>CM033643.1:217196451-217587973 GCA_019512145.1 Engystomops pustulosus
TTGTGATGTCATGACTTCCTCCCATCACTCATAAGAAAGCCTGTGAGTCCTGCTTCTTCCACCCATCCTAGAGAAAGCCGTGAGTCCTGATGCTCCCTCACCCACTCAAAGAGAAAGCCTGTGAGTCCTGCTTCTTCCACCCCTTATTGATAAAGCCTGTGGATTCTACTACCTCACCCCTCATAGATAAAGCCTTGTGAGTCCTGCTTCCTACACCCACTCATAGAGAAAGCCTGTGAGTCCTGTTTCTTCCACCCACTTATGGAGAAAGCCTGTGAGTCCTGATGCCCCCTCACCCACTCAAAGAGAAAGCCTGTGAGTCCAGATTCCCTAATCCACTCATAAAGAAAGCCTGTGAGTCCTGCTTCTTCCACCCACCACTCAAGCGAAAGCTGTGAGTCCTGCTTCTTCGACCCACTCATAGCGAAAGCCTGTGAGTCCTGCTTCCCTAATCACTCATAAAGAAGCCTGTGAGTCCTGCTCTCCCACCCACTGATGGAGAATGTCTGTGAGTCCTGCTTCCTACACCCACTCATAGAGAAAGCCTGTGAGTCCTGTTTCTTCCACCACTTATGGAGAAAGCCTGTGAGTCCTGATGCCCCCTCACCCCTCAAGAGAAAGCCTGTGAGTCCAGATTCCCTATCCACTCATAAAGAAACCTGTGAGTCCTGCTGCTTCTTCACCCACTTATGGAAAAAGCCTGTGAGTCCTGCTCTCCCACCCACTTATGTAATAAAGCCTGTGAGTGCAGGTGCTCCCCTAACCCACTCATAGAGAAACCAGTGAGTCCTGCTTCTTCGACCCATCATGAGAAAGCTGTGAGTCCGCTTCTTTGACCCACTCATAGCGAAAGCCTGTGAGTCCTGCTTCCCTAATCCACTCAAAAGAAAGCCTGTGAGTCCTGCTCTCCCACCCACTGATGGAGAATGCCTGTGAGTCCTGCTTCCTACACCCCTCATAGAGAAGCCTGTGAGTCCTGCTTCTTCCACCCACTATGATAAAGCCTGTGAGTCCAGGTGCTCCTAACCCACTCATGAGAAAGCCTGTGAGTCCTGCTTCTTCGACCCTCATAGAGTAAAGCCTGTGAGTCTGCTCTTCGACCCACTATAGCGAAAGCCTGTGAGTCTGCTCGTCTTCTTCTCTCGACCCACTCATAGAGAAAGCCTGTGAGTCCTGCTTCTTCGACCCACTCATAGCGAAAGCCTGTGAGTCCTGCTTCCCTAATCAACACTCTAAAGAAAGCCTGAGCCTGTGAGTCCTGCTTCCCCACCCACTGATGGAGAATTTCTGTGGTCCTGCTTCCTACACCCACTCATAGAGAAGCCTGTGGTCCTGCTTCTTCCACCCACTATGGAGAAAGCCTTGAGTCCTGATCCCCCTCACCCACTCAATAGAGAAAGCCTGTGAGTCCAGATTCCCTATCCACTTCATAAGAAACCTGTGAGTCCTGCTTCTTCTCACCCACTTATGGAAAAAGCCTGTGAGTCCTGCTCTCCCACCCACTTATGAATAGCCTGTGAGTGCAGTGCTCCCTAACACCCTCATAGAGAAAGCCAGTGATCCTGCTCTTCGACCCACTCATAGAGAAACCTGTGATCCTGCTTCTTTGATTGCTTTACCCTCATAGCGAAAGCCTGTGAGTCCTGCTTCCCTAATCCACTCATAAAGAAAGCCTTTGAGTCCTGCTCTCTCCCACCCACTGATGGAGAATGCCTGTGAGTCCTGCTTCCTACACCCACTCATAGAGAAAGCCTGTGAGTCCTGCTTCTTCCACCCACTTATGAATAAAGCCTGTGAGTCCAGGTGCTCCCTAACCCACTCATAGAGAAAGCCTGTGAGTCCTGCTTCTTCGACCCACTCATAGATAAGCCTTGGGAGTCCCTGCTTCTTCGACCACTCATAGCGAAAGCCTGTGAGTCCTGCTTCCTAATCAACTCATAAGAAAGCCTGTGAGCCTGCTCTCCCACCCATGATGGAGAATGTCTGTGAGTCCTGCTCCTACACCCACTCATAGAGAAAGCCTGTGAGTCCTGCTTCTTCCACCCACTTATGGAGAAAGCTGTGAGTCTGATGCCCCTCACCACTCAAAGAGAAAGCCTGTGAGTCCAGATTCCTAATCCACTCATAAAGAAAGCCTGTGAGTCCTGCTTCTTCCACCCACTTATGGAAAAAGCCTGTGAGTCCTGCTCTCCCACCCACTTATGAATAAAGCCTGTGAGTCCAGGTGCTCCCTAACCCACTCATAGAGAAAGCCTGTGAGTCCTGCTTCTTCGACCCACTCATAGAGAAAGCCTGTGAGTCCTGCTTCTTCGACCCACTCATAGCGAAAGCCTGTGAGTCCTGCTTCCCTAATCCACTCATAAAGAAAGCCTGTGAGTCCTGCTCTCCCACCCACTGATGGAGAATGCCTGTGAGTCCTGCTTCCTACACCCACTCATAGAGAAAGCCTGTGAGTCCGTTTCCACCCACTTATGGAGAAATCCTGTGAGTCCTGATGCCCCCTCACACTCAAAGAGAAAGCCTGTGAGTCCAGATTCCCTAATCCTCATAAAGAAAGCTGTGAGTCTGCTTCTTCCACCCCACTATGGAAAAAGCCTGTGAGTCCTGCTCTCCCACCCACTTATGAATAAAGCCTGTGAGTCCAGGTGCTCCCTAACCCACTCATAAAGAAAGCATGTGAGTCCCGCTTCTTCCACCCACTTATGGAAAAAGCCTGTGAGTCCGTTCTCCATCATCATAAAGAAAGCTGGAGTCCTGCTTCTTCCCCACTCATAGAAGAAAGCCTGTGAGTCCTGATGCTCCTCACCCACTCAAAGAGAAAGCCTGTGAGTCCTGCTTTTCCACCCCTTATTGATAAAGCCTGTGGATTACTACCTCCACCCCTCATAGTAAAGCCTGTGAGTCCTGATTCTTCAACCCACTCATAGCGAAAGCCTGTGAGTCCTGCTTCCAATCAACTATAAAAGAAAGCCTGTGAGTCTGCTCTCCCACCCATGATGGAGAAGTCGTGAGTCCTGCTTCCTACACCACTCATAGAGAAAGCCTGTGAGTCCTGCTTCTTCCACCCACTTTGGAGAAAGCCTGTGAGTCCTGATGCCCCCTCACCCACTCAAGAGAAAGCTGTGAGTCCAGATTCCTTAATCCACTCTTAAAGAAGCCTGTGAGTCCTGCTTTCTCCACCCACTTATGGAAAAAGCCTGTGAGTCCTGTCTCCACCCAATTATGAATAAAGCCTGTGAGTCCAGGTGTCCCTAACCCACTCATAGAGAAAGCTGTGAGTCCTGTTCTTCGACCCCACCTAGAGAAAGCTGTGAGTCCTGCTTCTTTGAGCCACTCATAGCGAAAGCCTGTGAGTCCTGCTTCCCTAATCCACTCATAAAGAAAGCCTGTGAGTCCTGCTCTCCCACCCACTGATGGAGAATGTCGTTGAGTCCTGTTTCCTACACCATCATAGAGAAAGCCTGTGAGTCCTGCTTCTTCACCCACTTATGGAGAAGCCTGTGAGTCCTGTGCCCCCTCACCCACTCAAGAGAAAGCCTGTGAGTCCAGATTCCCTAATCCACTCATAAAGAAAGCCTGTGAGTCCCGCTTCTTCCAACTTATGGAAAAAGCCTGTGAGTCCTGCTTCTCCACTCACTCATAAAGAAAGCCTGTGGTCCTGCTTCTTCCACCCACTCCTAGAGAAACGCTCGTGAGTCCTGATGCTCCCTCACCCACTCAAAGAGAAAGCCTGTGAGTCCTGCTTCTTCCACCCCCTTATTGATAAAGCCTGTGGATTCTACTACCTCCACTCCCTCATAGATAAAGCCTGTGAGTCCTGATTCTTCAACCCACTCATAGCGAAAGCCTGTGAGTCCTGCTTCCCTAATCAACTCATAAAGAAAGCCTGTGAGTCCTGCTCTCCCACCCACTGATGGAGAATGTCTGTGAGTCCGCTTTCTACACCCACTCTAGAGAAAGCCTGTGAGTCGTTCTCCACCCACTTATGGAGAAAGCCTGTGAGTCCTGATGCCCCCTCACCCACTCAAAGAGAAAGCCTGTGAGTCCAGATTCCTTAATCCACTCATAAAGAAAGCCTGTGAGTCCTGCTTCTTCCACCCACTTATGGAAAAAGCCTGTGAGTCCTGCTCTCCCACCCATTTAAATAAAGCCTGTGAGTCCAGGTGCTCCCTAAACCACTCATAGAGAAAGCACTGGAGTCCTGCTTCCTACACCCACTCATAGAGAAAGCCTGTGAGTCCTGCTTCTTCCACCCACTTATGGAGAAAGCCTGTGAGTCCTGATGCCCCCTCACCCACTCAAAGAGAAGTGGGTGGACGAAGCAGTACTCACAGGCTTTCTCTATGATGGGTGTAGAAGCAGGACTCACAGACATTCTCCATGAATGGGTGGGAAGGCAGGACTCACAGTGCTTTCTTTATGAGTTATTAGGGAAGCAGGACTCACAGGCTTTCGCTATGAGGGTGGTTGAAGAATCAGGACTCACAGGTCTTAATCTATGAGGGGGTGGAGGTAGTAAAGAATCCACAGGCTTATCAATAAGGGGTGGAAGAAGCAGGACTCCAGGCTTTCTCTTTGAGTGGGTGAGGGCATGCAGACTCACAGGCTTTCTCATGAGTGGGTGAAGAAAGCAGGACTCACAGGCTTTTTCTTATGAGTGAGTGGAGGAAGCAGGACTCACAGGCTTTTTCCATAATGGGGTGGAAGAACGGGACTCACATGCTTTCTTTATGATGGGTTAGGGAGCACCTGGCACCACAGGCTTTATTCATAAGTGGGTGGGAGAGCAGACTCACAGGCTTTTTCCATAAGTGGGTGGAAGAAGCAGGACTCACACTTTTCTTATGAGTGGATTAGGGAATCTGGACTCACAGCTTTCTCTTGAGTGGTGAGGGGGCATCAGGACTCACAGGTTTCCCATAAGTGGGTGGAAGAAGCAGACTCACAGGCTTTCTCTATAGGGTGTAGGAAGCAGGACTACAGACATTCTCCATCAGTGGGTGGGAGAGCAGGACTCACAGGCTTCTTTATGAGTGATTAGGGAAGCAGGACTCACACCTTTCGCTATGAGTGGGTCGAAGAGCAGGACTCACAGGCTTTCTCTATGAGTGGGTCGAGAAGCGGACTCACAGCTTTCTCTATGAGTGGGTTAGGGAGCACCTGACTCACAGGCTTTATTCATAGTGGTGGGAGAGCAGGACTCACAGGCTTTTTCCATAGTGGGTGGAAAAGAGGGACTCACAGGCTTTCTTTATAGTGGATTAGGGAATCTTGACTCACAGGCTTCCTGAGTGGTGAGGGGGCATCAGACTCACAGCTTTCTCCATAAGTGGGTGGAAGAAGCAGGACCACAGGCTTTCTCTATGGTTGGTGTAGGAAGCAGGACTCACAGACATTCTCCATCATGGGTGGGAGAGCAGGCCACCAGGCTTTCTTTTGAGTTGATTAGGGAAGCAGGACTCACGCTTTCGCTATGAGTGGGTCGAAGAAGCAGGACTCACAGGCTTACTCATGAGTGGGGGTCGAAGAAGCAGGACTCACAGCTTTCTCTATGAGTGGGTTAGGAGCACCTGGACTCACAGGCTTTATTCATAAGTGGGGGGAAGAAGCAGGACTCACAGGCTTTCTTATGAGTGGTGTAGGAAGCAGGACTCACAGGCATCTCCATCATGGGTGGGAGAGCAGGACTCACAGGCTTTCTTTATGAGGATTAGGGAAGCAGGACTCACAAGGCTTTCGCTATGAGTGGGTCAAAGAAGCAGGGACTCACAGGCTTTCTCTATGAGTGGGTCGAAGAAGCAGACTCACTGCTTTCTCTATGAGTGGGTTAGGGAGCACCTGCACTCACAGGCTTTATTCATAAGTGGGTGGGAGAGCAGGACTCACAGGCTTTTTCCATAAGTGGGTGGAAGAAGCAGGACTCACAGGCTTTCTTTATGAGTGGATTAGGGAATCTGGACTCACAGGCTTTCTCTTTGAGTGGGTGAGGGGGCATCAGGACTCACAGCTTTCTCCAATGGGGTGGGAAAGCAGGACTCACAGGCTTTCTCTATGAGTGGGTGTAGAGCAGGACTCACAGACATTCTCCATCGTGGGTGGGAGAGCAGGACTCACAGGCTTTCTTTATGAGTTTTGAAGGGCAGGACTCAAGGCTTTCGCTATGAGTGGGTGAAGAACAGGACTCACAGGCTTTCTCTATGAGTGGGTCGAAGAGCAGGACTCACAGCTTTCGCTATAGTGGGTCGAAGAAGCAGACTCACGCTTACTCTATGGTGGTCGAGAAGCAGGACTCACAGGCTTTCTCTATGAGTGGGTTAGGGAGCACCTGGACTCACAGGCTTTATTATAAGTGGGTGAGAAGCAGACTCACAGGCTTTCTATGAGTGGGTGTGAAGCAGGACTCACGGCATCTCCATCAGTGGGTGGGAGAGCAGGACCACAGGCTTTCTTTATGAGTGGATTAGGGAAGCAGGACTCACGGCTTTCGCTATGAGTGGGTCAAAGAAGCAGACTCACAGCTTTCTCTTATGGGGGTCGAAGAAGCAGGACTCACTGGCTTTCTCTATGAGTGGGTTAGGGAGCACCTGCACTCACAGGCTTTATTCAGTGGGTGGGAGAGCAGGACCTCACAGGCTTTTTCCATAGTGGTGGAAGAAGCAGGACTCACAGGCTTTCTTTATGAGTGATTAGGGAATCTGGACTCACAGGCTTCTCTTTGAGTGTGAGGGGGCATCAGAACTCACAGGCTTTCTCCATAAGTGGGTGGAAGAACAGGACTCACAGGCTTTCTCTATGAGTGGGTGTAGAAGCAGGACTCACAGACATTCTCCATCAGTGGGTGGGAGAGCAGACTCAGGCTTCTTTATGATTGATTAGGAACAGGACTCACAGCTTTTCGCTATGAGTGGGTCGAAGAAGCAGGACTCACAGGCTCCTCTATGAGTGGGTCGAAGAAGCAGGACTCACAGGCTTTCTTATGAGTGGTCGAAGAAGCAGGACTCACAGGCTTTCTCTATGAGTGGGTTAGGGAAGCACCGGGACTCACAGGCTTTATTCATAAGTGGGTGAAGAAGCGGGACTCACAGGCTTTCTCTATGAGTGGGTGTAGGAAGCAGGACCTCACAGGCTTTCCTATGAGTGGCTCAAGAAGCAGGACTCACAGGCTTTCTCTATGAGTGGGTTGGAAGAAGCAGGACTCACAGCTTTCTCTATATGGGTTAGGGAGCACCTGACTCACAGGCTTTATTCATAAGTGGATGGGAAGCAGGACTCACGCTTTCTCCATAAGTGGGTGGAAGAAGCAGGACTCACAGGCTTTCTCTATGAGTGGGTGTAGGAGCAGGACTCACAGACATTCTCCATCAGTGGGTGGGAGAGCAGGACTCACAGGCTTTCTTTATGAGTTGATTAGGGAAGCAGGACTCACAGCTTTCGCTATGAGTGGGTCAAGAAGCAGGACTCACAGGCTTTCTCTATGAGTGGGTCGAAGAAGCAGGACTCACAGGCTTTCTCTATGAATGGTCGAAGAAGCGACTCACAGGCTTTTTTCAAGTGGGTAGGGAGCACCTGGACTCACAGGCTTTTTCATAAGTGTGGGAGAAGCAGAACTCACAGGCTTTCTTTCTTTATGAGGAAAAGTAGACCACAGGCTTTCTCTACATATAATTGTGAGGACATCAGGGAGGAGGAAAGCAGACTCACAGGCTCTAGGCGTCCTTTGAAAATCTAAATAGCTAAAACGAAGTCCAGTGTGAAATATTCTTTGTTAACCATCAATAAAATATATATCCAAAATATATATTCTGCGTCAGTTTAACAAAAATATAAAACCTGCCGTTACAACCTAGGGTTACACTGTTCAGTATCTGATGATCAGGGACACCTTATATTTACTTACTTACCAGCATGCCACTGGAGTTTCCCGAAAGTGCATTGTCCTGTTATAATGCACTGTGCCCGCGTTCCCTCAGAGTCTTGCTCCCGATATCCGCATGGTGTCGCTTCCCCTTTCAAGGTCCCCGGAGTTCACATTCTTCTTCCTTTGAAAGTTAAATCCCGCCTCAGTCTGAATCAGCGCGATCGTCCGACGGCCCGCCCCTCAATCTGTGCCACTGAAAGCCGTCGCTGCAACGCACCAAAATCCGATTGTGTGCGGCACAATCCCAGCGCAGACACTGTTTAATGCCTGTGACAGTCTGCAATCCCCGAAAACGGCGAAAGCCGACGCAAGTGTGATCCTAACCATTAGTAAATGAGCCACCAATGTTCCATAACCAGGAGCCACCAGTGGGTTCCGAGAATCTTGCACAACCCCTTTAATGCAGATTGACTGCCTGCCTAATAGCTACTTCATTCACTGGTCACTTACATATCTTGATGTTTGATATAAATATCTTCATCGCAACTCACTCTCCGGGTTTCAGGAAAATATAATTTTCTTCGGATTGGTGATTGGTCTTCTCTAACAACACGACGGTCATAAACTTCTTCTCAACACGTAACTATTGCAGTAATTTTCATGCATCTTTGTAAAAATAACTTGCTCTGCTTTCCCCTCAACTACTTGTTTTTAACCCGTGTGATCTCTTTAGAAGCAATGCATAGTTTTTCCCATGAAGCATTGCTTGTTCTACAAAAAGTCTATTTCTTCTCTGAGCTTAGGTAAAGAACCTAATTTTCCATGCCTGATCATGTGATCGGTGCTGTCCCTTAAACATTCTGAACCATCCAGAAGATACGACCCCCTGGAAGTTTATAGCGAGATATCTCTTTTTTTTTGAGGGGGCGTTTCCAGGGCCGCTCCAGGTTTTTTAGTGGGCCCCGGGGCGATAGAGCCTCATGTGCCCCTCTGTGCCGCCCTCCAGCCACACCTGCCGCCCCTACCACGCATCCCACACTGCCCCCTCCCCCTGTAACACAGCGGGCACATTTACTTACCCGTCTCGTCGCGATCCTGCGGTGCGTTGTCCGACGAGGATTCGGTTCCGGCGCTGATTCACTAACCTCGTGCGCCCGATTTTCCTGCATCCGTCGCTTCTGCCCGCCCCAGGTCCGCCTGAGTTCACCTCTCCTTCCTTGTGCATGTGAGTGGTTTGATTTTGCGACACAATTCCTTTTTTTAAATTCTGCGGTTTGTCTGATCCGTCGTGTTGTTCGACGCCACGACACCCGATTTTTGTCGCATGCATTCCGACCGATGCGCCAAAATCCAATCTTGTGCACCAAAACCCGAGGGCAAATCGGCGCAAAACGGTAATATTCGGGAAACTCGACGACACACTGGGGGTCTTTACTAAGGGCCCTACCGTGTTTTTACGGGTTAATTTTTTCAGTTTTGCGCCATTTTCCGTGGTTTTGGCGCACACGATCGGATTGTGGCGCATCGGCGCCGGCATGCACGCGACGGAAATTGGGGGCGTGGCCGAATGAAAACCCGACGGATTCGGAAAAACCACCGCTTTAAAAAAAAGTGTCGCTGGACACCGCACTTACCTTCACCCACAATGGATCGTGAACTCCGGCGACCTCGGCGGACTTCAGCTCTCACAGCGACACCTGGTGGACGTCGGAGGAACTGCCTTAGTAATCGCCGGAAGACCCGAATCCACCGCAGAGAACCGCACTGGATCGCGAATGGACAACCGGTACAAAGCGACACACGGGTACAATTGAACCGGGGCCCGAGTGGGCCACTCCAGCTCCCTGGGGCCCTGGCACTTGCCCGTTACCGGGTCTGGCGCTGGGCCTGGTCTGTGCTCCTTTGTACTGTATAAAAAATGGTTTACTGCCCCCCTTGGATAACAATAGCTAATCCCATATAAAATCATGGGGCCCATATCTTGGACAGACAAAAACAAACAAACACTATATTTGATCGGATCCACTCGCAGATCACTTCAGATATTTCATCCCGCATTATACAATGTGACGTGGCCCCTTTAGTCCAAATATTACTCTGCGGATCATCACTGCAATTGTAGACCCATCAGGGCAAATGTCCTCAACAGGCACCCTTATTTACTGATGAGGGGCCTAGAATCCACACATGCCAATCATCTGACGACAGAAAAGGCGAATATTAGTCTCTTTGAAGCCAAGGAGTTAAAGAAAATTGAACATATTTTTTTTTTTTTCTTGAGACATAATGCGCCCCTTGTCTTGAGATCCTCATTATATAAAATATCTCCGCAACAGCTAGTTGCCATAGAGACCCGGAGAGAGCATGTTTTATTAGACTCATTATGTTATTCCTTCAAGTTCCTTTTATTGTTTTTTTTTCTTTCTTCTCTTTCTTCCCATTGTATTTCCTTTTTTTTTTTTTGGACTCGAAAAAAACTGCCGGAATAAGTGTTGCCTTATTTGAAAATAGAGATAGAAGCGAAGGAGACACAAAAAAATTTTTTTTAAATGTTTAAAAAAATTCCCCCCTTTATTTAATGGATGTCTAATCCTCGGGCTGTGCACTTTGAGGTGGTTTTCAAGGTACGGCATTTTCGCTTTTTTTTTTGTGTTAATGCATTGCTTCGAGCAATTTAAGGTAATTATTTTTCTTTTTTCTTGTCTTGCTTTTCTTTTTGTGAGATTTATTTTGGAAGCCATTTAGATAAAGAGCAGGACAAGGTTAGAAGGGCGAATCTTTCTAGCTGCTAAGACTAAAGGCAAGATAGGGTCAGAATGTGCCCCGGCATCTAGGCCCCTAAATTATTATTTAAAATCACTTATCCAGGTGACACCGTGCACCTTTATCTACCAGCAATGCCATTACCTTAGTTTTCAGTGCAGGTCCCAGTTGGCCACATATTGGGGCACATTTACTTAGGGTCCTTCGGACGCATTTCCGTTGGTTTCCCCCGATTTTTCCATTTTGCCCTGAATGGCCCCGGTTTTTTGGCCACTCGATCGGATTAGGGCGCATCAGCGCCGGCTAAATGCAACAAAAATCAGAAGCAGGCTGTCGGAAACCCGACTGATTTGGATATTGTGTCGCAAGATCAGCACTCACATCACCAGGAAAAGAAGGTGAACTCCGTCGGACTTCAGCGGGGAACGACACATGCAAAAAAATTGGGCGCACAATCTTAGTGAATCACGCAGCTGCTCCGAATCCTCGTTGAACATTCCGGATCGGCGTCGTCAACGGGATGGGTAAGTAAATGTGCCCCATTGTGTTGGCCCTGTTTCTTCATTGGTCTTACTTTATCTTTGCTGCTACTACTCCAATTTTAATCCAAATGTGATTGGCTATGGATAGTATTCACCCTCAAACCCCCTATACGGGATCCGACTTGGGATGCCGGGTCACCAGTTCGCTACCTCTTGAACTAGTCCCTGATTCAGATGAACCAGAAAGATCAAGAGATGCAAACCATGATAAAAACAGTAAAAAGGTCCTAACAGGCACAGGGGTTAATCAGTAGGTCTGTCTGGGTTGACACAGAGCCACTCATCAGGTTTAAGAGTTAGGAAGACAGTCAGCAAGTAGGTTAGGAGGCTGTTACGTTCAGGCACTTCCTATGAGTGTCTGTGTATATAAGTCATACAATTTGTCAATCACTAATATACACCCACTTGGTCTCCTAAACCTTCACACATCTTAGACAGCAGGGCTCCTGTTATATATTTAGTTTACTTAATCAAGTGTGAGATAGATATGAGCTGACCTAAACTTTCACACCCAGCGTCCAGCATGACACAATATATTGCTGGAACATCCAATCCGTCAATTGACGCGCCCTAGCCAACAATGGTGAGGCTGTGATTGGTCACGAGGACCCTTCTGACCAATCATAGCCATGGCTACTGGCCAGGGGCTACATTTTCCCAGATTCGGCAATATGTCTGGTATGCTTGACGCACCCGATCCCGAACAGAACAGTTTGGTCCGTTCTTCGCTATTGAGGATAAGAGGAGGCATAACACTTATTAAGGGGTTTTTCCAGGCATCGATACAATTGATGACCCAATCCTAAGATTACAATGGACAGAGCTCAAACTGGTTTCCGGAATTCTGAAATACGTGGAACATGGAGGGGGTAAAAAAAAAAAGAGCATACTTACCCCGTACGGCTACCGTATCCTCTTCTCCTGGCCGTTCTAACTACCAGTCCTCAGTGCTATGTCGATAATTCTTGGGCTACAGGAATTGCATCAGACATCCCGTGCGATAACCCCAGACCCAACACGGTTTTCCAGAATCTAAGATTCTGCCTTATTCAATCATCGGATTCTCTTTTTCAATTTTCAAAAATTTCTGGATATCAACGATCTAGAACATGATTGGTTGCCTTGGCCAACACCCCTTTCCATTTTACGTTGCCTGGAAGAATTGGAGATGTTTAGATCTTGTTCTTTCCATCCTAGGGGTGTATATTTTATACCACAAGTAAATATGTTATAATATAAAGCCCATTCATATCCATTATGGAGGCAAAGTAAAAACAAACAAGGTCTTCTCGCTCCCTCTGAATCATCCAGTTATCACCCGCCTGCGGAATGCGTAGGGTAGTGGTAAACCAAAAAGAGAACTGTCAAGAAGATCTAATCTTCAGCGTAGAACGGCTTAAGGACTGTGGTTCTGTAAAAAAAAATGTCGAAAATAATAAAAAATATCGTTTTCTAACAGCAGATTCCAATCCAGATATCCAGCAGCCACAAATGTTTATTGTGTATGTTAGTGAAACCACAAATCAACATCAGCCAAATTACAGCCCTACAAAATCCAACAACGCTCAGCTTCGGTTGTGACATTATTAATGGTATATCCTATTATGCGGCCACTCTTCAGATATAAACTCTGTAATAAATCTTCTCATGATCATGGGGGTGTGGTGAAGTATTTCTCTGACATTATGTGGGTTGTACAGCAGCGGCACATGTCTCGATGTGATAAGGGGACCGGTTGGGTGACGAGTGCAGTTACACGACACTTGGTGCTGGGAATCATGCTGCCGACACCTTGTACTACGAGACGGTATCCAGCGTAGTCTGTGAATGGCGTAGCAAGACGCTACATGTGTTGTGCCAACGAGCATTAATACACTCAAGGCAGGCTGGATTACTACCTCGATTAGAATTTGGCATATGAATGAGGGACTGATCATTCTATAAAATGTAAGCCGCTTTACATCTCTATGTGAGAGATGTGGTGGGTGAGAAGGGGTAATGTAACAAAACAGGAAAAAAGTACTGCGCGATACTCGGTACCGAGGAAGAAAATAATTGAAAACACTGGTACATCATAGATGAACCAACACTGAATGGCCCACACGAAAAGGATGTCATGAATACCTACCACCAGAACCCTGGAGCGTGGTGCTGAGTGGGTGTAGGGGATGGGGCAGGTAATATGGATTTAATTATAGAGAGGCAGACTTACGCGGGCGAGTAGAGAGGGGAGGGTCAGGGTGAGATATGTGGGGAGTGCAACAGCTGGCTAGATATCTCATAACCCACTTTTACTGATATGTGTGTAGGGGTGCAGGGGAAAAATACGATAGAGTTGGCAGCAAGAAAGGCAGTACATTGGGCAGACCCAGACAAGATACTGGGATGAGTCCGAGGTGTTATGCGTATATGATTAGATCATATATTACTGTGTGATCACTATTTAGGGTGCTTGGTATGAGGGGCGTAGTGAGGGGAGAATTCCGACGAGGGTGTAAAGGGTCGAGTCGTCAGTGGGGGGCGTAGTTCATCGAATAGCCCACTTGTTACACCTCATAGTATAGATAAGTCACAAGGTATACGAGCGATGCGACTGCTTGCAAGGGAAGCATTAAGTGGGCAACGAAACAAAGGACAATGGAAACTACAGGATTTTGTGTAAAGTAGACGGTGGGAGGGATATGCGGGTGTGTAGTGGGTCCGAGGGCTAGTGCCGCTTAATACTTGGAGAGGGGGGAGGTGGGTGGTGTGTGCTGAAAAGATGAAGTCACAACGGCTAAGGTCTCCTGTCCACCATTCATAAGAGAATTAGATCAAGGAGATACAAAGACGATAGTAAGGAGGCATCATACACACAACTAAACGACTAATGCTTATCTAAGGAGGGTGCACATAATCATAAAAGCTACACAATGACACTCTCATAAATAAGGATAACTGACCTTACCATATGTCGGAGTGGCAAATTATAAGATAATCGTCATAACGGATAGGCTCATGCTTGATATACATACACAGCCAACGTATAGAATTGCATTCACAACGTGTGAATAAAAAGCGGAATAGGTAGATGGGGTGAGAAGACGGACTAGGGTGATCAAGATAGAGCACAGAGTTATTTGTGACCTTCGCGTGTCTAAAGTGCATTCATTTTGAACTCTTCCCTTCCATCTTCCCAGGAATCACTTACTGGGATATCACTCGTGAGTTCATGCAAAAACTACCCAACGTAGATGGTTCATCCATATAAAAGGATTGGCTGCAGTGTGGTAACTAAAAGCTGTGGGCCCTGGTGCGAGGTCTGTGCCAGGCCCCCCGACTATAATGTAAATGGGTTATAAGTACTAGTTCTTCTCATTGGGAAAGTGACCCCCTTATGGCCCCCCTAGCTTCTGTGCCCATTGCGACGCAACCCTCGTAAAGCAAGCCCACCTAGCAATGACTATGTAGACAGAAGGGCCAACAATAGCATGGGCACACGATAAGATTGGTGGAATGTCATGTATGCCCAATACAAAGAGGTTTGTGTAGCCCCTGGTGGCTATACACAATAAAAATGTTTAACAAAGTGGGTGGGATGGCGAGAGAAGCGGTGGGGATTTGGGTGCAGTTGTTATGGGAAGGTAATGAAATACAATGGGGGGGACAAAGCAATGCGCCCAACATGGGCTATGGTAAACGATCATTGAGGCGAGGGCATCCTACGTGATACAGAAGAGTTAGCATAAGTGGGTAAATGCAAAATTGAACTGAGTTAATCAAAATGTTAATCAAGTGTGTGTAAGAAACCAACATCCCATGTTGCATGATGGGATGAGATTCGAGGATTTGGGAGGATGTGAATACAGGGGAGCACATGGTAGGCAGCGCCGGATCAAAAATAAATAAGACCCAGGTGATGTTACCTACGAAAGTAAGTGTGAGACCAATCGCACAATGGTTATGTAGCTGACATGGGGTGTCCCAGGACGGGGGGAGCCGAATGACCAAAGTGGCATCGTGTAGGAGGCGGCGAGTGGATATGGGGGGGGGTGAAAAATGGGTGAGAAGGGGATGAAAAAACAAATAAAAGTTACGAGGTTTTGGAAGGGACAGGATTACTCTGAATAGCTCTGTGTAATGCTTTAAGGCATAGTGAGTCAGGCTTAGTCAATGACCAAGAATTTCAGTGTAATTACAACTACAACAAACTGGACGCCTAGAGAAGAGGCGGACCAACAAATCAAACGTACGGAACTGTCCGTAAAACTAGGTTGGAACTTAATAAAAATATACCTCATGGGTTACTAGAGGGGGGAAAGGGGGAAAAGGGGGAGGAATGGGTCCAGCTGTCGTAAGCCTTGGTGGTGGGTGATGGGTACCTGGGTAAGTTAGATAATGAGATGAGGGTTGTGGGCCATGTGTCATAGAAGGAATCAGCGAGGCAGATGCCTGGTGACCCGGTAATACATCAAAGCTCGCCCCACGCGCAATCACTTACACGCATCCTAATGACGTGGGGGTAGAGGGTGAATTAGCCATAGCCATCACAATTTATGGATTAAAATGTGGATAGCTCAGCAAAAGATAAGTAGAGACCAATGAAGACACGGGCCATTCAGCTAACAGATTACACGCTGCGAGTACCGAATATCGAGTCCATTTGTGAAACAAGTGTAACGTTATCGCCACTCATAAGAGAAAAGGGAAAAAAGGAAAGAGTCGGATAACAGGGAAAAGGGGATAAGGGAAGGAGAAGAGGAAGGGGGAGGAAGAAAAAAAGGGGGGGGATGAAAGAGGGGATGAAGGGACAGGGGGAGGGAAATTTAAAGGTGGTGGAACAGAAAGAGGAGGCAAGGAGGGACAGATAATCAAGAGGTGGGGTAGTGTCGGAGCGTTCATTTTAGTGCAAGTATTCCCCAGTAAGGGACAATATCACAGACAATGTAAAGGATGTGTAATTGCTCTGTTGTGGCTAGCTGGAGGGTGTGTAAGAGCAAACATACGGGTGATTTGGCAATCGACGGTAGGGCAGCGTGCTATGGTGGGCGCGCACATAGATGGATAGACACAGGGGACGCGGCGCGCAAGCATCATG
Source organism: Engystomops pustulosus (assembly GCA_019512145.1). NCBI lineage: Eukaryota > Metazoa > Chordata > Amphibia > Anura > Leptodactylidae > Engystomops > Engystomops pustulosus. Next base: position 217,212,692 of record CM033643.1, read on the forward strand.
TGGATACATTGTGGAGAAAATAAGTCCTTTTAGGAGTAGTCGGTGATGTAAAGAGGAGATGTAGGTGAATAACAATTAAATTGATGACTAGCTCAAATGAAGCGGACCCAATGGTCTGGTTCGGGACCCCCTGAGACCACTTTCCATGGCTGTTGTTAGCCTTATTTTTCAAGTTCAGACTATGACCCAATAAGAGAGCTTGTGATACGTTGGTTTTGCTACATCTATTAGGGGCTTAACTACAGGGGTAGCAGCAATAGCGCTTCTATGGGGCCTTCAGTGTAACTGGGGCCCCGACATCTGGGTATTGGGAGTGCATATGCTGTATGTCTTTTGTTAAGTGAGACCTACTTGTGACTAGAAAGAGCAGACCGATGTCTGGTATCGGGACACCCCCTGGCCAATCTTTTTCATGCTAGTTGTTAGGGACTCATTTGTCGGACTGGCTGTTCAGGTCAGGCGACCAACCTCCCGTTGGTCTGCTCCTCTCGACTCAACTTGATGATGTGAACCATCAAAATCCTAAACTGTCCTCGTAATTTCTGACCCCCCTCTTTCGAGAAGCCATGGGAGGTCATCACGAGGTCTTCTCCTTAACTTGTCATATGAAATAAAAATGACGCATTGAAAAAAGCTCATATTATTTTAATACCAATATTACGAGTTGAGACTGAAGTCCGACAGTCATACATGGCAGTGAGGAGAAAAATACTTGGCACATGCTCTTAAAAAAAAAAAGATTCCTATACGGGTCCGGGTCTTAGATGCACCTTGATAAGGCTTGTTTCATAGCCCTTGGCCTTACCTCCACGGCCACAGGAGTCTCCAATAAGAACCCACAGTCAAACTGGGTACTCGGACCCATATCTGGTATCCATTCTGAATTACTAGGAAGTATGAGACTGTCTACGACCAGAGCACAGTAATAGTCCTATGAATCCGTCTTCATACAAAAGCCCAAATCAGCGGACCAGTACCAAAATCTGATAACTGTAAATGTGATCTAAACATTTCAGAAACTATTAATTACACAAATTAAAAAACACTGACGTTTGTTTTTTTATTTTTTTTTTTTTTTTTTTTTTTTTTTTTTTTTTTTAGTTTTTTTTATATTTTTTCTTTGGTTTTTTTTTTTTTTTTTTTTGCTTTTGTTTTTTACTTTTTGATATTTTTGTTTTTTTTTTTTTTTATTATTATTTTTTTTTAGATTTTTTTGTATTTGGTTATTCTTTTTTTTATTTTTTTTTTTTTTTTTTTGTAGTATTTTTTATTTTGTTATTTGACTATTAGTTTTGATGTTGCTTTTTTTTTTTTTTTTTTTAGTGTTTTTTATTTTTTGTTTTTGTGATTGTGTTATTTTATTTGTTTAGTTTTTTTTTTTTTGATTTTTGTTATTGTTTGTCGGATTGTCCAGTGTTTGTTTTATATGTTTTATCTTTTTAGAAAGCCCGTAACTCATAGATCCCTTTTGCATAGGGAACGTTTTCGATATCCAACCATCAAAGCTACAAAAAACCCCATCTCCAGCTGCAGAGCAAGACCCCACTATTTGGCAACAACAAAAGAAAAACCCAACTAAAACAATCAGAAAGTTAATGCCGCGCTCACATCTGTTTTCCTTTGCTGCAGCACAGTTATACCGAAAAACCTCTTTTTTCTCCGAAGAGATTTTTTCCACGGTTCACTTATCTACTCTGTCATTGCAAACCAGTTGTCCAAAAAAATCGAAAGTCCGGCCCTTGCCGTTCAGGGTAGCACCCCGTTGGGGGTCTCGCACTGAAGCTGTGTGTGCCTCTTTCTTCTTCTGCCGATTCGGCGTGCAAATTTTGGGCTTATTGGTGAGTCTTTGAATTGGTTACATCCCCCAAAAGAAGGCCCCTGGATGCGGTTCCTGTATAAAGGAGCCTCTGCCATGTCTGTGAATCCATATGGTGAGTAGCATCCTGGCAAAGAGCTATAGACGGCAGGAAGCCGCGATGTGCCCTCCATTGGGTTGACCGCGAAGGATGTTTAGATGGTGGCTCCACATCCTGGTAAAACAACAAGTCTGCGGCTCCTGTCGCCTTGGCAATACTGAAGGCGCTCCGATAAGGGCATCCGGGGTACAAACCATCCGTGCAGATGCTCCGCTCAGGCACCTGCTGAGAAACACCAGTTTTCTGCAGTAGATCGTCACCATGAATTCTCTTCAGCAGTTGTTATGAGGAAACGGATCTTTCTGGCGGAACCCTTCAGGTCGTTCACATGAATCTTAATTTCTCCAAGGACATTAAGGACTGGGCCCTCTCCTTCAGATGTAGACATTCTAAATCATGAAAACCAGAGAAAACAAAGCTGATTCTTTGGGAAGAGGACACAATGATGTAAGACAGCAGCAAATTATCATGACAAGTTACAAGACACTAGGGGCACATTTTCCTAATGTTTCGAAACAGCGCATTTTGGTCGGCGCATTTTTTTGCCCTGAATTGCCCCGGGTTTTTTGCGGCAAGCGATCGGAATTGTGTCACATCCGTGATCGTCTGCCAAGCAGGGGCTGGACCATCGTACAACCCAACGATTTAGGACAAACTACAAATTGAAAAAAGCTAATTGTGGCGCAAGACAGCACATGCCCGGGAGAAGAAGGTGAACTCCGGCCGGTACCTCAGCGGGGGGAAGCGACAGATGCAGGATTTGGATGCACGATCTTAGTGAATCGTGAAGGCCCGAATCCTCGTCGGACAACCACCGCGGGATCGCGACGGGACGGGTAAGTAAATCTGCCCCATAGATCTAAAGCTTTATGAAAATGAACATCACCTAATCAACATCATGTAGCGATGATCCCTAAGGATGCAAAAACCACCCCAATTATGTAATTCATTGTTTTTGCGTAAAGGAGCAAAACACCTTGTGACCAAATAGGGCCCAAACATGACTCTCAGACGGTTAATCCTTTAGTACAGTAATCTGGACTTTAATCCCCCCTAAGGTAACCACACAACATCTTAAGGACTGGTCCACTCCACTCAGTCAGTGGTACCACTGGTCACCCCACTCAGTAAGAGGTACCCCTGGTACCCAACTCAGGAGAGTACCACTGGTGACCCACTCGTCAGAGTTACACTGTCACCCCATCATCGTGGTACCACTGGTCACCCCACTCAGTCAGACGGCTACCAACTGCGTCACTTCCCACTCAGTCAGAGGTACCAATGGTCACTCCCCTCAGTCAGAGGTACCACTGGTAAACTCCAATCAGTCAGAGGATACACTGGTCACCCCACTCAGTCAGGTTTCAGAAGTAAAGCTGAGCTCTGATTGGGTGGTGATGGCCAAAAAGACCGTGTTACTGTGAGACTTTTCAGCAATACGTCTTGCAGTATTGATGTCGTTATTGTATTTGTTGGCGGATCTATCATGATTCTTATGACCACAATCCTCCTTTAATGTGCTGAAAGCAAAAGGAACCGATATGTACTTTACACATGACATATTTGCACTTGGAGTTCTACCAGTCTGTAAAACCTATTATGCCAGGGACAGATGGCATTGTTTTACAGGGAGGATGGCGCGTCAGCCAACTTACTTCCAGACAAATGAAAATCTAAAAGCTACTGATGTGAGACAGAGAGGGGCTTCGTAATTGTCTGAGGGCGTACTCAATTCACGGGGCCCGAGTTAATAGTGGATAGTGTCTTTCATCGCGTATGTTTAATGGGGTTGCTAGATATGGGCAAACATTGTGACCAACCCGTGTCAGATATAAATCTCTTTAAGCTAGAGAACAAAGGTCCGCTATCATTTCCAGAACTTCATCATTCTGGAACGTTTGTCACATAAGATGACTCCATTGAGTTCTGGTTAAGAAAATTTAGTCAAAACCATCCTAATACATCAAAAGTCCATGTTTTTTTTTTTTTTTTTTTTTTTTGTGGCGACATAAATCCCTTCTCAACCCCCAATATGTCAGAATGAATTAAACCATGAACATTTTTGAAGGGACACAAACTGACGTGGCTGTCAAAAGTTGGGCCATAAAGCTAGGTTGGACTGTAACATATGTGGCTTCGAAATGAGAATCACGTTTGGGAGTTGATACACGACTTAGCAACCACATCTTTCAGAAGACTGTATGAAATGTGAATACATTGATGGGCATCATCGTACCCGCGGTAGACCGGTCCCGTCAGATCGACGATCCAGACTGTCGGAGGATGAAGTCGCGCGCGTGTCACACAAGCTTGGCACACGACATCCGCGGTTACGCGTGCCCCCGCTCAGGCTGCCTGGAAGTTCAGCCGTCTGGGTCTTCCTGGTACAATGTGGAGTGCTTGTCTTGTGGACACAGATCTTAACATGTATTAAGTTCTGTGCATTGTCCAATCGTTGGAATCGGGCGATCGAAACACATCGCCCACCCGATGTTGTGTTAGCAATGAAATGGTCGAAAGGAAGCCACCATTGAGTTCTAAGACTAAAAATTATGACATAGACCTTAAAGTTTAAAGGCGGCACGAGTTGTAGGTTTGTGTATAATGATGAGATCGTTCCCTTTAGTGGATCAAACTAATACAAGCTGTGGCCCAGAAAATGACAACCCATGACGACCTAGGGGGCTCCAGGTTTAACTGAGTAAGTGGCCCATAGAGACACACAGAACAATATTATTTGGAGGATGGGGTAGGGTTTGGTTTGAGGTTTGGACTGATGGGTAAGGGTGAGCCGCCCAGAAAAGTATGTCATCTGGTGGGTACAGCGACCCCAGTCCTATAAGCTGGGCATATGTGGATATCAATTAGATGGCCTGTATGGATGATTCACCCGGTAGCTGTTGATCGTTACCTGAGTCTTAAAAGAGTTGTCTCATGGCTATCATCCTATGACAGAGAATATATCATAGACTGATGTCACATAAATACAGGATAAATGAGCAGGTCCGCCTAGCAAGCGAAGAAGGGCTGGCCCAAGATGCCTCCACCTTCCCCGTCAAGTCATTGGCGTCGCCAAATATAGGCCGAGTTCTAGGCCAGATGTTCGGTGCCTCCCCCAGTGTCTGAGCACATGTGTGGCCAAACTACTCCATTCAATCCCGGCCGTGGGAAGGGGGGTCCATGTGGGATCTCTGGTTCTCGTGATTGTAACAAACATAAAGGGGTGTCGATTTTGATCCAAAAAACGACTTCTCATCGCTACTGGTGGATAAGCTTAATGTTGCCAACTACTAAGAGTACAAACCATGGGTCAAACTCTGGCAACTGTTTGGAAGAAAGCAGCCATCGGTGTTCAACCCACGATTCAACGATGAGAATACTCACTTATGGATAATGGGGGTCTAAATGGGTTTTTTAATCAAACCTGAAGATTGTTCAACAAGAACATATGTGTTAGCCTAACAAACGGAACCAGATATTCACTAAAGGAAAAATCCGATTTCGATAGGAAGTTATTCTTATGATTCTATCGATTCGATAAGTCTTGTATAGCATCCGATGTGTCTCTCTGTTAATGGAAGGGACCAAGCGCATGCGTACCGATCAAACCCACACCAGGCCCATGAAGAGCTCGGCATGCAATGCGTAGATAGATAATGATGAGCTGATGTGCGTAGATCGACTCGGGATGCAGGTGACCTTCGAAAACCTGCGAGAAGACAAAAACCTTGTTAGGTTTATTCGCCATGGTAGGAGAATGGATACAGCTATTGCGTTATATCATAGGGATTAACGAGATGGGTTGTTGTGTGGTGGTGAGGACTTGTTCCAGCTTGCCATCGGGGAGTCAAGATAACGAATGGAGACAAAAGAACGGAAGACAGGAACCGGAGAACGGCGCGGTATCTGTCTACTAGCAGACGGCTAAAGGTCGAAAGCATCAATGTTCCACAAGGTTTCCTCAGTACCCAAATGTCGTATAAATGTATTTATTAGCTACTTCCAGCTAAAGGCCGGATCGTATAGTCTACGCATCGCAAGTTTAATACGGGGTTTCCAGAACTAAAGAGCATGGCTAAGAGCAGGACATCATGTATGCATGACGAAAGCAAACACAAAAACGCCAAAAAATTATCTATTTCAGTGGTAACTTGGCGCAGCTAAAAACCGAGGGAATTGTAGAGGTTGAGGATTGAAGCGTTTTCTTAAAAAATGTCAAGTGGTCTCTGTTTGCACACGGAATTGTAGAGCACCGTGTTAGATACACTATTTAATGGGATATTCCATTCCCAGAGGCTTTTACTTGTCCCTCTTATGTGTAAGAGGGTGGCCCCGGAGGCTGTAAAGAGATGCTGGTCACAATGGTCTCGGAGATTTAAATCAAGATGGATTAGAGTGCATACAAAACAGGTACCATAACACAACTAAAACAATAACTGAACACATATTACATGAGACAGAACCAAACACAATCGTTCTACATAGATAAGAAAAGGAAAGCTTATTCCATAAAACTAACCAAAAACCACAGATTATGACATAGAGGAAAAGTCCCGAACCAGATATACTCATACAGACACGAGGAATACATACAACCAAAATGACTTAGCTAGAACAGGTACCAGGACGCCAGAGTAAATGTTTACCACAACTAAGTTAACTACATAGATAAGCAGCACCGGAAACAAGCTTACACGTAGATATGGTACAAAACAATGATTACTACATATATAAGTTACACACGAACCAAGGTTACTAAAGTACAACAATGCCCGAACCCAGCATACTACATAAAAAACATGCACAATACCATGTTTGCATACCATAGGACACGAACCCTGAAACAAGCTAATGATAAGCAGACAGCCTCCAATAGGAAAACAGGGAGAATCAGACAGGTGGGAGCAGCAAGTTTTGCACAATGTGTAGCTTTTCAAATCACGTTACTGTAAAGGTAATATGGTGATCAAATGTTTAGTACGTAGTAGCCACGGATTGTAATATTACTCACCAAATACCTGTGCTTTTGCAAGAATTCTCACATTTACTATTTTCACGTCCAGTGTGTCGGTGCCAAGTATGAGGTCGGTGTAGCCTGAATGCCAATTGAAGCTTGCAAACTTTTTGTTACAATTTTTTGTTCATTTTTGGTGCAAATCTAACGGCAGCCCCTGACCAGGTGTAGAGAAATATCTAGAGCTGATTGCGAAGTTTTGGCCCGTTTGTTGCCATTTTTCTTTTTTTAAAAGTCACAAACTCACTAAAGACCAAGACCAATTATGATACATGGTGCCCAATCATGGTCGTAATTTACAGGGGTAGCAGCCATAAAGCAGCGCTATGGGGCCTACAGTGTCGAGGGCGCCCGACGTGTGACATGCGGTGTGACATAGCGGTGTAGTTGATGTTGTATGTGATGCTGTTCTAAAGTGTTTGCGGATATGTGATGTGTATATCTGAAAAGCTATCTTAATGTCCATTGATCATGGCGATGAAATGGCAAGTCTGCGGTATAGTGGTTACTATAGTATGGGTACGTATATAAGTGTTGTAGTCGGTTATATAGGGTTGTGGTTAGATCGTCGGTATAATGTGTCTAGTTGTACAAGGGTATTGGGGTTCGGCATTCAAGTAAATCCGCTACCGGGGAGACACCTGGTTCTACTATGTACGTCACTGAACTCCCAAATATCAGCCATGAATCGGGAGTGTTCCTATAAACAACCACAGCAAATGTTTTAAAATAATTAAATGTGATTCAGACCCCCTCACCCCACACCTAAATTTTATGTTCATTTGGATCTAAATAAGAAGATGCATTAATAGTTACAAGATGAAGATCATTCTTAACATCTTGTCGAGTGGAGCCGATCGGAAGAAGCTAGAACGTTGCAGAATTCAAAACCGGAAAAACCATACCCAACCAGCCTGGGATTGGGAATAGTGGCATCAACATGACACCTCCTGCCCTGGGACAGACGTAACAATATCCCAGGTTCTAATCTACAGATGATCCTCCGGGGCAGACAAGAGCGAGTAAAGTGAATGATGAACAGGTGATGGCCAAACCATCTAGCTCCCGCTCCACCATAGACTTCCATGCCCCATACTGACAGCCGTTGTGAATTAAAGGTAAGTTACAGGAGTTTACAGGTGACGACTTAACACACTCCTCAAAAAATTGTGTACTGCATGCTTTTTCTGTACATTTGTTTGTGCTAGCGCGTTTATGTCACCACCTGGTGGGGTGATGAGTAGCCGGTACATGTCTGCCTCTGATCTATTTGCGTTCTCGTGTTAAATCTCGCCGCGCATAGCGGACTAGTTTCGATTTAAATAATCTGAATCACTTGGGATGAATAATGATGAAAAAGAACACCCTTTAACATTAAGCACCTGCTGAGAAACAAAAAAGCGGGAAAAAAACAACCGGAAGGTAAAATAAGTATCTGGGAGGTAGTTTGTTTTGGTGTCCAGATTGTGCGTGAATGCCTAATTGGCGGGGTACATGCTTATTAATGTACGTGTAGATCAGTTAAATGGAGTGAAAGAATTACAAAAGAGATTAAATTGACGATTACTCTTTGATAAATCAATATCATTTGATTACAAGAGACATTTGAGAGTCTGCCGGCGGCACGGAAGAAAGGCTGACGGAAAGCAGCTAGGCCCCCTCACTGTGCAGAGGCACGCGTACGGGACCACATCCATTACTTGAGACCCAGAGTGACATAGGACGAGGTAATTACAGAGGACAGATGGCTGCAGTAGAGACCTGTATCCTACGATGGGGCATACCAAGGAAACGGAGCCTGCGATACAGTGCTTGACGCTCTAGAACAACACCACCAGTAGTGGTCATAGTACAGGATCATACACACAGTGATGTCACCAGTACAGGTGATATACCCACAGTGACGTCACCGTGCAGGGATAATACAGACAGTATGTCACAGTAACACAGATAATACACACAGTAACATAGCTGCCCCAACCGTCCCGAATTTGAAGGGACGTTCCGTTTCTTCGTACCTCTGCCCAGCGTCACGGGCAGCTAAATATGATATTGTCACGGATTCTCCCCCCAAGTCCCGCTGTGGTCCCCTGGCTGTGTCCGCATAGAAATACTTGAAAATCTGAAACTCACAGTACAGAAGGCTTCTAAACATCGGAGGGATCCTTTCAGAGAAGGTCGGCTTACGCAGAGCAGACACTCATCAGCTTCAGAACTGTCCATATATGGTCACTGCAGCTACCTAGGGTTCCCCAGAGCAGACATCGGGCAGGGATCTTTTCAGAGTAAGTGGTCGGTTGTGAGAGAGCAGGGACCACGTCATAGCTCGATCTCTATTGTCCCATATATGGTCTCCAGGTCTTCCCCGACCACAGCTCTTTATATAATTAATTAAATAAAGTTTGGCCAGGCGGAGATTCGAACTGGCCCTCTGCCACCATAGACAGGAGCCTAACTACTGAGCTCTAACGCCAGTAATACCGAGCTGGGATTTCTGGTAACTATGAAGTGTTATCTGCATTTACAACTGTGACACAGATAAGGCACTGATATATGAAAAAAGAAGGAGGGATCTGTCTCAGAGATATTATTGTACATTATGTGAGCTATTATTATTACTTATTACTTATAATATTTATAATTATGGGATATATTAATTAATGGTAAAAATATAATAATCATCTCAAAATAATAATATATAATAATAATAATAGTAGTCTCAATAATACAATAATCTGAGAAATCCTCCCTAATATCGCAAGGCAGTATATAGTTTCTTAGTTACCAAATTCTCCACTTGTAATCACAGGTTATAGCTCAGTGGGTTGAGGTGCGTGTTATTATTGTAATGACACTGAAGGTTCTGGGTCAATCCCAATGAGGATAATATATTTTTTTTTTTTTAATTATGATTTTTAGTATTTTTAATATGGCTAAAAGTTTGGGGCGGGGCCAGGAGTGATTGGGGGGTGTGCTTAGGGGGTTCGCCAGCGGTCACGCTACAGCGTGCCTGCATTTGGTCCCTCGTTCCTTTTCCCAATGTTGGGAGGTATGCAGGAATGTCACAGTTAAGAGACATACACACATGATCAAGTACAGGATAATTTACAGCATAGTGATGTCACAGTACAGGGATAATATACACAGTGATGTACACAACAGAGATAATACACACAGTGATGTAACAGTGCAGGGATAATACAACACAGTTATGTCATAGGTACAGGATAATACACACACTGATGTCACCGAACAGGGATATATCCACAGTGATGTCACAGTACAGGGAGAAAATCACACTAGCCAGTACAGGAAAAATGAATGTCACAGTACAGGGATAATACCACGAGGATTCAGATACGGATAATACAATCACCACAGTGATGTACAGTACAGGGTTACCCAGATACAGTACGGGAAAACAGAGTGATGTCACAGTCCAGGGATAATACACACAGTGATGTCACATGTACAGGTAAAACACAGGGATTAACAGTACGAGGGGATATACAAACAGTGTGTCACATGCAGGATCATACACACAGGATGTCACAGTACAGAGATTAAAATGAAGTCCCCATCTCCCCCACACATCGTGCAGATATACCACCGATGTCACATCGGAGATCAAACCCTCAAACTCGGACCTAATCCCACAATCTGTGATGGGTCGGTAAGTAAATGAAGTCTGCGCCATGTTCACCTGCCTATCGGACCTAGGACACCACATCCACTCTTGGCGTGAATGCGCTCTACACTCTACTCCACGGTTCGTTTTCCCCTCCCTAATCAGACCATGCTTGATGGACGGGGTAAGTATCTGCCCATTTTCTTCATGACCATCGCGTAGGAAATTAATCCGCACACGCTTGACCAGCACCATCGCATATATTTCTATAATGCATTATCCTCATGCGAGCAATCAGGGCAAAATGATCCGTCTCAGCAGAGCTTGGAAAGCTCCAGTTCTGGTCTTGGCAGAGAAGATTCATGAAAGGGGACACAACACAAGGTTGACGGGGTGATACTTGAAAAACGGGCCTTGTCAGTGGCATCATGGAAATGTTAGTGATAATAAAAACCAGTGCGTACTAATGTGTGTAGGATTCATCGTAGTAATATGTGGGTCAAGGGATTAGTGATAGTAATATGGTGACTAGGGATTAGTGGAGTATACTGGTGATCCTGGGATTCTGTGATAGAATACTGTGATCTATCAAGATAAATGGTAGTAATAATGTGGCCCACTTTTTCCTACCCTCATGGGTTAGGGATAGGTAGTACATGGTGGTCTAAAGATTATGTAGTAATACTGGGTCAAGGGATAGTTGATAGTGATACTGCTGTTGGTCCTCGGGAATAGTGGTAAGAATAAATACTGGAGGTACTAGGGATTAGAGAGGATAGTGATATTAACCACTGTGGTCTAGAGCCATGTGTGGCGAACCTATGGCACGGTGCCAGCTAGTGGTATCGAAGCCCTCTCTATGGGCACCTGCGCCTCAGCACCCAGGGCAGGTTTTGTCCAGACAGGACTCAAAGGCCTCTTGCAGTCGCAGGCTCACGCCAGGACCTTGAGGAAGGCACTACCATGATATCCAAACTTTTTCTTTCTTTCTACTGGTTCTAACCAATTCAAACCTCTGGAAATTCAGGGCTATAATAATTATGACTTTAATTGTCGCATTGGCAACTTGTCAAAAATACGTGGTGTTTGGTCTGTATTGGGCACTCTGGTTAAAAGGTTTGCATCACTGCTCATAGAGGATAGTGGTAGAATACCTGGGGTCAGGGTTAGCGATGGTGATACTGGTGGTCTAGGGTTAGCGATACCCTGTTTCCCCCAAATAAAGAATGGTGTCTTAAATTAATTTTGCTCCTAAACAGGCGCATGGTCTTATTTTCAGGGAAGTCTTATATTTCCATGAAAAATAAATCACATGTATGTTAGAATCATCTTCTCTAACATCCTTATAATTCTTAACTCTGAATTCCTGTGATCAATTCTACTGGAATCATTGGCCCATCTCTTTGGTTAGCAATAGCACTTTCCTTAAATGATCCCCTTTTTGTCAGCACTTCTGTCGGGTAGCAGAGATTGGTTGGTAGTAATAGGGGTATAGGGATAGTGATAGTAATACTGGGGGTCTAGGGATTAGTGATAGTAATACTGGGGGTCTGGGGATTAGTGATAGTAATACTGGAGGTCTAGGGATTAGTGATAGTAATACTGGTGGTCTAGGGATTAGTGATAGTAATACTGGGGGTCTAGGGATTAGTGCTAGTAATACTGGGGGTCTAGGGATTAGTGATAGTAATAGGTGCGTTAGGGCTCGTGATGTAATACTGGTGGTCTAGGGTTTACGATGGTGGATACACGTGGGATCTAGGGATTAGTGGTAGTAATGTTTGGTGTTCTTGGAATAGGTGATAGTAATACTGGCGTGTAGGGATTAGTGGTAGTCTAATATCCAAATAGATGGACCTATATGCTGAATTCTGTTTTGCTACAAGAGGACAGAAGTGCACTGAGGAGTCAGACTGATGGACCTCTATGGAGAGGGAAGGGGGAGTCACAGCAGCTAGGTCTCCAGCCCTCAGATCAGAAACAACTGCACATACATACAGTTAGTAAATTAAGCTAGAAACAGTGTCACGCCTCATGTACACATGACTCCTAATGAATTGAGGTCCGCTCATATGGGATGTTATGATGCAGAGATGCTTCTAGACCACAATACCTTCACCACCCGTAGGGTGGTGGTCTGCTATCACATCTTAGCCTAATAGTGATGGCACTGAGCTGCACTACCAGACACAACCACTGAATAGATGTGGCACTGTTTGGATAAAATCAGCATTAGAAAGCTAACATTACAATTTTTTAATATTTGTTTGCATTTGTGATCATGAAATGGTGATTATCTGGGAACAACAAGTTATAGACATATAAGGTCCGCACAATATTGGGCAGCGCTGCAATTCCCGGGAATATGAAGAAGTACAGGTCACACCCTGTGAATTCCTCTGTCACACACAAGTCATTTCTTCTCCTATCCTAGGTGTGTCGATGGACAAGACCGGCTCATCCTCCCAGACGGTAGGATTTGGACGTTCCTCTTCTCCCTAGTATAACAGCCATTGTGAGGAGGAATTCTCCGGAGAGCCGGGGGCTGACATTGTGGCTTGGAGCAAAATGAGGTCATCAGAATAACAGGGGAAATGTGGGAATTTCGCGTTAGAAATCCCTTAGATAATCACTATTGCAGATGTTGGTCGATTAAGTCTACAAGTCAGCTAACGGATTCTCTTATTACATTTAGTAAGATTACCCCCCTCTGGTAAGATGCAGGGGACTACAAATTCCAGCAAGTTGGCTGACATGGAATATTTTGCCCCCAGTTTAAGAACCCCCATGGGATGAATATTATACAGTAGGGAGAGATCTATAAGGAGTGGGTGGTGCAGCACAATATACAATATCCATGGAGCACCATGTGGCGGCACAGCGTGCCTATGGCTGTATAGAATGAGAGAAGCCAAGACGAATTTCCAAGTATACCTGCAACTTAAAGGGGTTGGACACTTTACCTCATGTTTTTGTAATGTGGTGTAAGTGGCAGGCATATTAGATAATTTACCAATATACATCTATGAATATTCTGCCTCCGCTTTCTGATATGTAAAGTGAAACCTCCTGTCTTTTACCTCATCAGCCGGACATTTCTGACCATAAAATGGCCGCAGATGGAGGGTCATGTGACAACTGTCCATGACTTGGTGAGTCAGAAGCTTGAAGGGACCTTGCGTTGGGTGCTCATGTGGAATAGAGATCTTGGGATAGTGTTAGGAGCTCTCAAAGGAGGCAAAGACACTGTTACATCTACTAGTGGTGGAGTAGGAGACAATAACACGCAGAGCCACTAGAGCGGATTGAGCTTGTAACCAAGAAAGTATGGCTTATAATGAACCATAAAGTTTCGATCGTCCAGTTGAGGACCACTGAACTAACAAGATCAGGGCCTGCCACAAAAAGAGTCACTATTGGGACTGTGGCTTGCAACTAAGAACGTAAAGTATATATGGATGTGTAACCACTAAGCTTTAAACCTAGTGGCGGCCAGGGTCCCCTGAACCAATAAGTAGCATGGGCCTCCCAAACATAATGGGGCACATTTACTTACCCGGTCCGTGGATTTCACCGAAAGTGTATAGTTTTGGCGATAATGCACTGTGTTACGATTCACTAGATCGTGCGCCCGATATCCTGCATGTGTCCGTTCTGCATGCGATCGGTTTTTGGCGCGCCTGTGTTGGCTAGAACAGAAATGGGGGGCGAGGGGGGGGCGATCGACGGATCCAGACTGAGGCAGGATTTAACTTTAATATTCTGTCGCAAGATCAAGCACTTACATACATCAGGAAGAAGATGGTGAACTCTGTCGGACCTGAGCGGGAGGCGACACATGCAACACATTTCTCTCACTTTCCGTCCTCATTGACAGACACGGGAAAGGGAGGGAGCAGATGACCCTCCTGCTGAGTCCTCCTATACAGCAGATCTCAGACATGTAAACAAAGATCCACGGAGAGTCTGCAAACAGCACCAAAGTAAGAAGTCGGACTGCTGAATCAGTTTTAGGGACTATTATAAGGCAGTAAAGCCACACGGGCAATTTTAAAAAAGCGGCAACCCCCTTTAGACTCCAATCATCCGGCGGAGACCTCTAACCAATAAGTGAGGGGGCTTGCCACAAGACAGAGCAATAGAGTGGACTAGAACTTGTAACTAAGACAGTGGGGCACATTTACTTACCGGTCCTGTTGTGACCCCCGATTCGGGCGGACGAAGATAAAGTCCGGCGCGATCACAAAGCTTGTGCCGCCCGATTTCTAGCATTTGTTGCTTCCTTGCTGAGGTCCGCCGGAGTTTCACCTTCTCTTTCCGGTGGCATGTAAGTGCGTTGTCTTGCGACACAATTTCCAATTGTTCCATCGTCCGAGGCCCAAAGACCCCCCCCCCCCGATTGTTGCCGTGCGAAAGCCGATCGCTGCGCCAAAATCGCCTGTAAATGCGGCGCAACACGGAAATCACAGGAAGCCGACGAAAATGCGGCCCGCGGACCCTTAGTAAATGAGCCCCAGTGTGTCCTCATTATATTGCTGTGTAGAGCCTTCAGGATAGTCCAATTGGGCCACAACCAATTAACTGTATGGGCCCATCCCAGTGCACCTAGCCATAAGGAGATGACTATAATTAAGGTGATGGCCCACACTGATCAAATGTAAAAGTCTTTCTTGACCAAAATAAAGAATTCATGTACAAACCCCTTTAAGGTATTCCGGCTATAAATACCATTAATAGTCAGTCATAGAAGGCGGAGCTACAGTCGGCCCTGTATCCACTATTAGTGCTATCAAGATCCTTCAGAATAGATGAATTAGGAAACGAGGGAGAAAATACATTTGGTCACTAAAATCTTCTTTGCTAAACTATTTTTTCATTTTTTCTATGAAAAGATCGGTCGGAGACGCATATAAAATCTATCTAGTAAGATGTGTTTCCCCTCTGAGCAGCCAGCGGCCACATGGTGCATTCTGGATATGCTCTGCATTAAGGATCATCTGGACACCTAGAAATAATCTCCGTTTTATTTCCTCCACATCTGCTGGAGTATTAGGATTTTATACCATAGAGGTTACAGTCCTCCTGATATCGGATGTATGGGACAACCCTTTAATTACAGGATCGGTAATGGATATGTGTATCTGCTTTACTGATTTGTCCACAGTCTGTTGTCCTACAAAAATTCTCATTCACAAAAACATTACACAAATACACCCAGAAGTTAATGTAGCCATAATACATCCCAGACAAATTCCAGACCTTGGAATCCCAATAATAGTAGGAGTATGATATACCCGAATTTGTAGTTAATCCTACACTCAGTTTGGAGCACCATAGAGGAATGGTGAACCATTTATCCTTTACAGCCCAGATCCACTCTCATCTTTTCCTTCCCGAGACCGAAAAGAAGAGGTACAGAGCTCTAGGCCTTTAAAGGGTCCTCAAAGGCTCTACTCAAAGTCAAACCGGAACGGAGATAAATATCAGGTTTTTATGTTGCGACATAACAAGGTTATGTAACCAACCAGTTTTCGAGACTGGACAGTCCTACCTGTGCAAAAATCAGTCAACAGCAACCTCTGCTCTAGTTGGCTCAGATAACCATAAGGCACTGGTGGCAAATGGTGCCAGAGGTGGTATTCAGAGCCCTTTCTATGACACCCGACTGTCACCCCAGCCACAGAGTTCGCCAGACAGGAACCAAGGCCTCCCAAGCTCACAATGTACTATTCGGAGCTATTTTAAGAGACTCATCCATGGCTGCCTGGAAGGAGTCAAGAGTGGAGATGAGCGGAGCCGGTGGTCGGTTTGGTGATCGAGTTTAGCCCTGAGCCGGACACATTGCCAGGTTATTGGCGCAACATCCGATTCAGGAAATTGACACCTCAAGCACTAGACATAGCTATGATTGACCAGGGGGGACCTGACTATGGGTCTGCTCATCTATAGTCAGGAGGAGTGGGTAGAGCAGGGTTATCATTGGGCCCCATGCAACATGATTCTACCTGCTCGGGAGACCCCACAGGGAAGCTACAAGATATTCTGAATTCTCCTTCTTTGTTTTCTACTGTATTGGTGTCCTCTGGCCACCAATACGATAGAAAGCTGTGACAGAGAAGAAGCAATAAGTTATTGCTTAAACCACACGTTGGCACTTTGCGGAAAACGATGTGGGTTTTGTTGGCGTTTGAGCACTCGGCTCTGGAAGGTCACCATCACTGCCCTAAGGTGACATAATATTAGTGTAGTTCGGGGTTTAGTATAACCAAAAAACTTGACAACATCCAGGAGTGAACCTACCTCCTAGTGAATCTAAACTGTAGAAAGGTGCCTCCTAAACCCAAACCAAATAGTAATGAGGGTTTTTTAGGTGGATTGTCCATCCTGTGTTTCCCATCTTGCTAGCATCAGGTGTAAAGAGTTAAGTGATACGTTCATACTCCCAGAGGTGCACAGTTGTTGGCTGTCACCTAAGATGATGTCACCCTAAGGCGAAAGGCTCAACTACGTCAAGGCAGGTGCAACTCTAAAAGACATAGAGCATCCAAGTTTTCATGGCCAGTCCCAATGGTGCCATATCTAACTAAAGAGATATTCAGTTTCAAGAAAACCAATATGACAATATTTCGACAATGCTGACCACATGACTCCTTGAGGACCTAAGGGGGGTTCTGTGATATCAAAGGGACCGTTATACTGAATATTGTGTACAGTCACACATGGATATTGTGTACAGTCACACATGGAATATTGTGTACAGTTTTGGGCACCAGTGTATAAAAAGGATATAATAGAGCTGGAACGGGTGCAGAGGAGAGCAACCAGGATTATTAGGGGAATGGGGGGACTAGAATACAATGACAGATTACAAATTTGGGATTATTCGTTTAGAAAAAAGACGACTGGGGGAGACCTCATTAATGTACAAATACCTGAAGGACAGTACAGGATCTCTCAAAGATCTTTTTATACCTCGGCCTGTGACCAGGACAAGGGGGCATCCTCCTACGCCTAGAGGAGAGGCGATTCTACCATCAACCATAGACAAGGTTCTTTACTGTAGAGCAGTGAGAATGGAACTCTCTGCCGCAGGAGGTTGTTATTGGCCGACTCTATGTACATGTTCAAGAGAGGCCTGGATGACTTTCTGGAGAGAAAAAATATCACGGGTTATGGGGATAAAACATTTATTTAATTCTTAAAGGTTGGACTTGATGGACTTGCGTCTCCTTCCAGCCTTATATACTTGATACTATGAAAATACCATCGACGCGTAACCTGAACCTGAACCTTTATCTTATAATATTGTAGTTTTGTCTTGTCTATGGTATTCACCTGCCCTTCCCCCCTCCCCTAACCTGAAGATGAAGACACAATAACAGTTTTCCATATTCAATAGGGATTATTGTTAAAATAAAAAAAGGAGAAAAACATCACAATTTCTATTTCCATTCGAACCTTTTGTATCTGTATATCATTTTGTGCTCCAGGCACCAATTATCTGTTCTGCCTTTATTGTCAACAATTATATTATATTTGGACCAGGAAATTAGTTTCAGCCTAAGTGTCACACGGCTTTCGAAAGATATCGCACGGCGATTATTAACCATGTGAGGGGCACGATCAGGACTTTTTTAAGAGACTGTCTATAGAGTCGTCTCATCGTTCTTCCTCGATATCTAGGGTATCCTTGTGCGGCCTCGGTCAACAAGGATCTGGAGTGACTTACACCAAAGTTTTTAAACTGCTCTATTAACCCTTCCCAGACCACCCAATGACCATATGTAGTCCTTGTTCTCCGTCCTGACACTACAAGGACATGCCCATACTTTCCTTCGGCATCATTGGTTTTTTTCCCATGTTCTGCAAGAGTTCCTTGCCCCGCTTTCATTTGAGCAAAATCTGATCCTGGGTATTTAAAGGGGTTATATAGTTAACAAGTTATATTCTATTAGCAGCATACAACTGAGGTCCAACCGGTGGAAATCCACCGATATGAGTGCGGACCCCCAGCAATCCAAAAAAAAGAGCGTCCCTTCCATTGATGGGTGGGAGTTAGGACACAGTTGATGTTCCATTCAATTATGGGACTTTAAGGAGCACTGGGGATACCTTAATGCTTTGCTAAGTAATTTCTGACACTCCCATAATCCTGAATGGCGCAGCAGGACACTGATCTACCTGCTGCTCCACCCATTAGTGAGAATGGTACTCCTATTTTCCAGATCACTGAGGGTCCAGTTATTGTGATCTTTGGGGAACCAGCTTTCAGACCCTCACTGAACAGCTCCTCAAATCTTTCTAAACCTGGTGCAATCCTTTAACTCTAAGATGCTATGCTCGACAATGCCACAGCAATCTAAGGGGTTTTGGTGAAAAGAGCCACTTTTAACCAAGGAGTAGTTACCGTGATGACAAAAATGTCTCCACTGGACACGTAATGGCCATTCCAAGCATCTGAGATATGGAGGTGATCAATCACAATATCTTGACTGCATTAATATGTGAGGGGGCAGTGTCTCTTTCTGACATTTAAGAGTAGCCAGAACCTTTTCTCATGATACATATGGTTCTGGTCATAGTTCAACAGGGACATACAAGTCGGGCTACTTGCTGATCAGTGGGCATCTTAGTGATGAGACCACCACAGATCACAGCACATTGTACCCTTGTTGTAAACCAGAAAAACGGGCAGCCCAGCCATGTAGGTGCTTGCTGCTCTATACATCTCTAGGGGCTCATGGAGATAGCTGAGCATGTTTTCATCTATCTCCAATAGTTCCATCAACAGTGAATAAAGTGTGTGACTGGCCCCTCCATTCTTTTGGCATGCAACAGGGGTACACCAGACCATGTTCAAGATCTGTGGGGTCACATCACTCAGACCTCCACTTATCACAAAGGTTAGCCCCTATCCTGTGGAACATTAATTACTGAAGGAAGCTTCTGTGTATTGCATTACTGAGGGATCGCTGCTGGTAATTGCATTACTGAGGGGAAGTTGCTGGGTAATTATTCACTGAGGGAAAGCTGCTGGACAGATAATTATGATGGGTGGCTGCTGGACATTAAGTACTGAGGGAAGGCTGCTGGGCATTGCTTTAGAGCTGATCGAGGCTGATGAACATTTCCTTACTGATGGAGGCGCTGGGCATTGCATTTCTGAGGGGAGGATACTGTACATTTAATTACTGATGGGGCTGTCGCTGGACATATCATAAAATAAGGAGAGGCTGTTGTTGGAATATCATAAATGATGGAGGGCTGCTGGACATTTCATACCAAGGGGAGGCTGCTGGTCATTGCATTAGTGAGAGAAACCTACTGTGCATTGAATTAGTGAGGGGAGGCTGCTGGACATATCATAAATGAGGGGAGGCTGCTGGACATTTCATTACTGAGGGGAGGCTGCTGCACATGTCATGAAAGAGGAGGCTGTGCTGGACATATCATAAATGAGGGGAGGCAGATGAACATTTCATTACTGAGGGAAGGCTGCTTGACATTTCATAAATGAGGGGAAGCTGTGGGCATTGTTTAGTGAGAGAAGGCTACCTGGCATTTTTATGTATGAGTGGAGGCTGGTGGACATTTCATTATTGAGGAAGGCTGCTGGACAGCACATATATATGTATATAAGTTGTGGTGTGTCCATATGTCTGTGTATCTATATATATATCAAGTGTAGTGTACAGGACGGGGAGCCAGCGAGTTGAGGTATATGGGGCGCACAGGCATCACGGTAAACAGTTTCTGTAGACCCCCATACACATTATAGCGGCTTGTGTACCGAAGTGGAGGGCGGAGCAATCTCCTGCCAGACACTTGTATTCATGGGACCCCATGGATAGTTGGCTGATGGATTAGTTTATCCAACAGACCTAGTGATAAAAATAGAGACAACTCCATGGATTTTATTTTAGTTCTTTGTGATTCTTGTGGTTTAAAAATTAGATCCAGATCCGGTTTCGGTAATAGGACACTTTCTCTTTGTATGTGGACAGGTACGTGACTGAGGAATGTCCTGTGCGCAGGGTTCGGAGTCATAACCGTAATTACCGCTAATTATCATATACTGTACCAGTGCGAGGTGTGGGCCGCGCCGGTTGCAGCGCGCAAATATCTCAATTAACCTTCCTGCCATAAGCGAAGGAGTAAACAACCGGCGCAAATGTCAGCATATTAACCTCATTGTGATGTGTTTATGGCGTAGACGGAAAAGTGAAAAAGAATGTTTTCATTACTAATTTGCTCATTAATTATTGTAATTATACCGTTATACAATTAGATCATCTCCACGGTAGAACTAATCTACACTTTGTTTCCAGTAAAACAGCTGCTTTCACGTTGTTCAAAATAGCGATTTTTTAATTTTTTTGTTAATAAGGAAATGAAAAAAAAAATGGCCAGATATTCTATTGTATGATGATAATGAATTACACACAATGTATTCTGATGATGTGATGGGGATATGAAGAGTGTCGGAAAAAATAAAGGATGCTCTAATTGTTTCAACTTATTCTCTATCCAAACATATGGTGTAACTTGTAATAAGCAGTGATGAGGGATCGCTCCTTCATTATAATTGTTTTAAAAAGGGGTTCTCTTTGAGTGGGTAGAAGACGCAGGACTCACAGGTTTTATCTATAGGGGGTGGAGGGAGTATAACCCACAGGCTTTATCAATAAGGGGGTGGAAGAAGCAGGACTCAAGGCTTCTCTTAGTGGGGGAGAAGCAGGACTCACAGGCTTTCACTTTGAGTAGTTGAGGAAGCATCAGACTCACAGGCTTCCTCCATAGTGGGTGGAAGAAGCAGGATCACAGGCTTTATCATGAGGGGTGGAGGTAGTAGAATCCACAGGCTTTATCAATAAGGGGGTGGAAGAAGCAGGACTCAAGGCTTTTCTTTGATGGGTGAGGGAGCATCAGGACTCACAGGCTTTCTCTATGAGTGGGTGGAAGAAGCAGGACTCACAGGCTTTCTTTATGAGTGATGGAGGAGCAGGACTCACAGCTTTTTCCATAGTGGGGGAGAAGCAGACTCACAGGCTTTCTTATGGGGGATGAGGGAATCTGGACTCACAGGCTTTCTCTTTGAGTGGTGAGGGGGGCATCAGGACTCCACAGGCTTTCTCCGTAAGGGTGGAAGAAGCAGGACTCACGGCTTTCTCTATGAGTGGTGTAGGAAGCAGGACTCACAGACATCTCCATCGTGGGTGGGAGAGCAGGACTCACAGCTTTCTTTATGAGTGATTAGGGAAGCAGGACTCACAGGCTTTCGCTATGAGTGCTTCTCCAATTATGGAGAAAGCTGTGAGTCCTGATGCCCCTCACCCACTCAAAGAGAAAGCCTGTGAGTCCAGATTCCTAATCCACTCTTAAAGAAAGCCTGTGAGTCCTGCTTTCTTCCACCCCATTATGGAAAAAGCTGTGAGTCCTGCTCTCCCACCACTATGAATAAAGCCGTGAGTCCAGGTGCTCCCTAACCCACTCATAGAGAAAGCCTGTGAGTCCTGCTTCTTCGACCCAATCATAGAGAAAGCCTGTGAGTCCTGCTTTTGAGCCATCATAGCGAAAGCCCGTGAGTCCTGCTTCCCTAATCCACTCATAAAGAAAGCCTGTGAGTCCTGCTCTCCCACCCACTGTGGAGAATGTCTGTGAGTCGCTTTCCTACACCACTCATAGAGAAAGCCTGTGAGTCCTGCTCTTCCACCCACTTATGGAGAAAGCTGTGAGTCCTGATGCCCCCTCACCCACCAAAGAGAAAGCCTGTGAGTCCAGATTCCTAATCCACTCATAAAGAAAGCCTGTGAGTCCGCTTCTTCACCCATTATGGAAAAAGCCTGTGAGTCCTGCTTCTCCACTCACTCATAAAGAAAGCCTGTGAGTCCTGCTTCTTCCACCCCACTCTAGAGAAAGCCGTGAGTCCTGATGCTCCCTCACCCACTCAAAGAGAAAGCCTGTGAGTCTGCTTCTTCCACCCCCTTATGATAAGCCTGTAGATTCTACTACCTCCACTCCCTCATAGATAAAGCCTGTGAGTCCTGATTCTTCAACCCACTCATAGCGAAAGCCTGTGAGTCCTGCTTCCCTAATCAACTCATAAAGAAAGCCTGTGAGTCCTGCTCTCCCACCCACTGATGGAGAATGTCTGTGAGTCCTGCTTCCTACACCCACTCATAGAGAAAGCCTGTGAGTCCTGCTTCTTCCACCCACTTATGGAGAAATCCTGTGAGTCCTGATGCCCCCTCACCACTCAAAGAGAAAGCCTGTGAGTCCAGATTCCCTAATCCACTATAAAGAACCTGTGAGTCCTGCTTCTTCACCCACTTATGGAAAAAGCCTGTGAGTCCTGCTCTCCACCACTTATAATAAAGCCTGTGAGTCCAGGTGCTCCCTAACCCACTCATAGAGAAAGCCTGTGAGTCCTGCTTCTTCGACCCACTCATAGAGAAAGCCTGTGAGTCCTGCTTCTTTGAGCCACTCATAGCGAAAGCCTGTGAGTCCTGCTTCCCTAATCCACTCATAAAGAAAGCCTGTGAGTCCTGCTCTCCCACCCACTGATGGAGAATGTCTGTGAGTCCTGTTTCCTACACCCACTCATAGAGAAAGCCTGTGAGTCCTGCTTCTTCCACCCACTTACGGAGAAAGCCTGTGAGTCCTGATGCCCCCTCACCCACTCAAAGAGAAAGCCTGTGAGTCCAGATTCCCTCATCCACTCATAAAGAAAGCCTGTGAGTCCTGCTTCTTCCACCCACTTATGGAAAAAGCCTGTGAGTCCTGCTTCCTCCACTCACTCATAAAGAAAGCCTGTGAGTCCTGCTTCTTCCACCCACTCATAGAGAAAGCCTGTGAGTCCTGATGCTCCCTCACCCATCAAAGAGAAAGCCTGTGAGTCCTGCTTCTTCCACCCCCTTATTGATAAAGCCTGTGGATTCTACTACCTCCACCCCCTCATAGATAAAGCCTGTGAGTCCTGCTTCTTCCACCCACTTATGGAGGAAGCCTGTGAGTCCTGATGCTTCCTCAACTACTCAAAGTGAAAGCCTGTGAGTCCTGCTTCTTCCACCCACTAATAGAGAAAGCCTGTGAGTCCTGCTTCTTCCACCCCCTTATTGATAAAGCCTGTGGGTTATACTCCCTCCACCCCCTTATAGATAAAACCTGTGAGTCCTGCGTCTTCTACCCACTCAAAGAGAACCCCCATTTTTAAAACAATTATAATGAAGGAGCGATCCCTCATCACTGCTTATTACAAGTTACACCATATAGTGTGGATAGAGAATAAGTTGAAACAATTAGAGCATCCTTTTATTTTTTTCCGACACTCTTCATATCCCCATCACATCATCAGAATACATTGTGTGTAATTCATTAATCATCATACAATAGAATATCTGGCCATTTTTTTTTCTCATTTCCTTATTAACAAAAAAATTAAAAAAATCGCTATTTTTGGAACAACGTGAAAGCAGCTGTTTTACTGGAAACAAAGTGTAGATTAGTTCTACCGTGGAGATGATCTAAATTGTATAACGGTATAATTACAATAATTAATGAGCAAATTAGTAATGAAAACATTCTTTTCACTTTTCCGTCTACGCCATAAACACAATCACAATGAGGTTAATATGCTGACGATTTGCGCCGGTTGTTTACTCCTTCGCTTATGGCAGGAAGGTTAATTGAGATATTTGCGGCGCTGCACCGGGCCGGGCCCACACCTCGCACTGGTACAGTATATGATAATTAGCGGTAATTACGGTTATGACTCCGAACCCTGCGCACAGGACATTCCTCAGTCACGTACCTGTCCACATACAAAGAAGAAAGTGTCCTATTACCCGAAACCGGATCTGGATCTAATTTTTAAACCACAAGAATCACAAAGAACTAAAATATAAATCCATGGAGTTGTCTCTATTTTTATCACTAGGTCTGTTGGATAAACTAATCCATCAGCCAACTATCCAATGGGGTCCCATGAATACAAGTGTCTGGCAGGAGATTGCTCCGCCCTCCACATTCGGTACACAAGCCGCATATTAATGTGTATGGGGGTCTACAGAAACTGTTTACCAGTGATGCCTGTGCGCCCCATATACCTCAACTCTTGCTGGCTCCCCGTCCTGTACAATACACTTGATAATATATATATGATACACAGACATATGGACACACCACAATACTTATATACCATATATATGTGCTGTCCAGCAGCCTTCCCTCAATAATGAAATGTCCACCAGCCTCCACTCATACATAAAAAATGCCAGGTAGCCTTCTCTCACTAAAGCAATGCCCAGCAGCTTCCCCTCATTTATGAAATGTCAAGCAGCCTTCCCTCAGTAATGAAATGTTCATCTGCCTCCCCTCATTTATGATATGTCCAGCAACAGCCTCCCTCTTTCATGACATGTTCAGCAGCCTCCCCTCAGTAATGAAATGTCCAGCAGCCTCCCCTCATTTATGATATGTCCAGCAGCCTCCCCTCACTAATTCAATGCACAGTAGGTTTCTCTCACTAATGCAATGACCAGCAGCCTCCCCTTGGTAATGAAATGTCCAGCAGCCCCCTATCATTTATGATATGTCCAACAACAGCCTCTCCTTATTTATGATATGTCCAGCGACAGCCTCCCATCAGTAATTAAATGTACAGATTCCTCCCCTCAGAAATGCAATGCCCAGCAGCCTCCCATCAGTAAGGAAATGTTCATCAGCCTCGCATCAGTAAAGCAATGCCCAGCAGCCTTCCCTCAGTACTTAAATGTCCAGCAGCCACCCATCAGTAATTATCTGTCCAGCAGCTTTCCCTCAGTGAATAATTACCCAGCAACTTCCCCTCAGTAATGCAATTACCAGCAGCGATCCCTCAGTAATGCAATACACAGAAGCTTCCTTTCAGTAATATAATGTCCACAGGATAGGGGCTAACTTTGTGATAAGTGGAGGTCTGAGTGATGTGACCCCCACAGATCTTGAGAACAATGGTCTGGTGTACCCCTGTTGCATGCCAAAAGAATGGAGGGGCCAGTCACACACTTTATTCACTGTTGATGGAACTATTGGAGATAGATGAAAACATTGCTCAGCTATCTCCATGAGCCCCATAGAGATGTATAGAGCAGCAGAGCACCTACATGGCTGGCTGCTCCGTTTTTCTGGTTTACAACAGAGGTACAATGTGCTGGTGATCTGTGGTGGTCTCATCACTAAGATGCCCACTGATCAGCAAGTTAGCCCCGACTTGTATGTCCCTGTTGAACTATGACCAGAACCTATATGTATCATGAGAACAGGGGTTCTGGCTACTCTTAAAGTGTACAGAAAGAGACACTGCCACCTCACATATTAATGCAGTCAAGATATTGTGATTGATCAACCTCCATATCTCAGATGCTGTGGAATGGCCATTACGTGTCCAGTGGAGACATTTTTGTCATCACGGTAACTTACTCCTTGGTTAAAAGTGGCTCTTTTCACCAAAACCCCTTAGATGCTGTGGTCATTGTCGAGCATAGCATCTTAGAGGTTAAAGGATTGCACCAGGTTAGAAAGATTTTGGAGGAGCTGTTCAGTGAGGGTCTGAAAGCTGGTTCCCCAAAGATCACAATAACTGGACCCTCAGTGATCTGGAAAATAGGAGTACCATTCTCACTAATGGGTGGAGCAGCAGGTAGATCATGTGTCCTGCTGCGCCATTCAGGATTATGGGAGTGTCAGAAATTACTTAGCAAAGCATTAAGGTATCCCCAGTGCTTCCTTAAAGTCCCATAGTATTGAATGGAACATCAACTTGTTGTCCTACCTCCCACCCATCAATGAGAATGGGACGCTCTTTTTTTGGATTGCTGGGGGTCCTGCACTCATGATCGGTGGGATTTCCACCGGTTGGACCCTCAGTTGTTATGCTGCTAATAGAATATAACTTGTTAACTTAGTATAACCCCTTTAAATACCCAGGATCAGATTTTGCTCAATATGAAAGCGGGAGCAAGGAACTCTATGCAGAACATGGGGAAAAAACCCAACTGATGCCGCAGGAAAGTATGGGCATGTCCTTGTAGTGTCAGGACCGGAGAACAAGGACATACATATGGTCATTGGGTGGTCTGGGAAGGGTTAATAAGAGCAGTTTAAAAACTTTGGTGTAAGTCACTCCAGATACTTTGTTGACCGAGGCCGGCACAAGGATACCCTAGATATCGAGGAAGAACGATGAGACGACTCTATAGACAGTCTCTTAAAAAAAGTGACTGATCGTGCCCTCACATGGTTAATAATCGCCGTGCGATATCTTTCGAAAGCCGTGTGACATTAGGCATGAAACTAATTTCCTGGTCCAAATTATAATATAATTGGTGACAATAAAAAGGCAGAACAGATAATTGGTGCCTGGAGCACAAAATGATATTACAGATACAAAAGGTTCGAATGGAAATAGAAATTGTGATGTTTTTCTCCTTTTTTTATTTTAACAATAATCCCTATTGAATATGGAAAACCCTGTTATTGTGTCTTCATCTTCAGGTTAGGGGAGGGGGGAAGGGCAGGTGAATACCAGATACAAAGACAAAACTACAATATTATAAGATAAAGGTTCAGGTTCAGGTTACGCGTCGTATGGTATTTTCATAGTATCATAGTATATAAGGCTGGAAGGAGACGCAAGTCCATCAAGTCCAACCTTTAAGAATTAAATAAATGTTTTATCCCCATAACCCGTGATATTTTTTCTCTCCAGAAAGTCATCCAGGCCTCTCTTGAACATGTACATAGAGTCGGCCATAACAACCTCCTGCGGCAGAGAGTTCCAGTCTCACTGCTCTTACAGTAAAGAACCTTTGTCTATGGTGATGGTAGAATCGCCTCTCCTCTAGGCGTAGAGGATGCCCCCTTGTCCTGGTCACAGGCCGAGGTATAAAAAGATCTTTGGAGAGATCCTTGTACTGTCCGTTCAGGTATTTGTACATTGTAATGAGGTCTCCCCTCAGTCGTCTTTTTTCTAAACTGAATAATCCCAAATTTTGTAATCTGTCATTGTATTCTAGTCCCCCCATTCCCCTAATAATCCTGGTTGCTCTCCTCTGCACCCGTTCCAGCTCTATTATATCCTTTTTATACACTGGTGCCCAAAACTGTACACAATATTCCATGTGTGACTGTACACAATATTCCATGTGTGACTGTACACAATATTCAGTATAACGGTCCCTTTGATATCACAGAACCCCCCCTTAGGTCCTCAAGGAGTCATGTGGTCAGACATGTGTCGAAATATTGTCATATTGGTTTTCTTGAAACTGAAATATCTCTTTAGTTAAGATATGGCACCATTGGGACTGGCCATGAAAACTTGGATGCTCTATGTCTTTTTTAAGAGTTGCACCTGCCTTGACGTGAGTTGAGCCTTTCGCCTTAGGGTGACATCATCTTAGGGTGACAGCCAACAACTGTGCACCTCTGGGAGTATGAACGTATCACAGTTAACTCTTTACACCTGATGCTAGCAAGGATGGGAAACACAGGATGGACAATCCACCTAAAAAAACCCTCATTACTATTTGGGTTGGGTTTAGGAGGCACCTTTCTACAGTTTAGATTCACTAGGAGGTTAGGTTCACTCCTGGATGTTGTCAAGTTTTTTGGTTATACTAAACCCCGAACTACACTAATATTATGTCACCTTAGGGCAGTGATGGTGAACCTTCCAGAGGCCGAGTGCTCAAACGCCAACCAAAACCCACATCGTTTTCGCAAAGTGCCAACGTGGTGGTTTAAGCAATAACTTATTGCTTCTTTCTCTGTCACAGCTTTCTATCGTATTGGTGGCCAGAGGACACCAATACAGTAGAAAACAAAGAAGGAGAAATTCAGAATATCATTGTAGCTTCCCTGTGGGGTCTCCCGAGCAGGTAGAATCATGTTGCATGGGGCCCAATGATAACCCTGCTCTACCCACTCCTCCTGACTATAGATGAGCAGACCCGATAGTCAGGTCCCCCCTGGTCAATCATAGCTATGTCTAGGTGCTTGAGGTGTCAATTTCCTGAATCGGATGTTGCGCCAATAACCTGGCAATGTGTCCGGCTCAGGAGGCTAAACTCGATCACCAAACCCGACCACCGGCTCCGCTCATCTCCACTCCTGACTCCTTCCAGGCAGCCATGGATGAGTCTCTTAAAAATAGCTCCGAATAGTACATTGTGAGCTTGGGAGGCCTTGGTTCCTGTCTGGCGAACTCTGTGCTGGGGTGACAGTCGGGTGTCAATAGAAAGGGCTCTGAATACCACCTCTGGCACACATTTGCCACCAGTGCCTTATGGTTATCTGAGCCAACTAGAGCAGAGGTTGCTGGTTGACTGATTTTTGACAACAGGTAGGGACTGGTCCAGTCTCGAAAACTGGTTGGTTTACATGAACCTTGTTATGTCGCAACATAAAAAAACCTGATATTTATCTCCGTTCCGGTTTGACTTTGAGTAGAGCCTTTGAGGACCCTTTAAAGGCCTAGAGCTCTGTACCTCTTCTTTTCGGTCTCGGGAAGGAAAAGAATGAGAGTGGATCTGGGCTGTAAAGGATAAATGGTTCACCATTCCTCTATGGTGCTCCAAACTGGATGTAGGATTAACTACAAATTCGGGTAGATATACATCCTACTATTATGTGGGATTCCAAGGTCTGGGAATTTGTCTGGGATGTATTATGGCTACATTAACTTCTGGGTGTATTTGTGTAATGTTTTTGTGAATGAAGAATTTTTGGTAGGACAACAGACTGTGGACAAATACAGTAAAGCAGATACACAATATCCATTACCGATCCTGTAATTAAAGGGTGTCCCATACATCCGATATCAGGAGGACTGTAACCTCTATGGTATAAAATCCTAATATCTCCAGCAGATGTGGAGGAAAATAAAACGGAGATTATTTCTAGGTGTCCAGATGATCCTTTAATGCAGAGCATATCCAAGAATGCACCATGTGGCCGCTGCTGCCTGCAGAGGGGAAACACATCATTACTAGATAGATTTTATATGCGTCTCCGGGGACCGATCTTTTCTAGGAAAAAATGAAAAAATAGTTTTAGCAAAGAAGATTTTAGTGACCAAATGTATTTTCTCCCTTCGTTTCCTAATTCATCTATTCTAGAAGGATCTTGAATAGCACTAATAGTGGATACAGGGCCGACTGTAGCTCCGCCTTCTATGACTGACTATTAATGGGTATTTATAGCCTGGAATAACTCTTTAAAGGGGTTGTACATGAATTCTTTATTTTGGTCACAGAATAAGACTTTTACATTTGATCAGTGTGGGGCCATCACCTTACATTTATAGTCATCTCCTTATGGCTAGGTGCACTGGGATGTGGCCCATACAGTTAATTGGTTTGATGGCCCCGAATTGGACTATCCTGAAGGCTCTACACAGCAATATAATGAGGACACACTGGGGCTCATTTACTAAGGGTCCGCGGGCCGCATTTTCGTCGGGCTTCCTGTGATTTCCGTGTTGCGCCGCATTTAACAGGCGATTTTGGCGCACGCGATCGGCTTTCGCACGGCACAAATCGGGGGGGGGGGGGTCTTTGGGCCGTCGGACGATCGGAACATTGGAAATTGTGTCGCAAGACACGCACTTACATGCACCGGGAAGAAGAAGGTGAACTCCGGCGGACCTCAGCAAGGAAGCAACAAATGCTAGAAATCGGGCGCACAAGCTTTGTGAATCGCGCCGGACTTTATCTTCGTCCGCCCGGATCGGGGATCACAACAGGACCGGGTAAGTAAATGTGCCCCACTGTCTTAGTTACAAGTTCTAGTCCACTCTATTGGCTCTGTCTTGTGGCAAGCCCACTCAGCTTATTGGTTAGAGGTCTCCGACTGGATGATTCTGGAGTCTAAAGGGGGTTGGCCGCTTTTTTAAAATTGCCCGTGTGGCTTTACTGCCTTAATAATAGTCCCTAAAACTGATTCAGCAGTCCGACTTCTTACTTTGGTGCTGTTTGCAGACTCTCCGTGGATCTTTGTTTACATGTCTGAGATCTGCTGTATAGGAGGAACTGCAGCAGGAGGGTCATCCTGCTCCCTCCCTCTTCCCGTGTCTGTCAATGAGGACGGAAAGTGAGAGAAATGTGTTGCATGTGTCGCCTCCCCGCTCAGGTCCGACAGAGTTCACCATCTTCTTCCTGATGTATGTAAGTGCTTGATCTTGCGACAGAATATGAAAGTTAAATCCTGCGCTCAGTCTGGATCCGTCGGATCGCCCCCCCTCCCTCCCCCCGATTTCTGTTGCATGGAAGCCAACACAGGCGCGCCAAAAACCGATCGCATGCAGAACGGACACATGCAGGATATCGGGCGCACGATCTTAGTGAATCGTAACACAGTGCATTATCGCCAAACTATACACTTTCGGTGAACTCCACGGACCGGGTAAGTAAATGTGCCCCATTATGTTTTGGGAGGCCCATGCTACTTATTGGTTCAGGGGACCCTGGCCGGCCACTAGGTTTAAAGCTTAGTGGTTACACATCCATATAATACTTTACGTTCTTAGTTGCAAGCCACAGTCCCAACTAGTGACTCTTTCTTGTGGCAGGCCCTGACATCTTGTTAGTTCATGGGTCCTCAACTGGACGATCCTGAAAGCTTTATGGTTCATTATAAAGCCATACTTTCTTGGTTACAAGCCTCAATCCGCTCTAGTGGCTCTGCGTGTTATTGTCCTCCTACTCCACCACTAGTAGATGTAACAGTGTCTTTGCCTCCTTTGAGAGCTCCTAACACTATCCCAAGGATCTCTACTTCCACATGAGCAACCCAACGCAAGGTCCACTTCAAGCTTCTGACGTCACCAAGTCATGGACAGTTGGTCACATGACCCTCCATCTGCGGCCATTTTATGGTCAGAAATGTCCGGCTGATGAGGTAAAAGACAGGAGGTTTCACTTTACATATCAAGAAAGCGGAGCAGAACTATTCATAGATGTATATTGGTAAATTATCTAATATCCTGCCACTTACACACACATTACAAAAACATGAGGTAAAGTGTCCAACCCCTTTAAGTTGCAGGTATACTTGGAAATTCGTCTTGGCTTCTCTCATTATATACAGCCATAGGCACGCTGTGCCGCCACATGGTGCTCCATGGAGTATTGTATATTGTGCTGCACCACCCACTCCTTATAGATCTCTCCCTACTGTATAATATTCATCCCATGGGGGTTCGTAAACTGGGGCAAAATGATTCCATGTCAGCAACTTGCTGGAATTTGTAGTCCCCCTGCATCTTACCAGAGGGGGGATAATCTTACTAAATGTAATAAGAGAATCCCGTGAAGCTGACTTGTAGATCTTAATCGACACAACATCTGCAATAGTGATTTATCTAAGGGATTATCTAACCGAAATTCCCATTTCCCCTGTTATTCTGATGACCTCATTTTGCTCCAAAGCCACAATGTCAGCCCCCGGCTCTCCGGAGAATTCCTCCTCACAATGGGCTGTATACTAGGGAGAAGAGGAACGTGCCAAATCCTACCGTCTGGAGGATGAGCCGCGTCTTGTCCAGCGCACCACACCTAGGAATAGGAGAAGAAATGACTTGTGTGTGACAGAGGAATTCACAGGGTGTGACCTGTACTTCTTCATATTCCCCGGGAATTGCAGGCGCTGCCCAATATGTGTGCGGACCATTATATGTCTATAACTTGTATGTTCCCAGATAATCACCATTTCATGATCACAAATGCAAACAAAAATATGAAAAAATTGTAATGTTTAGCTTTCTAAATGCTGATTTATTCCAAAACAGTGCCACATCTATTCAGTGGTTGTGTCTGGTATTGCAGCTCAGTGCCATTCACTATTAGGCTAAGATGTGATAGCAGACACCACCCTAGCGGTGGTAAGGTATTGTGTCTAGAAGCATCTCTGATCATAAACATCCCATATGAAGCGGACCTCAATTCATTAGGAGTCATGTGTACATGAGGCGTGACACTGTTTCTAGCTTAATTTACTAACTGTATGTAATGTGCAGTTGTTTCTGAGCTGATGGCTGGAGACCTAGCTGCTGTGACTCCCCCTTCCCTCTCCATAGAGGTCCATATAGTCTGACTCCTCAGTGCACTTCTGTCCTCTTGCTAGCAAAACAGAATTCAGCATATAGGTCCACATCTATTTGGATATTTAGGACTACCACTAATCCCTACACCGCCAGTATTACTATCACCTATTCCAAGAACACCAACATTACTACCACTAATCCCTAGATCCCACGTGTATCACCATCGCTAAACCCTAGACCACCAGTATTACAATCACTAATCCCTAGACCACCAGTATTACTATCACTAATCCCTAGACCCCCAGTATTACTATCACTAATCCCTAGACCCCCAGTATTACTATCACTAATCCCTAGACCCCCAGTATTACTATCACTAATCCCTAGACCCCCAGTATTACTACCACCAATCTCTGCTACCCGGACAAGAAGTGCTGACAAAAAGGGGATCATTTAAGAAAAGTGCTATTGCTAACCATAAGAGATTGGGGCCAATGATTCCAGTAGAAATTGATTCACAAGGAATTCAGAGTTTAGAGAATTATAAGGATGTTAGAGAAGATGATTCTTAACAATACATGTGATTTATTTTTCATGGAAATATAAGACATTCCCTGAAAATAAGACCTAGCGCCTGTTTAGGAGCAAAAATTAATTTAAGACACCATCTTATTTTGGGGGAAACAGGGTATCGCTAATCCCTAGACCACCAGTATCACCATCGCTAATCCCTTGACCCCAGGTATTACTACCACTAATCTCTAGAGCAGTGATGGCAAACCTTTTAGACACAGAGTGCCCAAACTACAGCCAAAACCCACGTATTTTTGACAAAGTGCCAATGCGACAATTAAAGTAGTAATTTATTAATCCCTGAACTTCCAGAGGTTTGAATTGTAGAACAGTAGAAAGAAGAAAAAGTTTGGATTATCATTGTAGCTTCCTTCTAGGGTCCTGGGCTGCCTGCGACTGCAAGAGGCCTTGAGTCCTGTCTGGCAAACCCTGCCCTGGGGTGATGGCGCAGGTGCCCATAGAGAGGGCTCTGAGTACCACAGCTGGCACCCGTGCCATAGGTTCGCCACCACTGCTCTAGACCATCAGTGTTAATATCACTATCTCTAATCCCTAGACCCCCAGTATTACTACCACTATTCCCTAGACCACCAGTATCACTATCACTAATCCCTTGACCCCCAGTATTACTACCATTAATCTTTAGACCACCAGTGTTACTACCACTAATCCCTAGACCCCAGTATTACTACCATTAATCTTTAGATCACCAGTATTACTATCACTAATCCCTAGATCACCAGTATTACTACCACTAATCCCTAGATCACCAGTATTACTATCACTAATCCCTTGACCCACAGTATTACTACCATGAATCCCTAGACCACCATTAGTACCACTGGTTTTATTATCACTACATTTCCATGATGCACACTGACAAGGCCCGTTTTTCTAAGTATACACCCAGTCACCTTGTGTTGTGTCCACTTTATGAAATCTTTCTTGCCAAGACCAAGAACTGGAGAATTTCCAAGCTCTGCCCGGAATGACGGGATCATTTTATGCCTCTGGATTTGCTTTTTCTGGACAGGAGGACAGTAAGATGGATCTGATTAGTGAGAAAAAAATATGATGGACGTAAAGAGTGAGTGAGCGGCGAGTCCACGAGCCAAGATGTGCGGAGTGGAGAATGTTCCTATACTGTCCGATAGGGATCAGGTAAAAGAAACACATGGGCGCAGATTTACTTACCCAGTCCCATCACAGTGCATTGTCTGACGAGGATTCGGGTCCGAGTTCCTGCATGTGTCGCTGCTCTCCATGTACTGTGACATCACTGTGTGTATTATCCCTGTACTGTGACATCGCTGTGTGTATTATCCCTGCACTGTGACATCACTGTGTGTATTATCTCTGTACTGTGACATCCCTGTGTGTATTATCCCTGTACTGTGACATCACTGTGTGTATTATACCTGTACTGTGACATCCCTGTGTGTATTATATCCCTGTACTGTGACATCACTGTGTGTATTATCCCTGTACTGTGACATCACTGTGTGTATTATCCCTGTACTGTGACATCAGTGTGTGTATTATCCCTGTACTGTGACATCACTGTGTGTATTATCCCTGTACTGTGACATCAGTGTGTGTATTATCCCTGTACTATGACATCACTGTGTGTATTATCCCTGCACTGTGACATCACTGTGTGTATTATCTCTGTACTGTGACATCACTGTGTATATTATCCCTGTACTGTGACATCACTATGTGTATTATCCCTGTACTGTGACATCACTGTGTGTATTATCTCTTAACTGTGACCTTACTGCATACCTCCCAACATTTGGGAAAAGGAAAGAGGGACAAAATGGCGGCACGCGTAGCGTGCCGCGGCGAACCCCCTAAGCCACACCCCCAATCACTCCCTGGCCACGCCCCAAATTTTAGCCATATTAAAAATAATAAAAATCATAATTTAAAAAAAAAAAAATATATTATCCTCATTGGGATTTGAACCCAGAACCTGCAGTGTCCATGTACAATAATAACACAGCACCTCAACCCACTGAGCTATAACCTCTGTGATTAACAAGTGGAGAATTTTGGTAACTAAGAACTATATACTGCCTTGGTATATAGGGAGGGATCTTCTCAGATTATTGTAATTATTGAGACTACTATTATTATTATTATTATTATTATTATTGAGATGATTATTATTATTTTTACCATTATTAATAATCATCTCCATAATAATAAAATTTATAATAATAATAATAATAATAGTCTCAATAATTACAATAATAATCTCTGAGAAGATCCCTCTCTATATATCAGTGCATTAGTCTGTGTCACAGTGTAAATGGCAGATAACACTTCTTAGTTACCAGAAATCCTCAGCTCTGTATTACTGGGCTTATAGCTCAGTTAGTTAGGCTCCTGTCTATGGTGCAGAGGGTCCCAGGTTCGAATCTCAGCCTGGCCAAAACTTTATTTAATTTAATTATATAAAGAGCTTGTGTCTGGGGAAGACCTGGAGACCATATATGGACAGATAGAGATCTGAGCTGATGACGTGGTCCCTGCTCTCTCCACTAAGCCGACACTTCTCTGAAAAGGATTCCCTGCCCGATGTCTGCTCTGGGGAACCCTAGGAGATGCAGTGACCATATATGGACAGATCTGAAGCTGATGACGTGGTCCCTGCTCTGCGCTAAGCCCGACACTTCTCTGAAAAGGATTCCCTCCGATGTCTGTAGAAGCCATTCTGTACTGTGAGTTCAGACTTTCAAAGTATTTACTATGCGGACACAGCAGCGGGACACAGCGGGACCTGGGGGGAGAATCCGTGACAATATCATAGCTGCCCGTGACGCGGGGCAGAGGTACGAAAAACGGGAAAGTCCCGTCAAAATCGGGACGGTTGGGAGCTATGTTACTGTGTGTATTATCTGTGTACTGTGACATCACTGTGTGTATTATCCCTGCACTGTGACATCACTGTGTGTATTATCCCTGTACTGTGACATCACTGTGTGTATTATCCCTGTACTATGACACCACTGTGTGTATGTTCTAGAGCAGAGCACTCTAGTCCAGGCTCCGTTTCCTTGTGTAGGCCCCATCTTAGGATAAGGTCTCTCTGCAGCACATGTCCTCTGTAATTACACCTGTTATTTGTCACTATTGGGTATCAGTAGATGGATTGGTCCCTGTACAGTCTCTGCACAGTGATCGGGGCCTAGCTGTTCCCGCTCAGCCTTTCTTCTCCGTGCCGCCGGCAGACTCTCAGAATGTTCTGTATCAAATGTATTTGATTTCAAAAGATTAATTGCAATCATTAATCGTCTTTTGTAATTTTTCACTCCATTTAACTGATCTACAGTACATTAAATAAGCATTAACAAAGCAATTAGGCATTCCGCAATCTGGAAAAAAAAAACTACCCGCCAGAATTATTTTCTTCGTTGTTTTTTTCCCCTTTTTTGTTGCTCAGCAGGTGCTTAATTTAAAAGGGTTTCTTTTTCAATTATTCATCCACAAGTGATTCAGATATCATTTAAATAGAAACTAGTCCGCTATGGCAGCGCAGAATTTAGAACAAAGCAAATAGATCAGAGCAGACATGTCAGGCTACCTACCCACCAGGGGTGACAAACGCTAGAAAAAAAATGTACAAAAAAAGATTTATAAACAATTTTTAGGGATTTAAAGTCGTCACCTAAATACTGTAAACTTTTTCACAGCTGCAGTATGGGGTCAGAAGTCTAATGGTGGAGCAGGGAGCTAATGGTTTGCCTCCCTGTTTCATCATTACATTTACCTCTGTCTGCCCCCGGAGGACCTATATAGATTAGAACCATGGGATATGTACCGTATGTCCCAGGGCAGGAGGTGCAATGTGATGACACTTACCTCCCAATACAGGATGGTTGGGTATGGTTTCCGGTTGAAATTCTGCAAAGTTTGATCTCCTGATCGGCTCCACTGACAAGGATGTTAAGAATGTCTTAATAAATTTAATGTTTTTATATTAGACCAAATGAAATAAAAAATTTAGGTGTGGGGTGAGGGGGTCCTGAAAATTTAATATTTTAAACATTTGCTGTGTTCGTTTATAGGAACACTCCAGTCATGGCTGATTCATTGGGAGCAGTGCCGTAACTAGGAGAAGCAGGGCCCCTTAGCGGATTTCTGAATCCGAACCCCAATTACCCCTTAAAACATATACATACAGTATATACACACCATATACACAGACATACACTATATATACACACATACAGCTTATATACACATACACAGAGAATTCCATATACACCCATGCATCATATACACAGACATACAGGATATATACATCACATATGCAAACACATTTAGAACACATACACATCACAAATACACACATACAGCATATTCACACCCAGTACGGGGCCCCCTGACACTGTAGGCCCCATAGCAGCTGCTATGGCTGCTACCCCTGTAATTACGCCCCTGATTGGGACACATGTATCATAAGTGGCGTTTGGTCTTTAGTGAGTTTGTGACTTTTTAAAAAGAAAAATTGCAAAAAGTTTCCAAATTCTGCAATCAGCTCTAAGATAATTTCTACACCTGGTCAGGGGCTGCCGTAGATTTGCACCAAAATATGCACAAAAAATGTAAAAAAAAAGTTGCAACTTTCACATCTGGATTCAGGTGATAACTCGGAGAACACTGGAGAAAATTAGAAATGTTGGTGAATTTTTGCAAAAGCACAGGTATTATATTAGATACTGTGTGGGCACTGTAAATACATTGTCACCAGATTTACAGTAAGTGTTGATACTACACATGAGTGCAAAAATCTTCTGCATCTCCCCTGTGCTGATTCTCCATGTTTTCCTAGTATGAGGCTGTCTGTCTCACTTAGCTTGTTTCAGGTTCTGTGTCTATGTATTAAGATTGGTACTGTTGCAGTTTTTATGTAGTATGCTTGGTCCGGGTAATGTATGTATTTAGTAACCTTGGTTCTTGGAACTTATATATGTAGTAATCATTGTTTTTGTACCATATCTACGTAGTAAGCTTGTTTCCGGTGCTGTATCTATGTAGTTAACTTAGTTGTGGTAACATATCTTGGGTCTGGACCTGTATCTATGTAGTCATTTTGGTGCTAGTTCTGTGTCTGTATAGTAATCATGGTTCCGGTAACTTTTCTATGTAATAATCTTGGTTTTGGTTACGTTCTATGTAGAAAGCTTGGTTCCTTTTCTGTATCTATGTAGCAAGATTGGTTTTGGTTCTGTCTCCATGTAATATGTTCAGTTATGTTTAGTTGTGTTATGTTACTGTTTTTATGCACTTAACATCTGATTAAAATCTCTAGACCATTGTGACCACAATCTCTTTACAGCCTGGGGCCACCACGTCTTAAACATAAGATGGGAAAGTAAAGGACCTAGGGAATGGGAGATCCACAAATTTTCCTAAACAGGGGCTCTAAAATTCCTGTGAACAGAGACCACTTGACATTTTTTAAGAAAACCTTTCAATTCCCTCTACAATTCCCTCGGTCTTTAGTAGCTGCGCACAAGTACCACTGAAAATATAATTTTTGGCTGTTTTTGTGTTTGTTTCGGCACATAACATATAATGTTCCTGCTCTTAGCCATGCTCTTTAGTTCTGGAAACCCCTATTAAACTGGCGATGCTTAGAACGAGGTACAGAGATAATAAGACATTTCATAGACATTGGGTATGAGGGAACATTGTGTGAACAGATGTTTCGACCTTCACGCCGTCTGTAGCAGAGTCAGCCGAGGTTCCTGTCTTTCCGTTCTTTTTGTCCCATTCTTTCTTACGCTCTCCCGATGGAAAATGGACGTCCACCAAACAACAAACACCTCTCATTAACCCTATGATATAACCAAAGCTGATCATTTCCTACATGAATAAACCATACAAGGTTTTTGTCCTAGAATTGTCAAGGTCCCGGATATGAACAGAAACGCTACAATTAAAGCATCTCATTGCTGGTCTCTTAAAGGGACTGTGTGGGTTGTGTCTGGTACCGCAGCTTTGGTCTTCATTTAAAAAGAGACAATACAATGCTATAAATAGACTTTAGGTAGAATGGTCTCCTAAAATCGGATGATTTTTCCATTAGTGATTACAGTTATCCGTTTGTTAAGTCTAACAATAGTTTTTGTTGAAATCTTCAGGTTTGATCAATTTTAGACAAACAATAACCTTAAAGGAGTATTCTCATGTTGAAAGGGGTTGAAAAACATGGCTGCTTTCTTCCAAAAACAGTGACAGAGTTGACCATGGTTTGTACCTTAGTTAGTTGCAATATAAAGCATTATCCACAGTCAGGAGAGAAGCTGTTTTTGAAAATCAAAATCGAGACAACCCCTTTAATGTTTGTTACATATCAAGAGAACAGAGATCCAATGACCCCCTTCCACGGCCGGGATGAATGGAGAGTTTGCCACACATGTGCAGACACTGGGGGAGCACCGAAAATTGGCCATACACTCGGCTATATTTGTCACTCCAATTGACTTGAACGGGGAAGGGAGGATCTGTGGGCGCCCTTTCTCTAGTTAGAGGCGGGACCTGCATTTATCATGTATTTATGGCATATCCTATGAATATGTCATAAATATATAGCATGAGAAAACCTTTTTAAGACTAAGAGTAAAGATCTAAAAGCTACCGGGTGAATCATCATACAGGACCATCTAATATAGATATCCACATATTGCACCAGTATAGGACTGGGGTTCCTTGTACCCACCAGATAAAATTATTCTGGGGGCTCACCCTTCATCATCCAAATTCAAAGCCAAAACCTACCAGCCTCCAAATTAAATTGTCTTCTGCTGTATCTCTAGGGCCACTACTAAGTTAAAGCCTGGAGCCACCAGAGGCTTCATTGGGTTCATTTTCTGGGCCAGTCTGAATTTTAGATACCACTAAAGGGAACGATTCATCATTTATACCAACCTACAACTCTTTGCAGCCTTTAACACTTTAAAGGTCTATGCAAATATTTTGTCTTGAGAACCAATGGGGCTTCCGTCGACATTTCACGCGACACAAATCGGGTTGGGCGTGTGTTTCGACGCACGATCCAACAGATTCGGACAATGCACAGAATTTAACATGTTAAATTGTGTCACAAGACAAGCACTCACATGTACCAGGAAGAAGATGGTGAACTCCGGCAGACCTGAGCGGGGAAGCGTAACACGCAGGATGTCGGGTGCAAGATCTTGGTGAACCGCGCCGGACTTCATCCTCATCAGACAGTCTGGATCGGGGATCGCGACGGGACCGGGTAAGTAAATGTGCCCCAATGTCTTCACATTTCATATGTCTTCTGATAAGATGTTGTTGGTCAGTCGTGTATCAACTCCAAAAACGGTTATTCTCATTGAAGCCACAGATGTAAAAGTCAACCATGAGTATGGCCAACTTTTGAAGGCCACAGTCAGTTTGTGTCCACATTCCAAAAATGTTCATGGTTTAATTCATTAGGACATATTGGTGGTTGAGGAAGGGATTTATGTCGCCACACATGGACTTTTGATGGATTAGGATGGTTTGACTAAATTTGCTTACCAGAACTCAATGGATTCATCTTATGTGACAAACGTTACAGAATGATGAAGTTCTGGAAATGAAGGAGGACCTTTGGTTCTTTAGCGTAAAGAGATTTTATATCTGAGCACAGGTTTGGCACAAGGTTTGCCCATATCTACAACCACCAATTAAACATAACCGATGAAATACAATATCCACTATTAACTCGTGCCCCGTGAATTGAGTAAGCCCTCAGACAATGACTGAACCCCTCTCATGTCTCACATCAGGAGCTTTTAGATTTTTTTCAGTTTGTCTGGAAGTAAAGTTGGCTGAACGCGCCATCCTCCCTGTAAAACAATGCCATCTGTTCCCTGGCGATAATAGATTTTACAGAACTGGTAGGACTCCAAGGTGAAATATGTCATGTGTTAAGTACATAGCTGTATCCTGTTTGCATTTCAGCACATTAAAGGAGGATTGGGTCATAAGAATCATGATAGATCCGCCAACAAATACAATAACGGACCATCAATACTGCAAGACGTATTGATGAAAAGTCTCACAGTAAAACGGTCTTTATTGGCCATCACCACCAATCAGAGCTCAGCTTTTACTTCTGAAACCTGACTGAGTGGGGTGACCAGTGGTACCTCTGACTGAGTGGAGTTACCAGTGGTACCTCTGACTGAGTGGAGTGACCAGTGGTACCTCTGACTGAGTGGAGTGACCAGTGGTACCTCTGACTGAGTGGGGTGACCAGTGGTACCACTGACTGAGTGGGGTGACCAGTGGTAACTCTGACTGAGTGGAGTCACCAGTGGTACCTCTGACTGAGTTGGGTGACCAGTGGTACCTCTGACTGAGTGGGGTGACCAGTGGTACCACTGACTGAGTGGAGTGACCAGTGGTACCTTTGACTGAGTGGAGTGACCAGTGGTACCACTGACTGAGTGGAGTGACCAGTGGTACCACTGACTGAGTGGAGTGACCAGTGGTACCACTGACTGAGTGGAGTGACCAGTGGTACCTCTGACTGAGCGGAGTGACCAGTCAGTGTAGAAGTTCTGTTCTGTTTATGGGACTCCCAAAGACATTTCAATTATTAGTCCATTATTTTCAGGAGTCCAAAAGAGAATGAATACAGCATATGCCAACCAGGTACCCCTGTTCTTATGGTCACTGAGGTTTCTAGGACCGTCTACTATCTTCTTCTAACATTGTCGATCATTGAAAACCGGTAGATGATGAAGTGCAATTCAGGACAATCCGTTACTTCTCCAGGGTGGGAATACTTGAGTCTTTCCTTACATGGTGGAATTTCTCTCCTACATAGAGTACTGTATATTGTATACAGTGCCCCCAGTGTAAATTATAAAGCTATTAGAAGTTCAGACTATACAGAGGCACGGGGCCAATGACTACATTTATGTAAACCTTTCCTACTCCATTTTCCATAGAGGAGTCCTCAGATTTATCGGCTTAGCTTTGAATTTCGCTTGTGTGATTTTACAATCATCTCCAAAACCACTTGACCACTTCCTCTTGTGAAAAGTCCATACCATTACCTCAACCATAAACATGCCCGTACAGAGCGGGACACAGTCTGGCTTTGTAACGGGGTGTCTTTGAGAGATGTTATGCCTCATTGACAGGTTTAAAACTGCTTTCATGGGCTGTTTGTTGAATCTGGCTTACGCAACGG
This sequence comes from Engystomops pustulosus, assembly GCA_019512145.1. Classification (NCBI taxonomy): domain Eukaryota; kingdom Metazoa; phylum Chordata; class Amphibia; order Anura; family Leptodactylidae; genus Engystomops; species Engystomops pustulosus. The sequence goes on from CM033643.1 coordinate 217,255,130, forward strand.
AAGACTTACCCTGATGATAGAAGTGCGCGACATGAAAGGGGCTGCTTCACCCGCGAAGGCGAATTGTTCATTCAACTGCAGTCAATTAGCGTTGAGGCGGGATAATAAGGGTCAATGTGTTAACTATGACTGAGGGCCCCTAACCCCGGTAGAGGATTGTCTAAGGTGACATAGTGGTATTAATGTCTTTGACTTTATTTCTACAGTACTTTGGTTTCAAAATGGCCGAATCGCCTCTTCCTTAAGGAAATATCCCAATTCCCTACCCAAAAATAACATATTAAATAATTCCAGAATATTTAAACTGGCGACTGGATCTTCTAAAAGGGGTGTATCCCTAGATACGTCCCAAAACCTGGTAACGCATGTCAATATATTCACAGATTTTTTTGAGGAAGAATAGGTATTTACTAAAAATGGACCCATCAGGGTTGGTGAAAGGTTCTCTTCATAACATTTCTTCCTGAGGTGACAAGATGGTCGAAATAACTTGGGTGGGTATCAATCAGAAGGCAAAAACTGTTCCAGGTCAAAATACAACAAAGAAAACACAGGCAAAGGCCAAGTGAGATGGAACCATAAGAGGGGAAGTACCGGGAGATGATAGTCAGACCCATCACACCTATCTTTAGAAGAAGCCATTAGATTAAGGCCTGCCATAGAGTTGTCCTACAACTCCTTAACATCAGAACCAGACAAGACTCAGGATATGGGATAAGTTGTGGTTTGGCACCAGTCTACCTTAACTACTTCTCCATTCAGATGTGGGACAAAGAAACCTCCATCTTGTGATCAGTATGGATCCCGATGGTTGGATCCTCAACAATATACAAGTAATAACTTAGCAAAAACTCTTTAAAGGGAATCTTTGAGGTGAATTCAGAACTCTAGATCACCAGCAATGATTTATTATTCCAGAGTACCACAGGATCAACCAGTAGGCCCAACCGCATAATGGAGTTCAAGCAGAAGACAACTTCATTTTAAGGCGACTAATTTCTGATGAGGGTTGCATCTCTGGAATAATTTTATCTGGTGGGCCCAAGGAAGCCCCAGTCAAACTTTACCAAAAGATGGGGTTTTCCATAAATCCTTTCTACTCTGGCTCCTGGTTCCAGCATCATGGTGGTCTCTCAGTCTTCAGGACTCTCAGCAACATAGAGGAGAGGAGGTAGCATCTTGGGCACCACTGAGACCAATGTTTGTCTAAAGTAGGTCCTGAGATTCCCCCTGGCCACCAATATTGGAAGTACCGGAGGCCAGGAGCCCATAACAACGCTGAAACCAGAAGCTGGGGCAGGCCAGGTACACTTTTTTGGTTACCCCTGCCACCGGATTTGTCCAGGAAGCCTTGTAGGGGTGATAAAAGCAAAGCCTATACTTGCCCCTGACATATGTAAAGATCTCCAGTGAAGCCAGTAGGTCACTACAACTCTACATCACCGCGCATGCGCCGGACATCCAGTGCATGTGCGTGAAATCAATGATGCTGCCACAGCTTCAGTATATTCTGGAGGCACGTCAGACATGAATACGGTGAGAATATGTGGCTCTTGGAATTATAATGTCTCCTTTCATCTTCTGTTTTTTATATTAGTGATGGGTCTATCAAACCTCTCCGACACCAGGACCTGTTTAGGAGTGTTATCGGGGACCTTAAGCTACACCCCAGGTAAAAGAAGATCAATTTGGACATAAATAAGTTATCTTTGCATCCAAGCTTTAGATTCCCAAATTATATGTTACGAGTTGTCAACGTTTGTCAGTCAGATCGTTGTGTTACTATGGAAACGCTTCCCTCTAATAGTCACAAAACCACATGACATTAGACAATAGGAACACAAAATTTGTCTTTAATATGGATCTCTTATGTCCTTTATGAACCTTTGCTTGTACTGCATTATGGCCTCAATGAAAATACTGATATTACACAACATCTAATATGATAAAGAGCAAAAGAATATAATAAAACTAAAACGTTAAAAACTAGTAAAAATTAACCAATTCCAATCAAATTAGGAAAAAGAAGAAATATTAACATTCCCTGTTATATGTTGGACAATCCCTGTCCGCCAACGATATGTTATTCACTAAGGATCTATGTATTGAGTCCCCCACAGATCAGTGTAATCTAAAGGTAAAGCTGACAGCAACTGATCAAATTACCTGCAGTGCCCCCGCAGGAGAAATATAGTATTACATGGTGCCTATTGGACACAACTGGTTGGTCACTGTAAGGAACAAATGTGCCGATTCTCCAGAGCTAGAGATGCTTTTTTATCTTGAAAAATGGGGTTCACTGACCCCCCTCTTACAGCTGAATAGAGTGGAGGTTAATTCAAGAGCCCCATTCTCCATTCAAATCAAAGCAGGCAACCCACCCCCCACTATTTTTGGTTCCTTCTTAGACTTAAATGGAGAGCGTGACACCCCAGTTTTTGAGATTGGTGCAAGTCCCAGAGGTGTGACCCACATCTATCAAGTAGTAAAGATGTAAAGGTATGAAAAGGCAAAAATCCTTAATTTCGGAGTATCAGAATACCTCCATCAGTAACACCCATTGAAGGGAGCTGCAAATATCTAGCCACAGAGTAAGGTCCCTTGTACATGGACATTTTTTTCGTCTGTCTACTGTGGTGCGGCCATTAAAGAAAAGACAAGACGCCCTATCTTTCGCCAGATTTAGGTCGCAGCCACGTAGCTTCCAATGGAGAGTGGAGGGGGGAGAAGCGTTCCCCTCCAAGGGCATAACCAGAAGAGGCTGGGCCCCAAAGCAGAATTCTGAATGTGTCCTCAATAAAAAATATACATATTCGCATACTCACACGTGAGTTACAATCACAAACAGTATATATACACACCATATATACATACAATACAATACCATATACAGATATACAGCATATACACACCCAATATCCTGGATGCTGGGGCCCCCTGACACTGCGGGCCCCATTGCAGCTGCTACTGCTGCTACCACTGTAGTTACGCCCCTCCTGAACCGGGCTGTATGCTATGCACATGGACAGGTCCAAGGGGCCCTATAAAGACAGGCCCGCCAACCAATGTCACCATCACAAACTATTTTTCCCTTTTCTCTCCTCATATCCATGTTACTGCTAAACAGTTTACCGCTTCTGCCAGGACATGTGCGAAGAGGACAGAAAAATAAACTACACAGTTGAAGTGGATTTTTAAGTGCGGTGTTCCAAAAAAAAAAAATCCCCCAAGCATTCCAGTGAATAGATCCCACGCCTGTATATTTGTGAATGTCAAAGCCAACCTACCCCTACAAAGGGAACAGCAGCGCGGTATAAAATACAGTTCCAGCGCGAGGGCGGCTCACACCGGCACGGTGCATAATTGTGCACATACAATCCCTAATTTGCTTCCATTATGGGTCACATCTCCTATAGGCTCTAGAGCCCCGGGCCATGCAGAGAGAGGAGAATAAGTTGTATCCCAGCTCATACATGTAATCATAGGCCGCTCCGCCTTACACCATTGACCTAAATAATTGCAAACAACTTCTATAAATGGAAAAGCTGTTAGTTAAAGTATCTAGACAGGAAGGTTTTTTTTTTTTCCTCCTCTCTTCACAACATCTGCGTCCAGAGGGGAAGAAAAAGCTATGTTTGGACTGGCCTTTTTCCATGAAAAAAAAAAAAAAAATTAAAAATAAAAAAAAATCTGTCTAAGGAGGCGAAGCAAGTTACAAGTTACATAAACATTTCTTCTCTTTTCATAAATTGGCTGCAGTCTCCGAACAATAAGGTTACTGTGGAGGGGGAAAACCGCAGACACGTCCCACATCTGCTGGACAAGAAGCAAATCTCGACTGTGGAATCATTCTATGAAAACGCCAGAAAGGAAGTCCAGGGTCTTAAGGCGAGACCTTTCTATGTTATAGTTGGAGGAGTTCCCCGCTTCGCTTTTAATATTACCAGTCTTTATAGAGGAGAGGATCCAGGCGGACGCTGATGCAAGAGAGAAGCGCTCTCATCGCTTCCTTATCGGGAAGTTTCTTACAGTGAATTTCATTGTAATTCTTTTATAAACTTTTATTTTAAAGGGGCATATACTAGTCATCAATAGGGGGTCACATACAGGATATCAATGTCCATTACAAAATGATCATATGTTGAAGTTCAGACAGCCCATACCATGTATTATACTTACTTATTGATGACATTTTACCCTTTGCATGACACGAAAATGTATGATATACAATGGGGTATATCAGGGGTTGGCCACTTATACTAAGCTTGAATAGAGTACATATAAGACCCTGTTTAAGGATGATGTTTGTTACCAGGAGCCATGGGTCACGTGACCCCCAGGTAGCAGTACTTCCCTTGACATCCCTTGTCCTGCCAGCTTCTGGTGTATGGAGGAGGCCATGCAGTCATTACTGTCTGTATGCCCCCTCCATCATAACCACCCACATCAGTGGTTGGAAGGGAGTGCCAAAGACATCCTCAAACCCTCTGACCACTGATATGGGAATAGTTTTGATGAGGAGGGCATACAGGCAGTAATGACTGCATGGCCTCCTCCATCAACCAGGATGCAGGACATCACAGGAAGTCCCGAGTCCTGACTTAATGACTCCTGATTCTTATAAAGATTAATCTTACGTTCCATAGACTCCTGAGTAAGCAGGTCGAATGTGTGACACTGTGGAAGCTGTAATGACAGCCATATTGTATTTTTGTATTTTTTTGAAAAAACTGATAATCAACAGAAAACTGAGGATGATTATGAATATTTTTGATATAAGAAGGCTTTACTCAAAACGGAGCAATCTGACCCCTTAACTAGATGGTACATCTGTTTTTTAATTTTGAAAAACCCATCCCTATTTGGGAACAGCACATGCCTAAATTAGTCTCTGAAAATTAGAGAGAACAGTGGGTGAGGATCTATGATAACTCATTGGGTCTCTGTAAAAAAATTCAGGTTAGCAACAGCAGTTTTTTGTTTCTGTGTTTCAGCTCGGTACATGGTTATCTCTATATGTGAGAAGAAAGGCGTAGCCCGAGGCTTTCGGGACTCGTTTTAGATGTAATACCTGGGCTCTAACGTCACATTCTGTATATGTGATACATCCACCATATGGTAGAGTGAGATAACAGTACCTGGCGTTAGCGCAGAACTTAGTGTCTCATCATAACACCGCTATATATGATACCATTATACGTCTGTGCCTGAGTAACCCATGAGCCTCAGGGTCCAAGTGCCACTTCTGTCTCTGGCTATGGTGCTGTCCTTGAGGCGCATCATAGTTTCCTTCCCTCTATGTACATTCTGGAAGGTGATTACTTGCGGAACAGCTGAATTCTGTAGTCATTAAGTTTTCCATGGGGATGGCTGTGGATGTGCACAAGGTTTTACAATGCAAACCCAGAGTACATAATATTACCGCAATGTCATAAGTAACAGTGTGACCCGGGATGTCACCAACGTACACTGGTATATGTATGATACAACTATAGCTCTATGTAATGTGTGCACCTGGGGCCAGATTAGGAGTTGTGCAGAAATTATCTGGACCGTGTGACGTCACTTCCGAGGAAGCCATATATTGGTCGAAGCCGGTACCATGATCTTCTGGGAATTCAGATCAGGCTCAGTTGCTGAAGACTATTAGTGCGGTTGCAACACGATTACCTGGAGCTGGAGAAGTACAATAAGCCACCCCTTGAAATCATAGACAGCCCCTTTGCCATAGAGAACAAAGCTGTTCTTTCAGCTATGCTCTTTTTGTTCTCGGCCCTAGACTTAGCCAGACCCGGTGATCCGTTGGGAACCCAAGTGTCAGGGCTGATTCAGGATATTGATAACCGATATGATGTGGTGCAATCATTGGGACCATATAGTTTGGCCTTAGGTGAATGTCTATATGAGATAATCAGCTGCATAACCTCAGTGGGTACAGTCTTGGTGAGGCCCAGGAGACTTGAGGGCCTATAGAGATTATCATCACAATAAGGCCCCTTGCACACGAACAGGAATTTTCGACTGTATACAACCTGTACCGATTTGGTACAGGAATCATACAGCCACATTCATTTCAATGGCTAATGCATCCATCCATATGAATGTAGTTAGAATATTAATATACGTCACTCCAACATTCAGAACAAAAATGTATTAGGTGCACGAGTAGGATACCAATCCTTGTCTCAATAAATCGTATAAGCCCAGCACTCAGTAGAAGTTCAATTGCAAGTATTCTTTATTGAAGCATCACCGATTGGCAATGCACATCTATTTTTTAACGTTTCGGTCTATGTTAGACCTTCTTCAGAGACATGATTGCAGGTGGGTAGAGATGGAGACAAGAAAGTCAGCCCAATTGGGATACATAAGTTTCTTATGTATTGTGGCAGGACTGCTTCCGCAATACTTATCTATCCCAATTGGGCTGACTTTCTTGTCTCCATCTCTACCCACCAGCAATCCTGTCTCTGAAGAAGTTCTAACATAGAACAAAACGTTAAAAAATAGATGTGGATTGCCAATCGGTCATCCATGTGAATGGACCTACTGTCCACCGTACCAGACACCGACAGGAAAAAGATAGCGCTTGCTCTATCTTTTCCAGTTTGTACGGCTGTGCTGCACTCCTCCAGCTGAACGTATGCTATGCCCTGGCCTGAGTGCATCATACAACGTGTGCATGAAGCCTAAGAGGAGGCCATCATTAGTAGTTGAGGAAACTTGCACATCCTTGTACAGTCAAAATTATTGTAAGGCAATATAAAGCCAATGGAGGTCCTTGGATAAAACCAAATATACAGATGACCTTAATGTTATATGTTTCATTTGGGAAAGTTTGTTTGGTGCTTCTAAAGTTAACCCACTGGATCTTCACAACGCACCATTGCATGTCCATTCAGAATAATGGCTTTTAAATCACTGACAAGAACAGATACTATGCTTATTCCTGGCCAAAAAGCATTGGCGGAGGAGTCACTGGGACTGGGATTTACAGACAACAGTAAATGTAACTATTTTCTGACTCCTGCATTTTTAGTTACAGTATAATGTTTACGTCAATCAAAAAAAAAGGCAAAATAAAGTGACACATACTTGCAACTTTGGTTCCTGTGTTATTTTTCCTGGAATTGCATGAATACATTAACTAGTGGGAGTTGCCATTTCCCCTACAGCTTCTTGCAGTGATTGGGGCTTATTTACTAAGGGTCCTGCGGCCGCATTTCCGACTTTTTGGGGATCGAGCTGCCGGGACAGGTAATTAGAAGGGGATTGTGTCGCACGCGATCGGATTTTGGCGCATTAGCGCCGGCTTTCATGCGACAGAAATCGGGGGAGCTGCTGTCGGACAATCCGACTGATTCGGACTGAGTGTGGGATTAAACTTTCGCAAGATCATGCACTTACATGCACCATCAAGAAGAAGGTGAACTCCACCGGACCTGAGCAGGGAGCGGCATATGCAGGAAATTGGGTGCAAAATATTCTTGAATCGCGGCACATTGCAATCCGGTCGGACATTCAGGATCGGGGAACGAGCATGGACGGGTAAGTAAATGTGCCCCACTGTGTTGACCTTGTTAAGAGATTAGGGTCACCTTTATCCTTCAACAATGGATCTCAGCAAGTTCTACTTTGCCTTGTGAAGATCCAGTTTTTAGCTCAATGTATCATAGGAAAGATATGCACATAGCTCTACTCTGGAAGGAAGAAACCTATCTATATATTGGTATCTCTGTATAAATGTCTGACCAGTTAAAGACCACCCAAGGCCAACAAGGCTACCGTTCCATCATGGAAGGATGATTACATCGAGCTACTTTTAGAAGGTCTAGTTCCGTCCATACCTTATGTTTGATGTGGGTTATCAGCCACACCAAAGAGATACATTTTCCCTATTTCAAGTTTAAATATCTTGTATACCTTTTATTTTTTTGGAAGGTACTGACGCTACTTCTAAATGTAAGTTGTCCTCGGTTAGCTCTCAAGGGCATCCCTTTAATCGTTACTGAAAGATACAATATCCTACTCCGTTATATCATATTCCTGAATTCATAGAAAAACAATAAATCAAAAAGTTGGTCTCTTATAAAAAGAGAACATTTTGTTCAGACCCAATAATAAAAAAAAACGTCAGCTAACCGTTCCTTTAAGTATCCGCAAAGGTTAAATTAGGTTTCAACAATTTTTGCTGCCAGATTTCGTGCCTGCCCAGTCTTTAGTCCAACTTTCCGACCTCTGAGTCACTGTCTGAAATCAAAACAAGCAGCTGGACCTCATAGAAGTTAGCGCTGTGAGAAAGTATGGCTCAAAATGGCTCCCATTGTTCAGGCGTAATTTTATACTGCGTGCTTAATATCCTCAGCAATTCACTGGATTCTCCGAATTGTGCTGCTCTGTCAACCCTGGGAAACACAAAACCCAATGTACATTGTAAGAGAAAGTGCTACAAAGGAAAACATGAATCGGTCATTGTAGACACATATATATACGCTAAATGGAATGGAGAGACCAGGAAACGTATAGGGGCACATTTACTAATGGTCCGAACGCCTCATTTTCGTCGGGTTTCGCATTTGTTTTCCGTTTTGCCCTGAATTGCCCCGGGTTTTTGGCACACGTGATCGGATTGTGTCGCATCGGCATCGGCTTGCATGTGTGGTCAACCTGACTGATTCGGACAAACCGGCGGAATTTAAAAAGCAAATTGTGTCGCAAGATCAGCACTCACATGCACCGGGAAGAAGAGGGTGAACTCCGGCAGAGCTCAGAGGGGGAAGCGACAGATGCAGGAAATTGGACGCACAATCTTAGTGAATCGCGGCAGACCCGAATCCTCGTCGGACAATGCACGGCGGGGATCGGGACGGGTAAGTAAATGTGCCCCATAGTCTTAATATGAATGAACTTAAAGGCGAGAATATTGGTCCCTACCCCCTTTAATATCTAGACATCATCTACACTCAAGGTGGGGCAGGAACGAGGGGAAGGAAGAGTAAGCAACAGCCTAGGGCAGTGGTGGCGAACCTATGGCACTGGTGCCAGAGGCGGCACTCAGAGCCCTCTCTGTGGGCACCCAGGCCATCACCCCAGCAAGAAGTTCACCAGACAGGTCTCAAAGAATCTTCCTATAGAATCTTCCTACAATGATAGGCAAATTTGCCCTCCTACTTTCAACTGCATTGGTGTCTTTAGGAGGCTGAACGATTTAAAGTTGTCAAAGAACAAGGAGAAAAAAATTGCTGTGTTGGCACTTTGCAAAAAATAAGTGGCTTTTGGTTGAAGTTTGGGCACTCAGGCTCTAAAAGGTTCGCCATCACTGGCCTAGGGTGCCACCGAGGAACAAGGATCAACTTATGGACTGAAGAAGAGGGAAGACAATGCTTTGACCCTATAAAGGGCAACCAATTGGGTAAAATGGACTGACGAAGGGGTCACTTACCTTTTGTTAAACAATAGGGTCTTCCACTTAGGAATAGACTTGATCACATTGATTAATGTGCCTCTGTAACTCATTAGTTCTGAGGGTGAGCATTGGGTGGGAACGGTAAACCATGGAGATTGGTGGGAGAAGATGGGCACAAGATTGGACATTCATCTGAACACTAGCTTGACTTACTTTAGGGACCATGAGTGGTCAGATGTATTCCAAAAAACTTTGTCTTGGGCATGAAAAGTTGACTAAAGTAGGCCTTGGTCAAATTCAGGGACCATCGGCCGCTAGTCAAGCTTCTTTGTTTAGGTTTCCAGGTGGCTTGGTTCATTCTGCAATATTTTCCAGATGGAAAGCCATGGAAGAACCTGGACTCACAGTATCATAGTCATTAGTGATCCCGTGATTCACTTCTTTCCTGCGAGGCTAATGTTCCATACTGGAAGGATGATTACGTAGAGACTCTAGGAGAAAGGCTCACTGTTTCTATGCGAGGCTACCGTTCCATCATAGAAGGATGATTACGTAGAGCTACTTTCAGAAGGTCAAGTTCCGTCCATAAACTGCAGACCTTATAGTTGCCATATTTTCCGGACTGAAAACTACAGAAGAACCTAAGCTCACAACATCATAGTTATCAGTGAACATGTAAGTCACTGGCTCCTTGTGAGGAAACTGTCTCATAATGAAATCATAATGAAGGCATGATCACAGCATGGGACCTAATAGAGGACATAAAGGGCACCAGTTAGATGTCCAAGTTCAATTCGTAAAGTATGGACTGAAGTGGTGACAGGTTCCAACAGCCTTTGCTCTGCTGATTTTAAAAATGCCTTTGTCAGCATTCTGAATGATTTGAGTCGTTTATATTTTTTAATTTCCTTTATTAATATAGCCCACACAGATTACACAGCGCTGTACAGAGTTTGCCAAATCAGTCCCTGTCCCCAATGGGGCTCATAATCTAATCAACCTACCTGTATGTTTTTTGGGAGGAAACCGGAGGACCCAGAGGAAACCCACTCAAACACGGAGAGAACATACAAACTCTTTGCAGATGTTGACCTGGATGGGATTTGAACCAGGACCCCAGAAATGCAAGGCTGTAGTGTTAACCACCGAGCCACCGTGCTGCCTTATATAAGTTTATTTCACATTACCTGGCTCCCTGACAGAAGCATATGGTGAGTCCTTGGGGAAGGGGAAGGTGCAGCCTGTGTGTGTCTGTGTCTCAGTGTCCTCTCCTCCACACTCATCCAGCTCCCTCCCATGTGCATTGCACATGGAGGGGGATGTTGTGTAGTAGAGGATGAATGCATGAGGAGACAAGGGCAAACATAAACTGCAGCTGCCCCCTCCCCCCGGGACTCATGAATCTGGCAGGGAGCTGGGTAATGGGAAATAATCTTATATAAAGTAGTGAAATAATTCAGAATGCTAATAAAGGCATTTTTAAAATCAGCATAGCATAGGCTATTGGAACCTGAGGACAGCTAAAATGGCATTGCTGGTCTCAGGTTTGCTTTAAAGTCTTATCTAAGCCTTCATTGTATGTCCCCAATTGATTTGATGAAGAAAATAGTTGTATGTTTCACTATACTCTTAGTCAATATGATAGAGATGACAATGTAGTATCTAAAAAATCCAACAGGGTCCATCAGGTGCCTACAGAACCATCATAGGACAGATATTGCATAGTGTCATGGCTTCCTTTATATAGATGTGAACAGGTACTTAGTAGTCACACATGTAAATAAATATAGCCCCTGGTGCTGAGATGGTTAAGTTTGTTAAATGAAACCAAATCCTGTGCTGGACTTCATGCTCCGAGACCCAAGATGAGCTTGTTCCATCTGGCCCAATGCAGCAGGGTGCGGTGCAACATTCCTGTGGTCTATGAGCAACCGGCTCTGTCCTCCTGGATTGTGCAAACTCTAGTCCTAGAATTATCCACTCACATTCATGACATTAAATCAACATATTGGTTGTGATTGTTAGAGACATTGCAGGTGCCCGGCAGCCCTGGTCATGTGACTGACCGAAATGGGGGCTCTCCGGACGTCTTTTAGGGAATTTGAAGTTGCTGTTAAATAATCATCCAAGAAATATGTAAAAAAAAACTAGATATTCTGTACATTGTTGACAATAGATGATGTCACAGCTTATCTCCTCCCCCTCCCTGTACAATGTACACTGACCCATCATTACATCACTACTGACAATAGATGATGTCACAGTCTTTATATACTAGTCTGGGTTCAGACCACCCACATAGTAGGATAAAGATGTCCAATTTCTCTATAGACCCCATTGAAGATTTGACCCTGGGTCTGGGATACGGCCTTGAAATTGCACTTTCCTGACAGTCTTATGATTCCCGGAGTGTGTTAATGGCTTGTACCATGTTAAACACCATGAAAAATTATCTATAAATTTGTTATGCAGCTACCGTGTCCCCATGAACTCCCGAAATATGACCACTGGCAGAGCGAAATGGATTCAATAGATTTAGTAACAGACCCCGATGTTTCATTATGTTCGGTCTGGGGGATTAGACTAAAAACTGCTTAACATTCAGCAAAGACAATGGGATCTCTGAAAACCATTTATAAATGTGATGAATTTTTCTTTCCTTTTCCTCCGGTTCCTGCAGCTGCCGGACGGTCACGCTCAGGGACTGACATATTTCACATGTTCAGAGTCTGGGCTCTTGGCAAGGAAGACACTTGGACAGACTGTGCTGCAAGCAATTACTTATACTTAAAGGGAACCTTACAAAATGTAATATTCGGGATCATCATGGCGTAACAAAGGAACCTAAGGTGGGCCTAAGGTGGGCCTACAAGATCCTGCCCCTTATACTGGGCGGGCCACTTACTTTGGGGTGGGGTAGTATCAGGACATGCCCATTGTGCCTGGAAAGTTGGGGATGTCCCAACCAAATCGGGAAAGTTGGAAAATAAATGATATGTTTATAGGTTTCCTTCTTAAAGGAAAGGCATGACTTCCAGATACTGGGCCCTAAATATAAAACAGGCCCTTCAGTTATAGAACATGTAATAGAGACCTTATGTCACATTCACATCCCTGTAGACACAAGGGGGCTCATTTACTAAGGGTCCAAATGACGCACTTTCGTCGGGTTTCCCGAATAATTCCAATTTGTGCCGAATTGCCCCGGGATTTTGGCACATGTGATCGGACTGTGTCGCATCGGTGCCGGCTTGCAGGCGACAGAAATTGGGGGGCGTGGCCGTCGGACAACCCGACGGATTCAGACAAACCGCGGAATTTAAAAAAGGATTTGTATTGCAAGACAGGCACTCACATGCATCGGGAAGAAAAAGGTGAACTCCGGCAGACCTCGGGGCAGAAGTGACGGATGCAGGAACTCGGGAGCACGATGTTGGTGAATCGGTCCGGACCCGAATCACTGTCGGACAACAAGCCGCGGGATCGCGACAGGACCGGCTAAGTAAATCTGCCCCAAGGCCTTTTATATGTACCTAGATACACATCTACATTAAAAGGGGTTTTCATGGGCCCCTTCCATTCATCACAATGAAACATTAAAGGGGATGGCCAAATTCTTTAGGCTCTGTCAGCCCCACACAGTAAACTATCGATGGTCTATCCAGAAGATATGCCATAATTTGTAATTTCTGGCAAACCCCTTTAAGATGGGCCTGGAAAAGCTCGTTAATTAAAAAAAAGCAATATCACCCTATATAATGTATCACCCTCCCAAAAGGAAACCTGACCTCAAGTGTTTAAAATCCCTACAGCACCTCCACAGGAGAAAGGAGGAATTACACTTAGACTTGAATGGGATACCAAGCGTAATACATGACAGGACGTGTCCTCAACTCTTCGTCCCGCACTCTGCTTCGGCCAGAAGATGAGGAACCCCCCACCCTATAAATTTCCTAGTAGGACATGTAAAAGTAATTTTCAACACTGGACACCCGTATACTGTAGGACTGAAGCAGAAATTACTTTTGACGTATTGATTATTTTTCCATATATTTTTTCCAATTTTTTTTTTTTTTTTAGGAATCCATTGACCCCCCCTAACCCTAATTGTGGCGGTATAATTAGAACCAGTATACCTATGTGCGTATAACATGCTACCTTGGAAAGTGGTAATAGAATTAGCTTTTATCCTTTTCCAAGGGCATACATACCACATTTCCTGTCACCACTCTACATAACTAATACAAAACACGTGTTCACATGAAGACAGGCTCGAGTGCTTCCCAAAACCTTGCATCTGGATGAAATTTTGTAATCCGAGGACATAAATGAGAAAAAGATGCAGCAAAACGCCTAGAAGACCCTTTCAGAACCAGAATCGGTGTGAGCTATAATGAGTGTTAGGATTGACCCCCCCCCCCCCCCCCCAACCGGTAATTCCTTGAATGTTGTGAAACCCCCCTCCCCTAAAAAGTTTACATTTATTGGTGGAGGACCACAGGTTGCAGACTTAAGGGTCAGTATTTTGAAGAAGGTCTTTATACTGCAAATTGGGGCCACAGGCTGTAACATATATGAAATCCCACTAGGAATTTTGATGGTCATCTGAATATCTGAGTTGCTTGTAGATGGTCACCAACATGGAAATTGGAGTAACAGATCATAACATCTATGAATGCTGGTAAGACTTTAGATGGTCATCTGAATTTCTGAGTTGCTTGTATATGGTTCCAAAGAAGCAAATTGGAGTTATGGACTTTAATATCTATGTAGGCCGGTAAGACATTGGGTGTCATTTGAATTTCTGAGATGCTTGTAGATGGTTCCAAAGAAGCAAATTGGAGTTATGGACCGTAATATCTATAAAGGCCGGTAAGACATTGGATGGTCATCTGAATTTATGAGATGCTTGTCGATGGTTCCAATGAAGTAAATTGAAGTTATGGACCGTAATATCTATGAATGTCGGCAGGACTGAAGTTCTGAGACAATTGTAGATGGTCATCTGAACTTCTGAGACACTTGTAGATGCTCATCCATATGGGAATATAAGTTTTAGATCATTGTTTAGTAGGACTTTAGATGGTCATCACCAAGGGAATTAAAGCTACAGACTGTAACATCTATGAAGGTCTGATAAGACTTTAGATGGTCGTCTGAAACTCAGTGACGCTTGTAGATGTTCCTCAAGGGAATTGGAGATATCTACTGTAAGTTCTATTAAGGTCTATAAGGGCTTTGAATAGCTGTATGAAATTCTGAGGTGCATGGATATGGTTCCCAACAAGGGAAACAGAGTAAGACATTCGTGAACTTCTGGTAGGACTTTCTGAGATGCTAGTAGATCCTTCTTAACAGGAGAATTGGATCTACAGGCTATAACATCTATGATGATCTAAAATTCTGAGACCCTTGTAGATGGTGATCCATAATGGAAAGTAGATTTACAAAGGTTTATGAATGTCTGGTAGGACTTTGGAAGGTCATCTGAAACTGTCTATAATTTTTGCTTTGGAATATGATCTTTCACTCAATAGGTTAAAGAGTCAGGACCTGCCTAGGACTTTATGGCTCCCTGGATAAATCACCATGTACCAGATGCATCATGTTCCAGAACAGGTCTTTTGTATGTTTCCAATAAGGTTACACTTTATAGTATCAGCCAGGAATGATGGGGCCCAGAGCAAAAAGCAATGTAGTCTCTGGAGGTCGCTGATGAAGTGTGTATGGAGGAACAGCTGCTACGATCACGTATTGGAATTTGGATTCTCTAAGTCTTTGTCTGCTTGGTGCTGCCTGGGGAGTACAGTCAAACAGGTCCCATTATATCACCCTTAAAGGGATAAAAAAATTAATTTATTGATTACCTATAATTAGATGATCACTATTAGAACATTTAGGAGTCTCACACTAAGCCCACCTCTATAAAGTGTCTACAATGTTCAATGACCTGGCCTCTTGACACCTTCCCAAGCACAGTGTCATACATTGTATAGTGGCTGCGCTCGGTATGGCATGTGGATTGGACCGAGTTGCAACTGGACCATGAGACCAGTGAACATGAGGTTGCAGGTCTACAAAGTGGAGGCAACACTAACTAGAGCACCGTGACCCCTTCTCAAAGATGGCTGGTGTGATGACCCTTACCAATTTGATACTGAGCTCCTATCTTAAGGATAAGAAATCCATAAATAAATCCTTGAATACGCTTCGACTCCTGAAAGAAGATATGGCCCTTGGTGCAAAAACAGGTCATGAATTAGCAGCAACAGCACAGATACAGCAAGGTAGATAACAGGCAAAACACCACAGTGGATGAGATGGGAGCGACAATAAAAGTTGGGAGCTGAAGCACAGAATTATATCTGTCTGAAGTCACCACTAGGGGGAGCTTAGCGTATACTAAATATGCAGAGAATTCAATAGAAATCAGTATGTAGTGTGCCACTCCCTCTAGTGGCAGACACAGGATGTGATATGTTAGAGTTAGGGAGGCCGTGTACAGTTTTTACATTGGTTTTGAGCCGCTTTAACACAGGGAGGGATAATATGCCTGTTTTATGAAACGTATGTTACAACACAATTTCTATTCATTCAATCTGTTTTCATCCAAAAATAGCATCAGATTCTACAAATGTTGTAATTAGCCAAATTTACTGTATATATGTGTTTTATGATTAAAACTGACAGCCTGTGTGCTAAAGGGTCTATTTTGTTCCTCTTTCTTTCTATTGCATTAGTAGCCTTGTCCCTCAAATCTTCAGCTTTCTTTCTTTCTCTCCTTTCTTTCTATCATCTCATATCTATGAATATATCTGTCTTATGTATCTCATAGATATGTATGCATCTTTCTATCTATCTTCTATCTATCTATATAATATCTATCATCTCGTATCTAAGCAACAATCTATGTATCTTCTATCTATCCATCTATCTCATATCTATGTATCTATTTATCTATGTATCCATCTATCTACCTCATATCTATCCATCTATGTATCCATCTATCTCGTATCTATCTGTATATATATCCATCCATCCATCCAACTATGTATCCATCTATCTCGTATCTATCTATCTATCTATCTATCTATCTATCTCATATCTATCTCATATGTATCTATCTATCTCATATGTATCTATCTATCTCATATGTATCTATCTATCTCATATGTATCTATCTCATATGTATCTATCTATCTATCTCATATCCATCTATCTATCTATCTCATATGTATCTATCTATCTATCTCATATCTATCTATCTCATAACTATCTATCTATCTATCTATCTATCTACTGTATCTATGCTACTCTACACTGTGGGTTCTTTTTCAATTTTATTGTGAGCTCAATTTTCTTTTAAATCTGAATCCACTTTCCCTCTCTCTTCCTCTGTCTCTCTCTGTTAAGTGATTTTTTTTTATACATATATAAAACCATTACCAAGGTGATTTCTAGCCAAGACCCGGCATGATTTTCCAGATGCCTAATGGTAATTCACTACTTTATGTGTTTTACTGGAAATACGACCAATCTGCAGTTTACAAACAGAGAGATAAACACTGTGTTTGAGAAAGATCTGCGAGGAGAAAGTAGAAGACAGTCAATAATGAAAAGCTATTAGAGGGCGAGGGGATTAATGTTCAACGTGCTATGAGCCCGACTTTATTCTACAGTCGTCATGAATGTTCTACCATACAGAGGTATCGCATCACTAAATAGAAAAGAAGAAGAAATGTTCCAGAACCAGAAGGATACAACATTTAGGCCTAAGCTCCATGGATGATTTTCAATGAAACCATCAACCTGCAACAACCCCTATGACTCAAGAACCAATGACCCAAGTACTAATGATTCAAGGACTCATGACCCAAGTACCAGTGGCTCATGGAATTATGGCCCATAGACCCATGACCCAAGAACCAATGACTCAAGTAATCATGACCCATGGACCTACTACTCAATGACCCAAGAACCAATGACTCAATGATCCAATAGCCATTGACTCAAGAAAATAAGATCCACTGACCCATGCCCCAATAGCCAATGCCTCAAGGAACCAAGAACCCATACCCCAAGAATCAATGTCTCAGAATTATGACCGTTGGACCCATGGCTGAAGAGCCATTGCCTAAAGGAATCATGATCCATGGACCCATGACTCAATGGCCCATTTCTCAATGATCCAAGAACCAATGACCAAAGGAATTAAGATCCATTGACCAACGAGCCAACAGCCAATGACTCAAGGAATCATGACTCATGAACCAAGAACCCATAACTTAATGACCCAAAACCCAATGCCTCACAAAATTATGACCCATGCTCCCATGACCCAGGAACCAATGACTCAAGGAATCATGACCCAAGGACAAATGACTCGATCACCCATGAACTATGGACCTTAAATAAATCACTCAAGATCAATTGCCTCAAAAATTATGACCCAAAGAACCAATGAGCCAAAAACTAATGACCCAAGGTCCCATAACTCAATATGTCATGAGCTTGGAACCAATTACTAAATCACCCAAGTACCAATGACGAAAGGGATTATGCCAATATGACTCAAGGACCAATGTCCCAAGGAACTATGGCAATATGACTCCATGACTCAAGGCTCCCATGAATCCTAGTCCTTTGACCCTAGGACCCATGACCAACCCCCACTCAATACATTTGCAGTAAACTTCTTCGATGTTGTTGTTTTCCCCATAAACTGTACTTTACTCCGTACTTATAGGAGGTTCCTATCTTCAACATGTGACCCAGAGGTCCTTGTGTAGCATGTTATAGCACTAGAAGGTAACACGGTACTGGACACACAAAAGTCATACACTAAACATAGTGACACAAAAGTAAAATCCAGTGAACTCCATGGATTGTGCACTGTAATAATTGTGGCTGCAGTGCTCATCTTCTTGGCATCGGGTCATTAATAATTATAGGGGTGCAAACTATTTTACCAGCAGATTCACTTGTAATAGCGAAGAGTAGTAACAGCGCCACCCGGCAGCAGAGATGTGACCAAGGCAAAGCTGGTCGAGATCTGGAACCTCTACTTGTGACCCAAGAAGAAGATATCTTAGACTTCTCGGTCTACCCGTGCCAAGAGGACCTGCAGACTCTGCTGCCGATGTGAGAACAAGTTTGTAATAATAGTATGTATGTATGTATGTATACAGGAATTCCTTCATTCATTGACAGCGAGCAGAGATCTGTCATATAGAAAAATGGTTCATCCTCTTTGGTCCTCATCATCTCCCACTTGGACAATGGCAACATTCTTCTCTTTGGTCTCCCAGATAACTCTCTAACACCTCTCCAATCCATCCTTATCTCTGCTGCCAGGCTAATCCATCTGTCTCCTCAGTTCTCCTCTCTGCCTGTATCTCCACTGGTTACCCATCACACAACCAATATAGTATAAAATACTAACCACGATTTACAAAGCCGTCCATAACCTGTCCCCTTCATATACCTCTGACCTAATCAGCCAATAGCATCCTACACATAACCTCCCAGCTTCCCAAAACCTTCTGCTTTGCTCTCCTACTTTCTGCAATTCTTACAATCATCTCCAGGACTTCTCCTGTGCTTCCCCTATATTCTAGAACCCTCTACCAGGGCACGTCAGACGCTCCCCCAACTTCCAAATCTTCAGATGTGACCTGGAAATCCTACAATACACAATAACCCCATTGCTCTGTTCCTCACCTAATACCTCCATCTACTCTCCCATGTAGATTGTGAACCCTCATTGCACATATTAATACTATTTTTATGTAATGTGAACCCCTTGTCCAAGGTACAGCACCACGGAGCTAATAACGATGACCCAAGAACCCATAACTCAATGACCCAGAAACCAATGACTCGCAGAATTATGACCCGTAGACCCATGACCCAATGGCTTGTGCATATTTATACTATTTTTATGTAATGTATATGAACCAATGTCCAATGTACAGCACCGTAGAGCTAATATTGCCCAATAAATAATAAAATAATAATACATAATTAAAAAATAATAATAATAAAAAATAACACAGATAAAATAATAATATCCATAATGAATAATTAATATATAATTAAAAATAACCATTTTAATGATACCAATGTAATAAAAAATAAGGATAAAATAGTAAAAATAAGAATAATAAAGTCAGAGCAACAATGCTGATAAAATAATGCAATAAAACAATACAAAAAAAACATTACAATAAAACAATACAATAAAACAAAAAATATTGCTAATATTACTAACAATTATAATAATAAAATATAATGATAAAATAGTAAAAATAATAACAAAAGTAAAAATAATAGTAATGCTGATAAAATAGTAATATCAATAAACACATAATAATACAATTAAAACAATAATGAATACATAGTACTAATACATTTTTATTAGTAATAATAAGTAGTTTCTAATGGGAAACTTAATATTTCTCTGCTGTTTTCTATACTGTTCTGGGTTATGTAGGTTTAGTCTATAGCAGTGATGGCGAACCTTTAAGACACAGAGTGCCCAAACTATAACCAAAATCTACTTGATTACCGCAAAGTGCCAACATTGAATTTTAAGCAGTAACTTATTGCTACCTGCTCAATCGTATCGGCCCTTTGAGGCCACCAATACAGTTGAAAGAAGGAGGGCACATTCAGACTATCATTGTAGCTTCTCACCAGGGTCTCTCTGTACAGTAAGAATGAAGGGTCCAGTAGGAGGACCTACGAAGACAATGCAGTTCTATCAACACTTTCTCACTTTTACAGAAGTTCCCAACATCCAATGAAGTGTCGTTTTAAAATAGCGCTGATTGTAGCATCTCTTAAACTGTCTGGGACTGCAGGAAGATTCGGTGGATTTGGTCCTGTTTGGTGAGCTTGTTGGATCATGGCCTGAGTGCCCACAGAAAGGGCTCTGAGTGCCACCTCTGGCACCCGTGCCATAGGTTCGCCACCACTGGTCTATAGAATCGGGGTTAGTCACCTGCTCGTGATTGGCGTTCAGTAATAGCCTAAGAAGAACATAAAGATATAACAATGGGGAGACTGGGTTCAACTCCCAGGGTCAACATCTGCAAAGAGTTTGTGTGGGTTTCCTCCGGGTCCTCCGGTTTCCTCTCACACTCCAAAACAGGTTGATTTGATTGTGAGCCCCATTGGAGACAGGGACTGATTTGGCAAAACTGTGCAGTAATCTGTGTGCGCTATATAAATAAAGAATTATTATTAACTATGTAGATATAGGTACGTGAATATATATATATATATAGTGTAAATATCACCCTGGGGATCATTACTGTGAGTGGAGGCCACCCAGGGTGCAGCACCCTCCAGCTGGGGGCATATCACAGAAATCTGATCCTGGGCCGGTGCCAGCACCGCTACTTCCCTGGTCCCCGCTGAGCGAGAATAAAAGCCAGACCACAGGGATATAATGGGAAAAGGAGTCAGATTCAACTCAAAAAATGCACTTACATAACCTCCACATCTTGAGAATCTGAAACCGCACCAGGATTTTCCACTGCTCTCATATGTTTACTTTAAGTGCAAATTTCTTTTTTCTCCTGGACAACTTCTTTTTTTTTTTTTTATTACGTCCATTAACTACTTCAACGCCTGGAAGACGGCAGAGCAGAAAGGATGTAAGGCAAGGATTTACTTTACAGTCTATGATTTCCACAATGTAGAAACTCATTTCCAATGGCTCCTTGAAGGAATGTAGTACATTGGGGCTCATTTACTAAAGGTCCGCACACCGCATTTCCGTCGGGTTTCCCGTCTATTTCCGATTAAATAGGGGTTTTTGGTGCAAGCGATTAGATTTTTGCGCCGATTTTCATGCGACACAAACTGGGGGGGCGTGGCCGTCGGACAACCATTTCACTTGAGCTCATTGCATCTGCTGCTACAGTATGAGGTCTACATTGTAACTAGTGATATTTACTAATGTTTCCATGAGACATATATAGTTACCACTTTGATTCCTCTGTTATTAACCCTTGAATTGCATTGACAACAGTAAATGTAACTATTTTCTGACTCCTGTATTTGTAGTTACAGTATAATATCTACGTCAATCTTCATTAAAAAAAAAAAAAAAGGCAAAATAAAGTGACACATAGTTACAACTTTGGTTGTATGAATACATTAACTACTGGGAGTTGCCATTTCCCCTACAGCTTCTTGCAGTCATTGGGGCTCATTTACTAAGGATCAGCGGATCACATTTCCGTCAGACTGCCCGACGTTTTCGGGATTTGTGCCGCTGTCACAGGCATTTAGATCTGACTGATTCGGACTGAGCGCGGGATTTAACATTCAAATTGTGTCGCAAGACAATGCACTTACATGCACCAGGAAGAAGAAGGTGAACTCCGGGGGACCTGAGCGGGGAAGCGACACATGCAGGATATCGGGCGCACGATCTCTGTGAATCGCGGCACAGTGCATCGGGGATCGCACGGGACTGGGTAAGTAAATGTGCCCCATTGGGTCAAAATAGGACATCATTATAAGTCATTGGGCTACAATAATACAATTATGGCTGGGGTGCTACAATGGGGTACAGATGTCAATGGGATGAGGCACGATAAGGGGAATTAAAGTCATCAGGCCTTAATAGGGAGGTATTTTCTGTCTACAAGGTGAGTATTATTTTTTTATTTTTTGCTGTGGCTATCTACTGGGTGACATGTGCTTTGGCTAACTATATACTGAGAGGCATGTGCAGTGGCTACCTATATCCTAGGGGCATGTGCTGTGGCTACTTATATCCTGGGTGTGCTTGTGCTGAGGCTTCCTATCTACTGGGGGGCATGTGTTGTGGCTACCATTTTACTGGAGGGCATGTTCTGTATACTGTGGCTTCCTATATATTGAGGGGCATGTGCTGTGACTACCTTTATAATGGGGGCATGTGCTGTGGTTCCTATCTACTGTGGGACATGTTCTATATACTGAGGGTCATGCGCTGTGGCTGCCTATCTACTGGGGTCATGTGCTGTGGCTGCCTATCTACTGGGGGCATGCGCTGTGGCTGCCTATCTACTGGGGGCATGCGCTGTGGCTACCTATCTACTGGAGAATGCGCGGGCTGCCTATCTACTGGGGGCATGCGCTGTGGCTGCCTATCTACTGGGGGCATGCGCTGTGGCTGCCTATCTACTGGGGGCATGCGCTGTGGCTACCTATCTACTGGGGGAATGCGCTGTGGCTGCCTATCTACTGGGGGAATGTGCTGTGGCTGCCTATCTACTGGGGGAATGCGCTGTGGCTGCCTATCTACTGGGGGAATGCGCTGTGGCTGCCTATCTACTGGGGGCATGCGCTGTGGTTGTCTATGTACTGGGGGCATGCGCTGTGGCTATCTATCTCCTGGGAAGCATGTGCTGTGGCTGCCTATATACTGGGGGGCATGCGCGGTGGCTGCCTATATACTGGGGGGCATGCGCTGTGGCTACCGATCTACTGGGGGCATGCGCTGTGGCTACCTATGGGAACACTAGGAAGTTAGGATTAGGACATGGGTTGTTGATTAAGACACCAATATTTGCATCAATATAAATTTGGGCAGCAATAAACTGTACCACTTCAATTCCTCTGTTATTATTGCTGGAAAGTTTTTTTGTGTCTACGTATACACTAAGTGGTTAAGACAATATAACAGGATTGAACTGGGATTCTCCTCCTTCTCAATCACCTCGCTGACAATTATTAGCCCAAACATCTCTTATTTTTATCTCCATGTGCGAGCTCAGACAATGCCAGATGATTATACAATGTAGACA
The DNA here is from genome assembly GCA_019512145.1 of Engystomops pustulosus. Lineage (NCBI taxonomy): Eukaryota > Metazoa > Chordata > Amphibia > Anura > Leptodactylidae > Engystomops > Engystomops pustulosus. The sequence goes on from CM033643.1 coordinate 217,278,341, forward strand.
GCCACAAATATCACAATTCTCCGCTATTGCTGACTATAGACAGAGGCGATGGAGGGGATTGGATCCTCGCAGACTGAGAAATCACCAGTTTATATAAATACTCTGCACTTTCTATTACAGGGAGCCGAGGTGAATTTGGGGTGAGCAGTGGTGTTACTATGGTACAGACTACGGTTCTTTTCTTCCCCTATGTTACATTTTCCGGTATACCTGAGCTAGATGGATGGATGTGCTCTTCCTGTTGTGATATCAAAGAGCTGTGATTTTTTTAACCTGCAGCTCCCTCCCCCCTCTCGCAGAAAGCAACTCACAGAGACTGAGGCAGATGTATCAGTGCAGTGCAGGGCTTGGCTGTTCATAACAGGACATGCTGACCAGGATGTCCAGATCTTAGTTGATCCACCTGGTATTGGGTTTGAGGAGTTTAGGCTTCAGCATGCATACAGCCATTCTATGGGAGCAGTTGGAAACTGTGGAGCACAGCGCTCAGGTATCTCCGGCACTCTCAGACAGTGATATCCAAGTGCTAGGCTCTGCAATTTCCAACACTTCTATAATATTGAGCGCACTGGCTGTATGGATGCTCGACCTGGCGCTCCATTGCATAGTGAGAATGGGACCGGTGGGGGTCAAAGCTGTCGTACCCCCATCAATCAGACTGTTATTCTGCGGAGAAGGAATAACAATAATATTTAGTACTAATCCTTTAATAGAGGGGACAACTCCCTTTAATGGGGAGAGAGTAATTAGCCACTGTAAGAGAACAAAAGAATCATGCGTAAAAAACAGCCTGAACCTTCTTCCCTAAAAATCAGGATACATGTTACAAGGTAGGCTGGTCTTCCCCAAATTTTGGACAAATTTCTGTAAACATATATGGGCACATTTATTACTATCCAACATCTTCCAGTGACGCACTAATCCGCAATATGTTCAGGGCTTGTCCGTGAGATTTAGTGCATTGCATTAGAACAACAAAACCTGAATACATTGTATCGGGTATAGAAAAAAAAAAGTAATTATGCAAATCAGAGCTGCCAAGGCCGGCTGGGCATAGAAACACAAGGGTTTTTACAATAATAATATGTCATCAGCAGATTATACATAATGTATCCGTATAGGCATATGTATATACTTTACTATCTATATAGTCATATATGTATATACTTTACTGCCTCTGAATCTAGTTGCCTCCATATTAGCAAGGCTAATTCCCCTTATTGTGGAGGGTCCTTGGGGTCTCTGGTGGTCCATTTGCCCCCGAATCACATAGACATATCTCTCATTTACTAGTCGTCTTCTCAGATCTCAGATTTTTGACTTGCGTCCATTGAAAGTCAAGATGTGGTCAAGAAAATGAACACAATTTTGCGCAGAGCTCACAATCAGCTTATACATAACCTCTGCTACATCGCAGATCAATGTATGGACAATGACAATTTACATATATTACCCCAATTATACATAGTATATACAGCACCAGCGTATAAACTTCCTAAAGGTGCAGGTTATATTGTGAACACTGGATGGCGCTATTCTGAATACAAGCGATGCCCACTCAGATATGTCTTGACGACAGACCACCATAAGTTATGTCAATGGGTCATCACATCCGATAGGATCTTATCTTAATGGTCAGAAACTTTTCAACAAACTTTCCAAATATTTACATTATAATATTATAAACTATCAATATTGTTATAGTATTGTCATCAGAGGAAAGTGATTCCTTCTCCTCTTACTTTGTCTCTTATCATCCTCCCTCCTTCGCTTCTAATCTTCTCCCCAATCTGTGCTCAGTTCCTTCTTTCTAGCAGGGCAGACAGAAGGTCACGGAGGGGTCAGATTACATAGAGGTCTATGGAGAGGGGGCAGTGAGTCCACCACTTTCAGGATCTCCTCTGATTTTATGCATTCCATTACAGAAAATGACACATCTGATGAATTTCTCCTATTGGGGCAGATTTACTTACCTGGTCCTGTCGCAATCCTGCAGCGCTTTCTCAGTGGAGGATTCGGGTCTTCCGGCGATTCACTAAGGTCGTGCGCCCGATGTCCACTAGGTGTCGCTGTTGCGCTGAGTTCACTGAAGTTCACCGTCCTACCCTGGGTGCAGGTAAGTGTGTGTCAAGCGTCACTTTTTTTTTAAATATGGTGGTTTTTCCGAATCCGTCGGGTTTTTCTTACGGCCACGCCCCCGATTTCCGTTGTGTGCATGTCGGCGCCGATGCGCCACAATCCGATTGCGTGCACCAGAATCCCGGGGCAAATCAGGGAAAATCGGCGCAAATCGGAAATATTTGTGTAACCCGTCGGAAAAACGTGATTCTGGCCCTTAGTAAATGACCCCCATTGTGTTTCAATATCACTGGGTTTCAAGATCTCTGAACTCACTGTTCAGCCAATTCTGATCCGTGAAAATACATATCTGTGCTCGGTTCGGCTCTGTTCGGTTCGGACAGCACTACATGAAAATCTGATTGATAAATTCACTGATTAAATTCTTCAATTATATTTACATTTTTCAGGGTTTCAAGATCTTTGCACTCACTATTCAGCAGACAGTCATCTGATCCATCCTCATAGACACATGCGATCAGGGCGGCCAACCATGCATGTCGTCTAAGAAGGGAGAACACTACATAAAATTATACTGTTAATTTAACTTATAAAATGATGAATTTGTTGAATTTATCCCATTGTGTTTCAACTTCTGCACTCACTATTTAGCACTCCAAGTCATCTGATCTGCTTGGGTCGGCCAACCATGCGTGTCTTCTAGAAAAGGAGAGCACTACATAAAAATTATACATCTGATGAACCGATGAATTTGAATAATTCATTGCTGAATTTCTCCCGTTGTGTTTCGACTTCTCAGGTTTTCAAGATCTCTGCACTTACTTTTAAGCACTCGCTTGATCTGAGTTGGGAGAGCACTATATAAAAATTAGCCACCTACCGTTATTTAGGAATAGGAGCAGCACGGTGGCTTAGTGTTTAGCATTATAGCCTTGCAGCGCTGGGGTCCTGGGTTCAAGTCCCATCCAGGTCAACATCTGCAAAGAGTTTGTATGTTCTCTCTACGTGTTTGCGTGGGTTTCCTCCTGGACCTTCGGTTTCCTCCCACACTCCAAAACATACTGGTAGGTTGAATAGATTGTGAGCCCCATTGGGGACAGGGACTGATTTGGCAAACTCTGTGCAGCGCTGCATAATCTGTATGCACTATATAAATAAAGGAATTATTATTATTAGGAATTTTCCAAATTGTGTTTCAACTACTCAGGTTTTCAAGTTCTCTACACTCACTATTCAGCACACACATCTGATCCATGCACATACATAAGGATACTTGGGTTGGCCAACCATGCCAATCTTCTGAATCTGGACAACACTACATAAAATGATACATCTGATTATGTTTATGAATTATGTTTATCAACTTCTGAGCATTTCAAGATCTCTGTACTCACAGCCGCCTGATCTGCCCATTTACATATCCTTACCCGGCCAACCATGCGTAGTCATGTCTTCAGAGCCGGGAGAGGACTAAATAAAATGATACAACCGATTAAGGAAATTGTTGAATTCATTGATGAACTTTTCCTATTGTGTTTCAACTTCTCAGGGTTCCAAGATCTCTGCACTCACTATTCATTCATCTGATCTGATCTGCTTGGGTCGGCCAACCACGCGTATCTTCTAATAAAGCTGCTGCCAGGTACCTCAGGCTTTTGGCTTGTATATCTGTGAACGTATGGGTTGGAAATAAGGGTTCAAATATGGGAAATATGGGTCAGGTCAAAGAACCCAAAAACTTGACTCTTATCTCTTGTTGGTGGTCAGTCAGGAGGTCCCAATTCACATTAGATGGTTGGCCAAGTCTACTGAAATTGGAGGGTTTGGCTGACAATGAGCTAATATGTACATCTTGTTAAATTGAACATGGATTGTGCAAGTGTTCAATCAGTGAGTAGCTCTACTCTTCAGGTAGGTTGGGGTTAGGGTCAGGGGTCGCCATCACTAGGCCTGATCTATAGGACATCATGCGAGTGTTTGGCGATGTCTGGAGCCCCCCAGTGCAGGCAGCCGGTGTAATTGCCACGTTGATTGCTAAGCATTAATTATTTCCAGTGTGATTGTGTGTGTCTAATCATATCTGTAACACGGAAATAAAGGGATTGAAGGAATGGAGCCGACTGAGCGCAAGTGCAAAAAAAAGTCTTGATTTAACCGCCAGCAGGACGCCGAGGATGATAATTACCGGTTCATTTCCAGAACAATCCAAAAAAGAAGAAAGAAAAATCCGCCAGGTGTTACCATCACCTGTTTCCGAGAGGCCCTACTTAAAGGGGTGTGATGGAAGTTTTGTATTGAAGAGCTATTCATACAATTGGTCACGAATATCAGATTGGTGAAAGTCCGACACCCCCCACAGGACAGCGATAAGGCCTACTCTTAGTGTCTGTTACACCACATCATGTGATCCTTCTGCAGCTCAAGCTAATAGGACTCGCAGTACCAGCAACAGCCACTAGGCCATGTACAGCCCTGGTATACAGAGGAGGCTACAGCTCCGGGGCCATGCAGATCATCAGTGCGGGTGTGTACAGTACAAGGATAACATACACAGAGTGATGTCACAGTACAGGGATAATACACACAGCGATGTCACAGCACAGGGATAATACACACAGTGATGTCACAGTACAGGGATAATACACACAGTGATGTCACAGTACAGGGATAATACACACAGCGATTGTCACAGTACAGGGATAATACACACAGTGATGTCACGTACAGGGATAATACACACAGTGATGTCACAGTACAAGGGATAATACAACATGCGATGTCACTACAGGGATAATACACCAGTGATGTCACAGTACGGTAATACACAGCATTTCAAAGTACAGGGATAATACACACGTGATGTCACAGTACAGTGATAATACACATGATGTCACAGTACCAGGATACATACACACATGATGTCACTGGTACAAGGATATATACACACAGTGATGTCACAGTACAGAGATAATACACAGTGATGTCACAGTACAGGGATAATATACACAGTGATGTCACAGTACAAGGATAATACACCAGTGATGTCACAGTACAGGGAAATACACACAGTGATGTCACAGTACAGGGATAATACACACAGGATGTCACAGCACGGAATACACACAGTGATGTCACAGTACAAGATAACACAACAGTGATGTCACAGTACAGGGATAATACACACAGTATGTCACTACAGATAATACCGGGATTTCACAGTACAGGATAATAACACAGTGATGTCACATTACGGATAATACACACAGTGATTCACAGTACAGGGATAAACACACTCGTGAGTCACAGTACAGGATAATGCACCCAGTGATGTCAACAGTACAGGATAAATACACACGTGATGTCACAGTAAGGGGTAATACACAGTGATGTCACAGTACGAGATAATACACACAGTGATGTCACACAGTACTGTGATAATCACACAGTGGATTTCACAGTACAGGGATAACACACAGTGATGTCACAGTAACCGGGATAAATACCCACAGTGATGTCACAGTAAGGGATAATACACACAGTGATGTCACAGTACAGGGATAAACACACACTGATTCACAGTACAGGGATAATACACACAGTTGATTCACAGTACAGATAATATACACACAGTGATGTCACAGTACAGATAATACCAACATGATTGCACGTACAGGGATAACATCGACACACAGTGATGTCACAGTACAGGGATAACTACACACAGATGATGTCACAGTAACAGGATAACAACACACAGTTGATGTCACAGTACAGGGATAACTACACACAGTGATGTCACAGTACAGGATAAATCACACAGTGATGTCACAGTACAGGGATAACTACACACAGTGATGTCACAGTACTGGAAACACACACAGGATGTCACATAAGGGATAATACACAGTGATGTCACAGTACAGATAATACACACAGTGATCACAGTACAGGGTAAACTAACACGTGATGTCCAAGTACAGGGATAAATACACACAGTGATGTCACAGTACAGGGATAATACACACAGTGATGTCACAGTACAGGATAATACACACATGATGTCCAGTACAGGGATAATACCACAGTGATGTCACAGTACAAGTTGAAACATACACACAGTGATGTCACATGTACAGGGATAACATACACACAGGATGTCATGCATGGATAATACACACAGTGATGTCACAGTACAGAGATGAGATAATACACAATGGGGGTCATTTACTAAGGGCCCAAATTACGTATTTACGGCGGGTTACCCGAATTTGTCCGCTTTGCGCCGATTTTCCCTGAATTGCCCCTGGTTTTTGGCCCACGTGATCGGATTGTGGCGCATCGGCGCAGGCATGCACGCAACGGAAATTGGGAGGCGTGGCCGAATGAAAACCCGACTGACCGGAGAAACTGCCGCATTTAAAAAAAAAAATGGTGGACGTCGGAGGAACTGCCTTAGTGAATCGTCAGAAGACCCGAAGCCTCCGCATAGAACGTGCCGCTGGATCGCGAATGGACCGGGTAAGTAAATCTGCCCCTATGGGTGTGGATAAGCAGTTGCTGCTCTCTTACAGCTGCAAATTCTGGACCAACTACTGGGTTCAGGTCAACTGACCAAGACCCTTTTCCGGATATATAATAATAAATCTTTAATTTATATAGCGCACAGAGATTAACGCCAACATTTTGTCACCAATGGGGCTCACAATCTAATCAAACTTCCAGTATGTTTTGGAGTGTGGGAGGAAACCGGAGGACCCGGAGGAAACCCACGCAAACACGAAGAGAACATACAAACTCTTTGTAAATGTTGACCTGGATGGGAACCCAGGACCCCAGCGCTACAAGGCTGTAGTGCTAACCACTGAGCCACTGTATATGAAATTGGCGGTTTGCAGTCTGCTGTTGGTGACTTAATTTTGAAATTGAGTTCTATGGAATCAAAAAGTGAGAAACTCCAGGAGACCCAGATCAGCTCAGTGATAACATCAGTAAGGACAGGAGCACGGCCGACCCCTCACCCCTGACCACACAGCTTGCCATATTTCATGTATCATAGTATATAAGGCGGAAGGAGACGCAAGTCTCATCAAGTCCCTTGTTTTTTTTAAGAATTAAATAAATGTTTTTATCCCCATACCCGTGATAATTTTTTCTCTCCAAAAGGATCCAGCCTTCCTGACATTACATGGTCCTGCCATAACAACCTCCTGCGGCAGAGAGTTCCGCATTCTCAACTGCTCTTACAGTAAAGAATAGAGATGAGCTAGTATACATCGTCCGAGCTGATTCTCGTTTCGAGTATAAGGTACTCAAACTGCTCGTTGCTCGGACGATATTTCCCTGCTCGAGATCGAGCATTTAATTAACAAAAAACAACAGGAAAACAATGAAGAATAGAATATAAACAGTGAACACAGTGACCACAGGATGCATTTAGTGAAAAACACATGTGAAAAACACAGTGAAGATGATTACAGATTTCGGCACAATCTGCTTACTTGTCGGGAGATACGCCGGAACGTGCGACAAAATAAACATGTGAAGAACAATATATATGTTTGAAGAACAATTGCAGAACCGGTAGCAGGACAGAGACACTCTGAGCGCCAACAGAGACACCGGGGAGCTCACAGAGACAAACCGTGGAGCATCACTGATACATGGGGCAGCGTCATCACGAATACTGGCAGCTGCAGCACGGATACATCATGCAGCGGCACGAATTGCACGGATACTCGGGGTCAGGATACATCGGGGCACTGAAGACATCGTGGCACGGAGACAATCGGGGATGCGCTGGGAGCCGCCTTATCATCTTCCCTGGACATCGGGAAAGTCTCACGGATACATCGGTCACGGTAGACATCGGTTCACGGAGACAGCTTTGCAGTCACAGTTGGGCAACTGAGAACAATCGGGAGCGTCGGGGACCCGCACATACATCGTTGCACTGATACATTCGGGTAGCGGCACTGATCGGCCAACTGAGACATCGGTGCACTGCACATCGTTTCCCGGGATACATCTTGTCGAGCGGAGACAGCTGGGCACTGACGACAGCGTGGTCCACTGAGACAGCGTAATCTCCCTACAATGCAAAATGTGCGAACATCTGCATCTATTCTTCACTTGGGTTTGCACTTAAATGATCCTTTGTTCACTTTTTTATTCTATTCTCACTGTTTCTTCACATTGCTAACTTGTCCATGAAGAAAATATAGCGCGAACATTAAGAATAGATTGGCAGATTTTGGTCATCATCTGCTACTTATCAGAACATTCTTTTTCAATAAATTTAACACATTTTATTCCGAACTGGTCCCTTTAAAACATGCTCGAGTCGCTCCCATTGACTTCAATGGGGCTCGTTATTCGAGGACACACTCGAGCATCTGGGAAAAGTTCACGCGAATAACGAGCACTCGCGAGCATTTTAAGGTGCTCGTCTCTCTATTAAGAACCTTTGTCCTATGTTGATGGTAAATCTCCCTCTCCTCGAGGCGTAGAGATTCCCCCTGTCTATGGGATGGTAAACCTCCCTCCTCTAGGTGTAGAGGAATGCCCCTGTCTATGGTGTGTAAACCTCCTCTCCTCTAGGTTGTAAGAGATTACCCCCTGTCTATGGTGATGGTTAGAACCTCCTCTCCTAGGCGTAATGCCCCCTGTCATATTGGTGATGTAGAACCTCTCTCCTCTAGGTGTATAGGATTGTCCCCTGTCTATGGTGATGTAGAACTCCTCTCTCTAGGCGTAGAGATGGCCCCCTTTCCTAATGGTATAGGTAGAACCGTCCTCTCCTCTAGGTGTATAGATGTTCCCCTGTCTATGGTGGTGATGGTAGAGACCTCCTCCTCCTCTTAGTGTAATAAGGATTCCCCCTTGTCCTTGGTGATGGTAGAATCGCCGCTCCTCTAGGTGTAAGGATGCCCCCTGTCTAATTGTGATGGTAGAACCTCCCTCCCTCTAGTGCGAGAGATGCCCCTGTTCTAGGTGATGGTAGAACCCTCCCTCTAGGCGTAGGGATGCCCCCTGTCTATGGTGATTGAGAACCTCCTCTCCTCTAGGTGTAGAGGATGCCCCTCTCTAGTGTGATGTAGACCCCCTCTCCGTAGTGTGAGGATGCCCCTGTCTATGGTGATGGTAGAACCCCTCCTCGTCCTCTAGGTGTATAGTGATGCCCCTCTCTAGGGTGATGTAGACCCTGCCTCTCCTCTATTTTTAGAGGATGCCCCCTGGTCTATGGGGATGGAAACTGCCTCTCTCCCTAGTGTGTGAGATCCCGCCCCCTCTCATGGTGATGGTAGATACTCCTCTCCTCTATGCATAGAGGAATTCCCCCTGTCTAGGTGTATCGTAGAACCTCCTCTCCTCTAGGTGTAGAATGCCCCTGTCCTGAATTTTTGATGGTCTACCGCCTCTCCTTAGGTGTAGAGGAAAATGTCCCCCTGTTATTGGATGGTAGCTCCTCTCTTCCTCAGGTGTAGAGGATGCCCGCCCCTTGTCCTGGTCACAGGCCGAGGTATAAAAGATCTTTGGAGAGATTTTTCCTGTACTTTCCTTCAGGTATTTGTACTTGTAATGATGTCTCCCCCTCATTCGTTTTTTTCTAAACTGAATATCCAATTTGTAATCTGTCATTGTTTCTAATCCCCCCCCCCCATTATTCCCCTAATAATCCTGGTTGCTTCTCCTCTGCACCGTTCCCCCAGCTCTACATATCTTTTTATTAGACACTGGTGCCCACCACTTGTACACAAATATTCCATGTGTGTCTGACCAGGGATTTGTATAAGGGCAAAAACTATGTCTTTATCATGAGAATCTTTCCTCTCTTGATACACGTCCCATTATTTTAATTTCTTTAGCGCAGCAGCCGCCTGGCTCTGGTCACTAAAATTAAGTTTCCATCCACCAATAACCCCAAGTCCTTTCATCTTCAGTTTTACCATAATTGACCGTTTAGAAAAGAATATCCTTTTGGTTTCCATTGCCCAAGTGCTAACTTTACATTTATCTACCGTTAAACCTATCAACCATTTCTCTGCCCATCCCTCACGCTTCCACAAATCCCTCTGTAATGCTAACTATCGCCTCAGTATTATTCTTTAACGCTTAGTAGCATCTGCAAATATTGAACTTGACTGTTTACACCCACTACAAGGTCCTTTAATAAAGAATATTAAAAAGAAGTGGCCCCAATACTGACCCCTGTTGGGCCCTCCACTTAACACTCAACCCAATCTGAGAATGTGCCATTAGGACCACCCTCTGTTTTCTATCGCTAATCAATTACTTACCCAAATACACAGATTTTCCCCTAGTCCCGCAGTCTCATTTTATCTACCAACCTTTTTGTGGCACGGTGTCAATGCCGTTGAAAAGTCCCGATATACAACATCCATCAGCGTCCTCCCAATCCAGTCTTGAACTCCTCCTCGTAGAAACAATCAATGAGTCTTGCCAGGAGCGATCCTCTCATGAACCCATGCTGACGCTGGGTTTATAAAGGTTGTGCACAGTGAGATGCGACTCCAGATAAGCATCTAATAACCCCTCAACGATTTTCCCGCACCACAGCAGTTAACTCACGGTCGTAGTTTCCAGGATCGCTATTGTTGATCTTTTTTGTATATTGGTACCACAATTTGCTTATGCGCCATTTTTCCGTGTGGAACATAACAGTCCTCGTGATCGTCAAATATGAAATATAACGAGTCTGTCCGCTATCACGGTACTATTTCTGCAGAACCCGGGGTGTATGCATCTTGCCCCGGTGATTTATCTATCTTAGGGCTGCGAGGCTGCGCCGTATACCTCTTCCTGGGGTTAAACTGTTGACCTTCCAAAAGAATTACCCTTATTCCTCATTGTGCTTCCACCAGGGGATTTTCCTGGGTAAGACAGGTTGAGAAGGCGACATTCAGTGATTGGCCTTTCCTCATCTCTTCCACCATGACCCCCATTATTTTCTAAGGGGACCCACTCTCTCGCTGTTTTTTAGTTTCTATCATTTAATACTTGAAAATAATTAGGGATTATTTTTGCTCCCTGGCAATAATTTTCTCCTCAGTCGTCCTATTTTTGTTGCGGCCTTTAGCTGCTTGTTTATCGGATTTATTTTTTCGTCTCTGAATCCTCTATGCCTCATCGCTACCATTCACGTTTGCAACCTTAAACGCTTATCTTTCGCCTATTGCTTTCCCCTTATCAGACTGTTTTAGCCACAAAGGGTTTTTCTTTTCCCTCTTTTTTTTTTTCCCCCCTGTACATACAACAGCGTGCATGATATATCCGTGTGTGTGGCCCCATTTCCCTGAATCTTCTTATAAAAGGACTTTTCCTGTGACCTGCGTCCTCCATGACTCATCCGTACATTCCAGTATGTAGACCTACGCTATTATGGACGGGTGACGGAACCTAATGGCTTTTTGTTTGGCAATTTTAGTGGCTTTGTGAAATGTACAAATCTCTTTGTACGTGAACATATAGGTGAAAGCCTGGCCTATGCATAGTATGGGAGTTATAACTACGATAACCCACAACTGCTTAGTACCACGGTTGGCGGCCACAGGATGGGACCCTCTATCAGGCAGTAAAGGTGGCCACCCTGAGCCCAGGCCCCGCCCATAGTGCACCGATAGATAAATTTATAGGTCCTGCATCTAGTAACCTGGAGGAGGCTCCCGTGCGAGCTCCTGATATCTTGTTCATGGGACTCTGCTCTGCACCACGTCTGACTTGTGGATCACACCACATTATCACCTCCCACTTGCTAATCACGCCGTGTATCGTCCCGGTAACAATGTTTTCTTTTCTAATTCAAATTACCTTATAAGGTGACAGTGATACAATGTACAAGGATACAGTGACACAAGGTATAAGGATACAACGCACAAGGATACAGTGACACAACGTATACGGATACAACGCACAAGGATACAGTGACACAACGTATAAGGATACAGTGACACAACGTATAAGGATACAATGTACAAGGATACAGTGACACAACGTATAAGGATACAACTCTCCAAAGATCCTTTATAGAATGCGTTGCTTGGTGTATCAATCTTTCCCAACAAATTTTGCACGTCTCTACAGATCTCCGACAAGAATAGGTCACCATTCAGACCAACTCCATTGCGTTTTCTAATAATCTTAATTACCATATTTCTTGAAGGCATTTTCGGTAAGAAAGATGGCAATGAAGGCGGATTAGAAAACGTGATGGAGTTGGTCTGAATGGTGACCTATTCTTGGCGGAGATCTGTGGAGACGTGCAAGCTCCGGTCAGAGTAATTTTTCTCAACATCCAAGGATACGGTGACACAACGCACAAGGATACGGTGACACAACGCACAAGGATACGGTGACACAACGCACAAGGATACGGTGACACAACGCACAAGGATACGGTGACACAACGCACCACGATACGGTGACACAACGCACCACGATACGGTGACACAACGCACTAGGATACGGTGACACATAGCACAAGGATACAGTGACACAACGCACAAGGATACAGTGACACAACGCACAAGGATACGGTGACACAACGCACAAGGATACGGTGACACAACGCACAAGGATACGGTGACACAACGCACAAGGATACGGTGACACAATGCACTAGGATACGGTGACACAACGCACTAGGATACGGTGACACAACGCACAAGGATACGGTGACACAATGTCCAAGGATACAGTGACACAACGCACAAGGATACGGTGACACAATGTCCAAGGATGCGGTAATATGACATTAAAGGATACGGGGTTGTGATGTCCAATGATACAGGGATACAAAGTCCAAGAAGGATACAGTAATAAGACGTCTAAGGATACAGGGGTACGACGTCCTAGGATATTTAATTTTTTTTGTTTTGTGGTTGGTCCAAGGATACATGGATATGATGCCAGGGAAACAGTAATACACTGTATCCTCCTTACTCTTATACTACATCCTGTGCATCTGACGTCACCAAAATGGTGTGATTTATCCCTCTCCCGGCTATTTTTACAGGATAAAGGTTCATGTTTTGAGAAAATTTACCACTGAGGGATCTAGGTTGCCCCCATACAAAATTATAAAGGAGGTGACAGCAGAATATGACTACACAATGGTTTGTTTGTAGTCTGTAACCATGGAGACACATGGGTCTGTATAGGAGCTGTGTTCTTTATACTATATGCCGTTGATATTGTGTGCAATAAGTCTTAAAGGGGGTTATAGTATTAAATATTGATGACCTTTTTCTTAGGATAGTTTATCTGATTAGACAGGATCTAATGACTATAAACTAAGTCCAAAGTCCAGCGGCCGCCGCACTCACATCAGGTGTTGCTTTTGTTTCAAAAACTTGTGATGTCACATTCATCAGTCCGGTTGACATAAATGGGCCTGAGCTGTAATACCATGCACAGCCACTATACAATGTATGGCAAGGAATGAAGAGGCCACAGTGTTCATTCACATGGCTGATCTACTGGGATCTAGATTAGATGAACTATCCTGTCTCAATACTTTAGTCCTGGAAGGGTCAGTTATCTGTATGGAATAGCCAATTTAAAAGGGCATCAGGCCATATGAGCCATAGCAAAGTACAGCTGACAAGTAGTGGCTCTGGTCTGGCCACCTTGTATCACTGAATTATTAAAGGGAAATGTATATCTAAGTCTTCTCATTAAAGTGAATAATAAAACTATATTCCAGTCTCTGCTGCCCCCTAGTGGTGAATAGTGAAATTGTCCCGAATTTTAGGTAAATGGAGAAATATGGAAATAAAACAGATAAATAAAGCAGATTTCTTTAGTCTGATGCTTCATTTTTCTATGTTTTATAGTAGATATATTTATTAGGCACAAACCAGGATTAAAAACTCTCTTTTGTTTCTCCCACAGCTCTTACAGGGAGCTGTAAGAGATGGGGAAGGGATGGGGAAGAAGGAGCTGTAAGAAAGACAGAAGGGAGGGGGGAAACTGTGGGAGAAAGCGAAGGAGAAACATAAGAGATATTAAAAGATAGAGGTGTTAGAGAGAAAAGAGAGGGACAGAGGGAGCTGTGAGACAGAATTATAAAAATATATATATATATAATAAATAATAATAATAATAATAATAAATGTTGCATCCACATCTAGATTTGTGCACAAGCCTGCAAAAATACCCCCAAAAGTGGCAAGGGTACAATATTTTGGGGTATAAGTTTAAATATTGAGCCAGGAACCTGTCATTAGGTGTAAATGTTTCCTTTAATGTGGTAAAATCTAGGGACAGAGGAAGGGGAAGCCTGATAATCTCTCTCCCCGGGGCCTGCACTAGTGGAGATCTGAGAACTGCAGTACCCTGGTCTGACCACTACACAAAAACCGGCGCTGGCTGTTGTACCACCCAATTCGATATTGATAACCTATTCTATGGACAAATGATCAATATATCAAACCAGGAAATCCCCTTTAACACTAACCACATGTCTCTTACTATAGAAACCAGACAACATCTATAGATCATCCATAAATTGAGCTGTGTCGAGTTAGAGTGGTTGTGCTTTCATCCATAAAGAGCGCTGCACCTGTCCTTAGGTTGGGTCTGGTTCTGCAGCTCATCTGTGTTTAAGTGAATGAAGCTGAGCTGTAATACCCAACACAACCCATGAAGACATGGGGGCAGTATCTGAGCGAAAGAAACCCCTGCAAGGATTTAGTTTAGTGGAGTTCCTGTTAGATTCTTATCATCATTTAATTCTTGCCCACAGAAGCCCCATGTGCTACATAAGGGGGCAATACATCCACACCCCTGCGGACCCCCTACAGTTACAGGACAATGGGGACACTTTACACTTACTACATTGCAAATAAACATATCCACATATTGTCTGGATGGAGGGAACATCTGCCCAAGATTAGGGTTTCTTTAGACTCAGGTAGAGACCACCCAAGTTGTTGTCTTCCCCATATTAGTACTGATGGCAGACCTGGATGTGGACCCATGAGCTGCTACTAGGGCAAGAACCCCCAGGGGAGACCCGCTACAAGGCCCCACACTCCTCAGGACCATCTCTGAGTGCTGCAGATTATGACATTACACATACAGCTCTGCTACATGAACCACAAATACCATGCACACAACTCTGCTACATGCATGTTCAATTCATAACACAGCACTGCAGCAGTTTTACATGACACACACAGCTCTGCTATACACAGCTCTACATGACACACACACACAGCTCTGCTATACACAGCTCTACATGACACACACACACACACAGCTCTGCTATACACAGCTTCTTACAGACACCACACACCCCACACAGCTCGCTATACAAGCTCTAATGACACCACACACACACAGCTCTGCTATACACAGAGCTTAAAGTGACCACACACACAACAGCTTGCTATACACGACTCTACAGTCGACACACACACACACAGTCTGCATACACAGCCTCGACATGACACACACACACCACGCTATCCTTACAGGACACACACACAGCTCTGCTATACACGCTCTACATGACACACACACACAGCTCTGACTATACACAGCTCTACATGACACACACAACACACACAGCTCTGCTTCATACAGCACCACCGCTCTGCATGACACACACACACACACAAGCTCTGCTATACACAGCTCTACATGACACACACACACACCACAGCTCTCGCTACTACAACAGCTCTACAATGAACACACACACAAACAGCTCTGCTATACACAGCTCTACATGACAACACACCACACACGCTCTGCTATACAACAGCTCTACATGACACACACACACACAGCTCTGCTATACACAGCTCTACATGACACACACACACACAGCTCTGCTATACACAGCTCTACATGACACATACACACACACAGCTCTCTATACACAGCTCTACATGACACACACACACAGCTCTGTATACACAGATACATGACACACACACAGTCTACATGACACACAACACCGCTTGCTATACACTACTCTACATGACACACACACACAGCTCTGCTATACACTGACCTACATGACACACACACAGCTCTGCTAACACTGCTACATGACACACACACACAGCTCTGTATACACCGCTACATGACACCACACCAGCTCTGCATACACAGCTCTACATGACACACACACACACAGCTCTGCTATACCATGCTCTACATGACACACACACACACAGCTCTGCTATCACATGCTCTACATGACACACCCACACCAGCTCTGCTATACACAGCTCTACATGACACACACACACAGCTCTGCTATACACTGCTCTACATGACACACACACAGCTCTGCTATACACTGCTCTACATGACACACACACACAGCTCTGCTATACACTGCTCTACATGACACACACACACAGCTCTGCTATACACTGCTCTACATGACACACACAAGCCTCTGCTACACATGCTACATGACACACACACAGCTTGCTTTACACTGCTCTACTGACACACACAGTGCTATACACTGCCTCTACATGACACACACACAGCTCTGATAACTGACTCTACATGACACACACACAGCTCTGCTATACACAGCTCTACATGACCACACACCACACAGCTCTGACTACACTACGCTCTACATGACACACACACACAGCTCTGCTATACACAGCTCACATGACACACACACACACAGCTCTGCTATACACAGCTCTACATGACACACACACACACAGCTCTGCTATACACAGCTCTACATGACACACACACAGCTCTACATGACACACACACAGCTCTGCTATACACTGCTCTACATGACACACACACACAGCTCTGCTATACACTGCTCTACATGAACACACACACACAGCTCTGCTATACACTGCTCTACATGACACACACAGCTCTGCTATACACTGCTCTACATGACACACACACAGCTCTTATACAGCTCTTACATGACACACACACAAGCTCTGCTATACACTGCTCTACAGACACACACACAGCTCGCTATACACGCTCTACATGACACACACACAGCTCTGCTATACACTGCTCTACATGACACACACACAGCTCTGCTATACACAGCTCTACATGACACACACACAGCTCTGCTATACACAGCTCTACATGACACACACACACAGCTCTGCTATACACAGCTCTACATGACACACACACACAGCTCTGCTATACACAGCTCTACATACAAACACCAGCTTACAGACACACACACAGCTTGCTATAACACTGCTATACAGACACACACACAGCTCGCTATACACTGCTCTACATGACACACAACAGCCTGCTATACACGTCTACATGACACACACACACACACTACTTCACACAGATCTACACACACACACCCAGCTCTGCTATACACTGCTCTACATGACACACACACACAGCTCTGCTATACAGCTCTACATGACACACACACACAGCTCTGCTATACACTGCTCTACATGACACACACACAGCTCTGCTATACACAGCTCTACATGACACACACACACAGCTCTGCTATACACTGCTCTACATGACACACACACAGCTCTGCTATACACTGCTCATGACACAAAAAACAGCTCTGCTATAACGCTCTACATACACACACACAGCTATGCTATACACTGCCTCTACATGACACACACACAGCTCTGCTATACACTGCTCTACATGACACACCCCACTCTGCTATAAGCTCACATGACCACACAGCTTGCTATACATGCCTACATGACACACAACACGCCTGCTATACACTGCTCATACATGACACACACACAGCTCTGCTATACACTGCTCTACATGGACACACACACAGCTCTGTATACACTGCTTACATGACACAACACAGCTCTGCTATACCAATGCTCTACATGACACACACACAGCTCTCTATACACGCTACATGACAACACACACTGCTTAACACTTACATGACACACACACAGCTCTGCTATACACTGCTCTACATGACACCACACAGTCCTGCTCTATACAATGCTCTACATGACACACACAGCTCTGCTACAGCTCATACATGACACACACAGCTGCTATACAAGCTACATGACACACAACGCTCTGCTATACACAGCTCTACATGACACACACACAGCCTCTGCTATACACTAGCTCTACATGACACAACACAGCTCTGTATACACACAGCTCTAATTACACACACAGCCTGCCTACACACAGCTCTACATGACACACACAGCTCCTGCTATACACCTCACATGACACACCAGCCCTGCATACACAGCTGTACAGAACACACACACAGCTCTGCTATACACACACAGCTCTGCTAACACGCTCTACATGCACACACACAGCTCTGCTATACACAGTCTACATGCACACACCCAGAAAGCTCTGCTATACACAGCTCTACATGCCAACTCCATACACGACATGACACACACAGCTCTGCATACACGCTCTCTGACACACACAGCCTCTTATACACTGCTTACATGACACACACAAGACTCTGCTATACACAGCTCTACAGGACACCACAAAGCTACTGCTATAAACGCCTCTACATGACACACACAGCTCTGCTTACACATGCGCTCTAATGACACACACACAGACACACACATGCCTATACACTGCTCTACATGCACACACATAGCCACGCTATACACAGCAACATGACACACACAGCTCTGCTATACATCAGCTCTATCATGACACCACACAGCTACTGCTATACACATGTCTATACATGACACCACACGCTCTGGCTATACACTGCTCTACATGACACACACAGCCCTGACTACACTGCCTTACATGACACACACAGCTGCTATACACCTTACATGACCCACAGCTCTCTGTATACATCGGCTTTTCTCTACATGACACACACAGCTCTGCTATACACATGTAACATGACACACACAGCACTGCTATACACTGCTCTACATGTTACACACCACCAGCTCTGCTATACACTGCTCTACATGACACACACAGCTCTGCTATACACTGCTCTACATGACACACACAGCTCTGCTATACACTGCTCTACATGACACACACAGCTCTGCTATACACTGCTCTACATGACACACACAGCTCTGCTATACACTGCTCTACATGACAAACAACAGCTTGCTATACACTGCTCTACTGACCACACACAGCTCATGCTCTACACTGCTTACATGCACACACAGCACCTGCTAACAACGCATCTTACATGACACACACAGAACTCCGCTAATACACTTGCTCTACATGACACACACAGCTTTGCTATACACAGCCTCTACATGACACACACAGCCTTGCTATACACAGCTCTACATGACACACACAGCATAAGAACTGGATACATGCTCTACATGACACACACACACAGCTCTGCTATACACTGCTCTACATGACACACACACACAGCTCTGCTATACACTGCTCTACATGACACACACAGCACTACTATACACTGCTCTACATGACACACACACAGCTCTGCTATACACAGCTCTACATGACACACACAGCTCTGCTATACATGACACACACACAGCTCTGCTATACACAGCTCTACATGACACACACACAGCCCTGCTATACACAGCTCTACATGACACACACACAGCTCTGCTATACACTGCTCTACATGACACACACAGCTCTGCTATACATGACACACACAGCTCTGCTATACATGACACACACACAGCTCTGCTATACACAGCTCTACATGACACACACAGCTCTGCTATACATGACACACACACACAGCTCTGCTATACACAGCTCTACATGACACACACAGCTCTGCATACACTGCTCTACATGACACACACACAGCTCTGCTATACACTGCTCTACATGACACACACACAGCTCTGCTACACACAGCTCTACACTGACACACACAGCACTGCTATACACAGCTCTACATGACACACACACAGCTCTGCTATACACTGCTCTACATGACACACACACAGCACTGCTATACACTGCTCTACATGACACACATAGCCCTGCTATACACAGCACTACATGACACACACAGCTCTGCTATACACTGCTCTACATGACACACACACAGCTCTACATGACACACACAGCACTGCTATACACAGCTCTACATGACACACACAGCGCTGTAAAAGATCAGGTGACGTGTCACCTGACCTGACGTCATGCTGGCCCCTCCCCCTGTGTCGGTCCTGAGTGGCGGGCTCGGGGAGGTGCAGTACGTGCTGGGGCTGCGCGCTCTCCGCTGGGGGCGCCACTACTGTCCCTGGGGGCAAAGCTGTAAAGAAACCACCAATCCCATCATGCTTTGCTTCGCTTTGCAATGCATGCCGGGAGCCTTGGTGTCCAATCACATGTGAGGATGCTCTGCGCTTGTGTTTTCTGTTCTACTTTCCTGGAAAATTGCTTAAGTAGCAACTCCCCAGAGTAATATCATCACCTGAGGCCCAGGGTGGAGAGGGGAGAGGGAATAGGGGATTCATAGAGAAACGATGTGGGGGAGTTGCTTCTTCCTAGTATCACTAATATCAATGGTGGAAAGATGCAGGACATGCGACATGGAACACAGTACAGGAGCAGCGGTCTGTAGGACTGGGCTACACATGGATGTGCGCATGTGATTTATCAGAGCAGAGGAGTCGTTACAGTGTGTCAGGACGGGTTCATTCAGCTCCAATTCTGGGCGGAAAATCGTTCATGAAGAAGATCCAGATTTACAGTCCTCAGGCATCAATTTTCACAGATGTCAGATCTTCCTTTCAGAGAGGCCTTAGGACCCCGGTAACCCCCCCCCCCCCCCAGTTGTGCGTGAGTATCGGGGGGGGGGGGGGGTCATGTGACCGCTGTGACCCCGACACTTGATCCGTCCTTGCTTCTTACCCAAGGGCGGGTTCACACTTTGCGTTTCATTGTGTTGAAACGCATATACAACAGCGTGAGAGAGGTAATTTGCCTAATTACATACCGTTTACGTTTGTAAACGCAATGTTAACGCATGCGTTTACAATGCGTTTTGTAAACGGAAATGTTAACAGTGATGTAATTAGGCAAATTACCTCTCCTCAGCTGTTGTATATGCGTTTCAAACACAATGAAAACGCAACGTGTGAACGCGCCCTAAGAGCAAATGGATCAGATATTGAAAGTCCAACAGATCCGCTCCCTATCCCCCCCCCCCCCCCCCTATCTGCAGGTTTGGGGACTCCGCATCATCAAAGAGATCCTGTCAGAAGGATTTAAGCCCAGAACCCGTCACCAAGCGGTAAATGATGGCCGGATCTAGAGAGAGAGAGCTTGACTTCAGTCTCTGTGTCTCCGCCTCCCTGCTCTATATACAGTATTCACATAAAATAGGGAATTCCGGAAAGGGCATCACTACCTGAGGGGGCTGGGAGTGGGGTAAAATCTGCTGACAGGTTCCCTTTCAGAACATCAGGTGTGAATGGATGCAGTCGTGTGACACTAAAGGAGTAGTGTGCACAGGGGTCTGACAGCAGGACTTCTGGATACTCATACGTGTTGCTCACTGTTACATTCCGTGTTTCCCATCGGATTTCTCCGTAAGTTGTTTCCCATTAGGATATCAGTAAAAAAAAACCCTAAAAAGCAGCAAGAGAAGTGACCGAACCTAAGACCTATAACAACTCCAGACAGAAACAGAAAATTAAGACTTTCACAGGCCAATTATAAAGTAAAACTGGACTGAAAATGTTAATTTTTGGGGGATTTATATCACATTGAGGGACATATTGCACAATGACCACTAGATGGCGCCATATACCTGCAGTGATTCGTATAGGCCCAGGGGCTGCAGTTATAATTTTTTTTACTGCAGTTTTGTTTGGACAATTGAAAACTAAAAAAAAATCTGAAAAACTGAACATGACTGAACCCTCAGGGATGTACTTATCCTAGTGCACGAGGTTCACAACCAGCAGATCTCAGCTGCTGCAAAACTACAACTCCCAGCATGCCTTGGATAAGTGCTGATCACGGCAGTCGGACATGTCATTAGAAGTGGGGATGTTGAATAGACTATGTCACCCAATGTTACCCCATTAAACCCGCAGCCCCCTGCTAGGGGATGAAACGTCCTTTCTAGAATTTCCTTCTTTTATGTGAAATCTCACCCGTTAACCCAAATTCATGTAAAAATTAGCAGAGAAGAGTCATATTTTCCTGAGATGAGTTACATTTAGAGAGTTACTTCAGATGTTACTATCTTAAATTCTATAGTATCTAGAATGTTAGTTGAGGTGTCATTGTAAAGCAAAAAATGTTATCAGGCTTGTAGTTCTGTAATCTACAGAACAGTTAAAGGAAATGCCATCAAAATCATGCATGTTAAACTATTCTATAGCACCTACAAACATGTTTTTAGGAACATATTTAAAGGACATCTATCACCAGGATGAAAGAGAGTATGCAAATGAGTCTGAGGGCCTCCAGACTCTATTAACACCTATGGAGCATGGAGCCCCTGGGGCTCATTTGCATTCAGTGCTTGATCCTTGTGGTAAATGCCCTTTGAGATATGAATATTAATTATAATAATAATAATTCCTTTATTTACACTTATCAGTTCACATCAGGATTGCAGTTCTTTGAGTTACAGAACCGGAGATACAGGCAGTTAATGAAATAGGGGGAAAATGGATTTTTATTCCACATTCAAACTATATCTTTACCTTCCTTTATCGCAAAACCACAAGCCTGATGCCATCAGATTCTTATCCTTACTATGTCACCATATTTCAAGATACTATAGAACCCAAGATAGGGGCGTCCGAAGTGACGATACCCCTGCAACCACTAAACTTGACTCCTCTCAGGTAAAATATGACTCTTCTCTGCATTTTTTTCCAAATGCCTTTTAAGGAGATTTTTTTTCTTATAGGTAAACGGGTGAGATTTCACACAAAACTGTGAATTCTAGAAAAGGACATTGTATCCCCTACCTGAGGGGTCTGGTAGTTTAATGCGGTAACATTTGGTGACGGGTTCCTTTTGTTTGGTGGCAGGTGATACCCAGCTTTCCCAGGAGCAGATGTATAGGAAGCCCTCTTCCCTCCATCATATAGCTAGCAGGTGAGTAATCTCCGGAGTGTGTAGAATGAGGCGGCAGGAGAGATGGTATCACTCGGCGGAGCTGTCAGGATTATCGTCTTGTGAATAGCGCTATTTATTTTCGATGTCACCTGCTGCATTGTGTTCCCTGCCGGTCGGTCTCCCGCAGCGGCGTCCCACTCACTCTTCCATTGTCTCCCACTCCCACACACTTTTCCACTTACCCCCTTCCTCGGCTCCTTACACCCATTTTCCATCTTACAAGCCAGAGGTAATAATATTCCCATCCAACATCTAACACCTGAGCGTTGCAGAGCTGACAATTATCACTTGACGCAGGATTAATGAAGACCACCCTCTACGCCGCTGTTTGGTGGCAGAATTGAGGGCGAGACCCTTACAATCTCTTATTTCAATGTGCTGTACACAGAGTATCCCTTTAAGATGGACATATGCATTAGATTATAGGGGTTCTCCAGGCTAAACAGACACCCCCTAGTGTTAGAGAAGTGAGAGAAGACTCACTTACCTCCGCCACATCCGATCCTGTTCTGACATGAAGTGATGTAATCCGCTTGACCATTCTGGACCAATCACTGCAGTGATTGCAGTAACAGGACATTTAGGCGGTCATAACAATTCCCTTGTTTGTTATGCCATTTTCACATGAGATGAGTCAAGTTTAGTGGTAGCTTCATAGGCTCTGAATTAAGTCAACAAACATGACGCTTCTTATCACATTTTCACATGAGATGAGTCAAGTTTAGTGGTTGCAGGAGTAGTTTCACTTCAGAAGCCCCTATTTTCTGTTCTATGGCACCTAGAAGCGTGCTGCTGGTGTCACATTAAAGATAAGAATTTCATCTTTAAGATCACAACATGTGCTGTATATGGCTTTGTCAGTTACAGAACCTGAAATACAGACAGCCAAAGACATAGTTGGAAATGCGAGCTGCAGATAAAGTTCCTGCCTATTTTTAACAGCCTAAATGTCTAGTTCTGTAGCTCACAGAAGCAGCTTCATAGGCTCTGAATTAAGTAGTTGACCTGCCAGCAATGTGTCCTGCGCCCAGACGGAAGTTCTGGAGGAAGGGGGGGCTGGGGGTCATCATCGAATGAGTGGCTTCCTTGGACCATGGGATGTCACTTCTCTTTTACATGGGACTTCATTTCCTGTGTTGTCCCCTGAGGAGGACACTCATTGGATGAAGCAGGTCTCATAGCCCTTTGGAGATTCCCACCAAGTGTGGGCCGGAGAACCGGAAGCACAAGAGCAACACAGGGTCTGGAAGCTGGAGTGGGGTACGTAAGTATATTCTTAGAAAATCCCTTTAATCCTAGCATTTGGCACACAGGAGTGGCACCACCCCTTTAAGGGTGACAACCCCTTGTCTATATTCCCTTATTTCACTATAAAAATATCAAAAAAGGATGGTGGCCACAGTAGGGATGACCCCTTCGTTTAATGAATGAAGTATGGAGAACAGATGACTAGTCGCAGCTTCCCCCTTCAGTAATAGGAGTTGGCCTGAGGTGAGCTATCCCTTTAAGAATTGTTTGTATTTGTTGTATTGTGTTTTTTTAAGTACAATCTGCTGCTCTCTATTTCCTGGTTCTTCAAAAAAACATAAAAAATGACTATATTCCTGCTCCCTGCTCACTCCCTGCCCCCTCCTCCTTCACATCGCTCCTCACTGCTGACATTTTTACTTGCAGACTCCTTGGCACAGCACCATGAAACATGAGCCGCTGCCAAAATCCGAATACTACACCTATCTGCTGCTGTCACTGGGGATCCACTTCTATTCATTCTATCAAGTTTACTTGTCTTCCCGAGGTAAAAGTCCCAATTCAGAAATCCGAAAATAAAGGGCTCAAAGTTATAGGGACTGTTCCTCAGATGCAAGTTCTCCATTCTTTTCCTCTGTACAAAAATGTTACTGATTGGAACCTTTAACAAAAGTGTTGCAATCATCAGGTACAGGATGTCATTGGCGCCCCCTGCAGGGTCTCTGTATGTTATTGCAGTAAGGCAGTTCATGTCAGGCCTGTTCTGTAGAGATCACTCTTCAGCCGGACTCTTGGTCTGTTCTACTCTTAGTCATCAAAAGTGAAGGTACTTCACAAAAAGCCCCTTAATTCTAACCCCCGGTAGAGGGTCCTGAGAGAGATAGATACCACCATATTTCTTTCAGACTGCTCCAACAATCAAGGGGCAGTTCCAGAAATGAACAGGAACTATAGCAAACATTAGGCTTTGTTTTCCCATAACTAGGGCTGGTGCTAGCCATGGGCATACCCGGGCAAGTGCCGGGGCCCAGAGCTACTGGGGGGGGGGCCCTTAAGGATGTACATAAGGAATCCATAAGGGTGAAGGGAGCTGTATCTAATGAATCCATAATAATCCATAAATTTACTGAATTTTTAATGGCGCCATGTGAGTTCACTCCAAATGGGCCTACTAAGGCTCTGTCGCCCACGGGCCTACTGAGACCTGTAGCCGACCCTGCCTGTAACATTATGTTGTAGTGCGTGAATCTACCAGCCACCATGACATATAGTTAACACTTTGAAAATGAAATGTATATAGTTCCCTAACCTCACCCCTAATATGGGGTTAAGCCCCTTCTTATAATGCCCCTCTTTCACTAGCCCCCCATAATGCCCCTTTTTTCTGTAGCCCTCCACAGTCTGTCTGTTTTCCCCTATAGGAGATGCCTCCCTTCTTCACTCACTTTACGCCCATTCTTTCTGTAACTCCCCAACTTATTTTAATGTCCACAAGTTGTTATGCGCCCATTTCTGTAGCCCCCCCCCCCCCCATCTGTCTGTTTGCAGGACTATTATGTATACTCTTAGAAGGGGGAAGAATAATGCACATAGAAATGCAAAGTATTGCATAATAATGCAGAGAGTTTGTTTGTGTCGAGACCAATCAAAAAGAAGTACATGCAAAGCATTATGGGTCTTGTAGGAAACTGCCATAAAGTTTGAATCCTCTGAAGCCGCCCACTTTGCATAGGTAAATTTAAGAGTTAAGGCTGTCATAGTAACAACCCTTTATTGCCATTATACAAATCGTCACACAGGCAGTCAGCTTGTGGTTGAGTTGGACAACCCCTTTAAGTATCTATAATTTTTGTAGTTGATAATTCAGCAATTTCTTTATTTCCGCAGCTCATGAAGAGATTATGGAGGAAGAAATCGGTCTAGAAGAAGGTTCCTTTTGGGGTTTAAAAAAGGTAATTTTCCTTTCCTGATGTCCTTGTGAGAAGGTTAAGATTCTGGTGCATGGGACAGGAAGTGTTATCATGAGGACACAGAAGCAGATGAACAACCAGTGTTTAGGCTTCAATGAATAATGCGTGTCTGAAAAAACGCTGAGCGTGTAAGGAAAGGAGATCTGCACTTCTATTGGCTCAGAGGAAAGATCACATGATATCACTCACTGGACTCTAGTTATGAGTCCATTGTATTTATGAGGAGAGCAATTTGCTTGCCTCCACTGTCACTCACAGTGAGTATTGAGGGGCTGCTGTATCAATATAAGGAAGGACAAGAGATGTGTTTAACCCATAGGTGCACTGATGATGCATGACTCCGCCCCATGTGCACATAAAGGAATGTTTGCATTAATAAAAAATAGGATTAGGACAGATACACAATAGTGGACTTACTTGTGGGCAGCTGGTTGTAGATCACCTTTAATGGATCAGTACATGTACAGATACGGTATTTGTCTGTACTTCAGTGGCGTAACTAGGAGAGGTGGGGCCCCACAGGAAACCACTGAATGGGGCCTCACTACCCCATCAAAAAATATACATATTTATATACTCATTCATTTATACACTCATGCGCACACATTTAAGCACCGATATATACACTTATACACTTGCACATACATATATACGTTTATACACTTACCTCTCCCCCTACATTCCTTATCTGAGCGGCTGATTCATGCTGTGTAGTGTAGAAGAAGTGCCCTGTTATATACATATTATGCTGTACAGTGTATATAATGGGACACATCCTTTATTTTTAAGGGTCACAGACTTTGCATTCGAGTCCCATTTATGAATGATCAAGAAACTGGAAATACATTGGGGCTCATTTACTAAGGGTCCGAACGCCGCACTTTTGTTGAGTTTCCCGAATATTTCCGTTTTGCGCCTAATTGCCCCGGTATTTTGGCGCACGCAAACGGATTATGCTGCATTGGAGGCGGCTTGCACGCGACAGAAATCGGGGGGTGTGGCTGTCGGACAACCCGGCGGATTCGGACAAACCGTGGAATTTAAAAAAGGTTACCAGGAAGAAGCAGGTGAACTCCGGCGGACCTCAGCAGCGACACATGCAGGAACTCGGGCGCACGATGTTAGTGAATCTCACCAGACCCGAATCCACGTCAGACAACGGAGGGATCGCCCTATTGTAGCAAAACTGCAGCTCTGGAATCCACATTAAGTCAGAAAATTTTCCAGCTACAGAATATAAATAAAAAAAATAAATGGGGGAAAACGACATAAATAATGCATATGAGCGTGTATACAGCGCAGACGGCGGGTTGAGATGTTATAATGGTGGTGGCTCATTAGCCGGCGCTCTCCGTGGCCGTGTACCTGTTACTGGCAGCTCCGGTAATTACTCCAGATGTATCACAGGTAAGTGAGTTAGTGCGCTCAGCTTAACCCTTGTGTGCTGCGCTCAGCCTACGACTGCGTGTCATCCCCGGCCCGCCGGGCCCTTCAAGGTTGCAGGTTACTAAGTTTCATTGGTTCCGCTAATGAAATTAAACTGGTGGAACAGTCTCGGGAAGCTCATTATACGGGTGAAATGTCAGCAGCGCTGTACTAAGTGATAAGCTCAGAGGCCGAAAACAGGAGAGGAGAGAAATCAAAGAGCAAAAAGAACTGAAATTACTACTTTTTCCCAAAGTTCTATCAATTATTCACCGTTATTCTGCATGTTTGCACTATAAATACGGAGAGTCTTCTGCCAGGGCGCCCATTCTAGACAAATAATCAACAGGAGCGCTAATGGTCTGAGGGTTTGTTACTATGTATCAGTGTGAGGATTAGGGTGATGCCACACATGATGTTTTGGATGAAAACGCATCCGTTTACCAAGCGTTTGGTTGCTTACAATCTGTGACTCTATTAAGATAAATGGCAAAAACGGACAAAATTGGTCAAAAACCGATGCATTTAAAAAACGCATGCGTTTTTAAACGGACTGAAAACACATGCTTAAAAACGGACCAAAAGCGCCATGTGTGGCATCACCCTGTGGCAGATTTAATGTAGATTTATCAGGACTACAGATGAGCGGAGCCAATGTTCAGGGTTCGGCCATGTGACGTGGGGTTGATTGTGAGGTCCGCTCATCTCTAATCTGGACCTGAAATATGCCCATGCGAACCGCCAGGAATTGGGATTATTTTCCCCTTTACATCACATCCAAGGGCAGCTACGTATAACAAATACCGGTAGACATAGCGCCAGCATATGATAAATCACTGTGTAATACAGTACGGTTTTTATTTTTTTTGTACTCTTTGAAATCCCCTTTAAGGAAGGATTAACCTTAAAGGTTTACCAGGGTAAGTACAATCCCCTTAACGGGTCACCCATATTGTACTTTCCCCTTCTGTCAGGTGATTGGTTTGCAAATGCTTTCCGGACTTACTGTGACATCCCGTGTCATGTGGTCAGGGGCATTACGCCCATTACTTACTCCCATGTCACTGTTTGTAGAGGGATGCTCATGGCACGCTCCCATCTGGGCACTGACCCATCCAAACTCCTATAGTAACCAAGAAGTCCCAATAAATCCGTCCATGGTCAAAAAACTGGAGTTTACCAGCTCCTGCTTCCTGCATCCTGCTGTTCTTCCACTCTTGGGAACCACTCTGCATGTGACTTCCTCTAATGTCACAAGTGATTTCCCATGGTCCAAGGAGGCCACTGATTGGTTGAAGTAAGTCGTCATCCCTGGAGACCGGAAGACCGATGCAACGCGGGAATCGGAAGTAGAGGCAATGTATGTACACTTTGGGGTTTTTTTGGCAGCCCTTGTTCATGAGGTTTTTCAGGATTCCTTGTAAACCCATTGCAGGAAACCACTCCAGGGTGATGCCACACGTGGCGTTTTGAACCCGTTTATGGTCCGTTTTTAAGCAGTCCGTTAAAAAACGCATCCTTTTTTTAAAAAAATTCTTGCGTTTTTTGAAAACTCATGCGTTTTTTAACCATTTTTAATTAAGATAATTGGTAAAACCTGCCAAAAACGGGTGCGTTTTTAACACATGCGGTTTTTTTAATGGACTGCTTAAAAACAGACCAAAAACGGGTTCAAAACGCTGTGTGTGGCATCGCCCTAATTATTATTATTTTATTTTTTTCCCCTTTCCATATCTTTCCATATCTCATATCTCTACTTCTCTGTTTAGGATGTCACCGATTTCGAGTGGAGTTTCTGGATGGAATGGGCTCACTCACGACTTCTGTGGCTTATGCTGGGACACGCATTATTGTCACAATTTGGCCGAATTTTCTTTAGAAAGGTAATTTTTTTCAGTTATATGTATATATTCAGATGGCAGCTGTAGTCCTAAGTCCATACATTCTGGGTGAAATAAGCACAGACACAACCCCTGAATATGTCTGCTATTGTAATCTGTTACATACATTTTAAGAATTACTCTCTGGAACCCTCTGAGATGCCATGGTCCATAGATGCATAGTCCATGGTTCCCAAAGATGTAATAGCAGGGGCCCAATAGGTTACTATTATATCCAGGGCTCTAACAATGGCTGCCATCTTACTACACTAGAAAACAAGGCTACCCCTTAATTACTTCAGAATAAAGATTTAGCACGCAGATCTGTGATCTGTCATCATAAAAAGAAAAATTTTATGGCTTTAAGAATATGGAAATTTTCAAATAAGAAACTGGGAAAAAATATATGTTTACTGCTTCACTCGTACAGACCCATAGTATAAAGTTCACCTGCTATCTAAGTTGGACAGAAGGTAGAGCAAAATTTCTCAAATATAAAATACCACCACTAGGGGGCATATATGTATACAGCTATATGTGGTTCCTTACTGGTCACGCTTCAGTGGTGGTGTCAGTGAGTTTTTTTACAAGTTTGATGAATAAGCTCAATCCTAAATGCCAAAATCCGAAAATTCCAATTGCGGTTTTGTGTTTACTATGAACAGTTTTCCGCTTACAGTATATGTTACAGCGACAGAAAGCTTCAACAGGAAGCTTCATTGTTTATTTCCTGTGGATAAACACCAGTCGCTGGTTGTGTGATGTCACACAGGTGCACGGCACATTATATCCCTGGTCATGTGATGTCACACAGGTGCACAGCTTGTTATAAACCTGAATATGTGATGTCACACAGGTGCATGGCTTGTTATATCCCTGGTCATGTGATGTCACACAGGTACACGGCTTGTTATAATCCTGGACACGTGATGTCACACAGGTGACATTATATCCTGGTCATGTGATATCACACAGGTGCACGGCTCGTTATATCCCTGGTCATGTGATGTCACACAGGTGCTCAGCTCGTGGTAACACACAGCTTTAATTACTCTCTTAGATATAACGAGCCGTGGACATCTCATGACTAGAATATAACAAGCCGTGCACCTGTGTGGCATCACATGACCAGGGAATAAACGATCCATAGGAAGTAAACAGTGAAGCTGTCTATAGAAAGAGCTAGAAAAATGTGATACAGAAAGTATATCGTAAAAATGTATAACTTTTCATTGCAGAAACAATATCAATTATTTTCTGAAAGTGGACATACCCTTTAAAAGTTGAAAAATGTGGTATTTCTTTCAAGACCTGACCCTACCCGTGCTGATATTCTGGTACAGTGTGTGGGTTATGTTATTTGCTAACCTCCAGGGGTCACACTTGTGCATCTGTATGATTAAGGTTAGGCATATAAGCGTAGGCCTGTCGATAAAACGCTGCATAGTAAAAGCTTTTTTTACAGCGCGCAGAGTTTTACTGCAGGAGAAGAGATCTTATACAATTTCTTGTTTCTCCCCTTTATTTGAAGCCATGAGTGGTAGTGAATTGTTATGGATTTGTTTTGGCAGTGAATTATATTATGATAGAAGTCAATAAGACTTTCACTTGACATTACTTTTTCTTGTTCTGACGTCGAAAATCAGGTTATTCTGGTACTAAATATCTTACTCAAATATCTTATTTACTTAAAAATGTACAATATACCTTTTTTACATTCAAAAAGTCATTATATGCTTACATGGTAGGGGGACACCTGTTGTTCATAGTGTATAGTAATGTGCACGTCCACCTAATAACCTAAAAGTGCTGGTGGATGCACATTCAGATCTCTGCATAGTTGTCTTCCTCCAATAGAAATCCGTCCCTGCTTTGCTTGTCAGGACAGGAGCATAGCCTCTACAGTACTTTGCAGTATAGCTAGGAAATCCCTTCTATTGGGGAGGTAAGAATTATTCTATTCTATTATTATATTATATTATTCTATTGGAGAGGTAAGATTATATTGTCAATTGCCAGATGGGGAAGGATACTGATTCTGTCCAAAACCCATGCCCTAGGTGTTGACAGAACAACATCACTCTGATTAATACAGGGAATACTCAAATCGTCAAAAATGTCCCGTTTACTGCCTCTTGTGGTCTGGTTTGCGTGACGTACCCGCTCTCGTGGCCTCAGGAAAGGTGGATTAGGGTTTAGACTGCAGTCACTAATTTACATATGGTTATTTTTAATAAACCATTTTTTGTTTTGGAGTTTTTGCGAGTTCTATTCGGTATGCCTCTTGTGCTGTTAATGATGCATTGTAACTTTCCATGTGAAATGCTGGAGATAAATTCCAGCAGAAAAGCACAAAAAGTCAACATTGATGAATGATAGTAATAATAGCATTTATAGTGTAATATTTTTCTGCTGTTACAAAGTAAGGAAGATTTAAAGGGATATTCTCACGTATAGGGGCAGATTTATTTACCCGGTCCTGTAACGATCCAGCGGTGCGATGTCTGACGAGGATTCAGGTCTGCCACAATTCATTAAGATCGTGCGCCTGAGTACCTGCATCCGTCACTTCCCTGCTGAGGTTCGCCGGAGTTCACCTGCTTCTTCCTGGTGCATGTGAGTGCTCGATCCTGCGACACATTTCCTTTTTTAAATTCCACAGTTTGTCCGAATCCGTCGGGTTGTCCGACGGCCTGCCCCCCATTTCTGTTGCTTGCAAGCCGGCGCCGATGCACCAAAATCCGATCGCGTGCTCCAAAATCCCGGGCCAATTCAGCGCAAAACGGAAATCGTCGGGAAACCTGACAAAAATTGTGTCCGACGGACCTTTAGTAAATGAGCCCCTTAGTGTTTACATATTACTTTTTTATTTGGTTTCAGTGCACAGTGGGAGGGAGGACGTGCACATGTACAGTGTAAGAGCCTGTGAAGCTACAGCACAGAGGGCTTTGAGAACACCCCCAGAGCACTTCTGGCTAGGGATCAACGGGATCGCTTTTTAGGTTTGGGTGCGACCTGGACATATTGCCAGATTTGCCTGGCAAATTGATGCCCATTCCTACTAGAGAAGCCATCACAGCCATGGCCAGTAGGAAAGGGACGTCAATTTGACTGCATGGTCGCCAATCTGGCAGTACATGCATGATGCATCCAAACCTCGGACTCGAACCTAAACTTCGGGTCTTCTCATCTCTATATGGCTCATTAGCATAATTATAAAAGTGGATATTAGAATGTTGGAGGCCAAGGATAACAAATTTAAGAAGATACCACAGTCGCTGTGCCTGGATCTATGAGTAATATCCGATTCTTAAAACAAAAATTGTAAACTCTACATAACTTTTCCGATAAGACACACAATTACGAAAGCCGCCTAGTGTTTACTTTTTACGTACCTTGTACAGAAACTGGAAATCACTCCCTCATTTCCACTCCACGCCGGTTTACCGATGCGTTGACCCGCCCTCTCCTTGCGTGAACGTACACGATTCTCGTTAAGAACTTAAACACATAAACGGCAAAAAGCGAGTGCGGAACGGAAACGAAAGGTTAATTGAAAACAAGAAAAAGCAATTTTCGAAAGCCGAACAAGTGGAAGACAAAGTAATTATTATGGAGGACGTTATTAGTGAGGGAAAGGAAAACATGTTAGCACGCCCCGGAGTCATCGTCGCATACATAATTTCTGAACTAATCATCTACGGGAGGATAACGTTTTAGTGTGCGTGGATAAGGGATGGCGCTGCTACGTGGCGGATCATGGTGGTTCATGAGGTGTGTTATTAAGCCGGTCATCCACCATTAGACCAAGAGGCGAGCCGGGAGCACCTGATGTGAATATTTCCCCTCAGGAAGTTCTCCTCCGCTGATGATCTGCACCTCCATCTCCTCCCATCGGTGGAGAAGGACAACCTGGCATCCATCTTGTAGATTACAGCATTGCATAGATTAGTTTTTATTTGTTTGGGTTAATAACCTGCTTTACATATCTACTGCATATAAAATTTTGACTCCCCGAGGGAACCGCACGTTACTCATCAAACCAACGCCTCACAAACCTTCCAGTGATCAAATTTTACCTCATAAAAAATGTTATTGTAGGTTTATATTTCCCAAGTGAAGACATTTTAAAGGGAAACTCAAGTCTTGCTCTACGTATGTCCATCCAGTGCAAGCGCATTTTGCAAAACTGAGACAGAGCACAGACAAAGGGGTACATTTACTAAGGGTCCGCACACCGCATTTCCGTAGGGTTTCCCGACTATTTCCAATTTGCACCGCATTTAGCAGTGGTTTTTGGCGCACGTGACCGGATTTTGGTGCAATCACAGCGACTTTCATGCAACACAAATCAGGGGGCGGGCCGTCGGGCAACCCGACTGATTCGTACTAATCACGGGATTTAAAATTCAAATTGTGTCACAAGACAATACACTTACATGCACCGGGAAGAAGTAGGTGAACTCTGCCGGACCTGAGTGGGGAAGCGACACATGCAGGATATCGGGCGCACGATCTTAGTGAATCGGGCCGGACTACATCCTCGTCAGACAACGCACCTTGGGGATCGCGACAGGACCGGGTACGTAAATGTGCCCCATAATATAAGTAGTAGAAGACTATTTTCCTAGATGAAAAATTCCTTTCCCATATAATTGCCTGGATTAACGAACCATCTCCAGAAATCTACAGGGTCGGTCAAAATTCCCAGGACCCACTTTTATTTAAGAAATGAAAGGGAAAATGACATATCTGATACACTAGCAAGTAATGTGAGGGGGCCTATCTAGGACTATGACCGGAACATGGCCACCATATTGGAATAGTGGTCACGTAGCATAAAAGAAGACCAGAATTGTCTCAAAAAATGATTGCCATCACCTACAGCTCTGTGTTCAGAACCATAGACAACACATCACATAGCTGTACATAGCAGAGAATGTTCCTGGTTGTTGTTGCTACTTTCTGTATTAATTAACTTGTGAAGCACAAGAAATCTTACAGATCTGATTGTGCCAATCGATTTTTGAGTCAATTCTAGTATTTTTGATATGCTACATAACCACCACCCGATTGGAAAAAAATGTCCCTTGATCTAATATGGAGGCTTTCCAGATAGCGGCCTAGTTCCAGACAGAGTCTAAAAGATAGGTCCCCTATTTACTTGCTGGGGTATCCGATATGTCATTTACCTTTGTGTTTCTGTAATAAGAGGGGGTTTTGTGACTTTTGAGGACTACCCCCTGAACCCATTGTCCATCAAAAATAAGTTATCCCCTATTCACAGGTTAAGGGATAACTTGCTGTTTGGTGGAGGTCCCTGTGGTGGGACCCCAACGGATCACATGCACACGGATCTGTTGCACCCCAAATTAATGGAGAGACATGTTGAACATACACGCCGCCCTAGACAGCCGAGTATGGCGCTCGCCTATCTCCATCACCGGAATAGATTTGGATAGAGCAGCAGGGAGCATGTCCGACTGGCTGCTCTGTTCATTTGGGTATACAATGGACCCCATTATTGGGATCCATGGGGATTCCACCACAGGGATACCTCTCTGATTAGCAAGTTATCCCCTTTACAGCAGATAGGAGAAAACCTGAATTTTCACGTTAGCAACGACTCACATGTGGAGAGTAGGTAGACACCAGGTGGGCCAGAATCATATCAGATGGGTTGTGGATGGTTGTAGGCAGCAGGTAGGCCGAAGCCTGGGCTGTCAGCCGGTAACATAAGTAGCAGGAGTTAGAAAACCCCTTGTGTATCCAGACTCTTCGTACACTTTACTCATATATCGTAATGAACAAACGCGCCATAAACTTCCTATGTGCTGTGCGTTTTACAAGGGTTCAGCGAGATATAAGCGAGGACACAGACATTACTTTTACCTCTATTCCCACCACACAGAGGGATTTGCTTTGAAAGCCGCCTATAGCCAGAAGGCATGATTATCAGCTCCGATTCACACTGGTCGTGAACGCTGCCATTTGCATTCCTGTCTTTGTACTTTTCTATGAGGAGATCAGAATCAATGGAAATCCCTGTAGAGAGCTTCTTTATATATCGGAGTAGGGAGCCGTCAGAAGGTGAACTCAGGATCTGAGAAATTTTTACTAGGTTGAATACAATGATTCAGAAATTGCTGAAATTTTTTTGTGCAATGTTAAATCATTATACCCGTATCATATCAACATAACACGCAACCACCCAAAATATTATTTTGTTTAATGGGGTATTCCTATTCTAGAAAAGGGTTAATAGATATATCAGGAAAGAGCTCAGACCAGGGAGAGGCCAGCAGCATGCTATAGGTATAATTGGAATTGTATAGCTCCCAACTGTCCCGGATTCGGTGGGACAGTCTCGCCGGTTGGGAGAAAGTCCTGCACTGTTCTGCTTCCTGGTCCAACCCCAGGCACACTAGAGCTGCAGAGCAGACAAGGCTTCAGGACCAGGAGGCGGGATTTCCTCCAAATGTTTCTTCTCTTTAGCAAAGATGTTTGGAGGTAGCTTCTCCCCTGGCTGGAGTTCCCCCTCCTCTCATCTCAGGCTCCAGGAGAAGAGAAGGTAGGACTGTTTGGGGGAAATTAGGGAAAAGTAAGTAACAAAGTTTTTTTTGTTTAATATCTAGGAACAGGGGAGGGCAGGGGGCCACAATATGAGGGAGTATAGAGGACAGGAGGCTACAATATGAGGGAGGATGGAGGACAAGAGGCCACAATGTGGTCGACAGGAGGCCACAATATAAGAGAGGATGGAAGACTTGAAGCCATAATATGAGAGAGGATGGAGGGCATGAGGCTACATTATATGAGAGAGGATGGAGGACAGTAGGCCTCAATATAAGGGGGATAAAGGACAGAGGGCCACAATACAAGGTGGATGAAGGATGAGAGGCCATAATATGAGGGGGATGGAGGACAGAAGCCCACAATATAAGAGCAGGTGTAGGACATGAGGCTGCAATCAGTTATCAGTCCCATGATGCCTCAGCACAAGATTAAACGGACAGCTAGAGACTGTATCATCTGTCTACTGGTGAAGCCAGTATTATGTTCACTTTGCATATTCCTAAAAAATGTAAATCTTGTACTATATAAACGTCAGAAGTAGCTGTGATACATGTTTATGCTGCCCACAATCTAGACACTGTATGGTTTGCCTCATCCAGGGAGCCTGGTGTCTGGGATGTTGACTCCTTCCATCCATCTGTCTTGAGTCATGTGATCTCATGGTGACCCACTGGCAAATTTGTGACGTTAACTAGCATGATTCTTTGTGTTTCCAGTATCACCCTTGGCTCCTGATGGTATACGGCATGGTGGCGTGCTGGCTGGTCCTAGGGACTAAAGGCCTGGTCACCATTTTCCTGAATACGGTTATATTCTATGTCACGGCACAGATGAAGCTTCCTGCAGTTACATGGCTGAGCACCGTGTGTATGCTTCTGTTACTGCACAATGAGGCAGTGGAGGGTATCCAGGTAAGAGATTATACGGAATACAGGTCCTTGTGTAATCCTGGATGTTACAATGAAGAAGTTGATGTTTTTGGGGCTCTCAAAGATTTGAGACCATCGGTACCTACACCAAAATACAAAAAAATACTTTCTGTGAAGATTTATTGTGCTTTTTTAATCATATCCGTTTGTGGTGGTGCTAAATATGGCCACCGTTAGATTTAAAGGGAACCTGTCACCGCTGTTTGCAAAAATTAGTTTTGGGCTGTTAGGATAAGGGCACCCTTTTTTCACCTAAAAACATCTCTGTTCACAAAAGGATTGAGATATCCAGGCAGAGAATCCAGCAAGTTGTAGGCAAAGGTGAAAAAAACTGTGCCCTTGTGCTATAAGGGCTGTGTGGGAACCTGCCCAAGTACCAAATTTTTGCAAACAGAGGTGACAGGTTCCCTTTAATGGTGTGGTCGCTATCTTCTATATTGTGTACATATCTGGCATCTCTTTCTAAATAAGATAAAATAACTGCCCTGGACGACTTTCCCTACACTAACTAATATAAGGGAAAAGGAGAAGGGTAAACCAAACCCGAAGTCCGCAAGCCAAGAGAGTACATAAGAGACAAAATCTTACTGCAGAGAATAGTCAAAGTACAGATTAATATCAAGACCAGGACACTACACAATAAGAAAGCAAGGGATGATCAGAAAACTTAGAAGAAGGTAGGCAACTAGAATTAGGATCAGGCAGGTGTAGAAATAACAAATAAGTGGCAGGGAACTGCCAGTCCCAAGAAAGTTTTATAACTAGCTAGTGAGTTGACAGAGAAGCAAAACCACTCATGTTTTAGCTTCTGCTCACCTCCCAGCACAGCATTGCCAATAGAAGGCTTGCCAACTATTTTATGGCATTTTTATGATTCCTCCCTGAAATGGCTGAAAACAAGGGAGAGAAAATAAAAAACTGATTCGGTGTCATTAGAATGATCTGTTGATAACAATCGAGCTTTTCAAATTTTCATGGTTTTTTTGATGGTTGCTTCTTTAGATTTTTCATTTTGTAAATCTGACAATGGAGCTTCACAATTGGCTGACACTTCTTGTTCTGTAAAGATCACTTCTCATCACAGGCAGGATTATAATAAGGTATAATACCGGTACTTATTTATAGAAAAACTTGATCCTCCATTCACAATAGGTTATGGTCACAGGGCAGTTTTTCCCTCTCTTCTCAATGGGCTCTGCCTAGGTCACATGGCATGTCCACAACACTTTCTCCTAGAACTCAGCTTTCCCATACCTGTATAATGACGTCTAGACAGGACACAGAGCATGCCCACAACAGGTAACCGTACATGACCATAACGCTCTACCATAGAAGTTACCTTCCCAATCCATGCACAAAGTCCTCTAGACATGACAAAGAGCATGTCCACAACACTTTCCCATAGAAGTCACCTTCTCCATCCCTTCATAATGACCTCTAGACATGACAAAGAGCATGTCCACAATACTTACCTGTAGAAGTCACCTTCCTATTCCCTGCTCAATAGCCTCTGCCCAGGAAACAGTGCATGCTCATAACATGCCCATAATGGAAGGAACCTTCCTCTTCTCTGCACAATGTCCTCTGGAAAGATAACAGAGCATGCCCATAACCTTCCTCTTCTCTGCACAATGTTCTCTGGAAAGGTAACAGAGCATGCCCATAACACTCTCCCATAGAAGTCACCTTCCCCATCCCTACACAATGACCTCTAGACAGGTCAACACTTGCCCCTAGAAATCACCATCCTATTCCATGCACAATAGCCACTGCCCAGGTCACAGAGCATGCCCACAACACTCTCCCATGGAAGGCACCTTTCTCCTTCCTGCACCATAACCTCATCCTAGGTCACAGAACATGTCTACAACAATCTCCCATATAAGTCACCTTGCTTCTCCCTGCACTGCTCCTTCACCTCTCAGTACAATGACCTCTGACCAGGTCGCAGAGTATGCCCACAACATTCTTCTATAAAAGTCAGCTATTCATCTCCATTTGGGTTCCTTATAACCATATGGCTTCAGTAAATGTCATTTGCACCAGCTCAGGCGAGATGACTGTCTCCATAAGCACGAACAGAAGACTAAAAAAAAAAAATCTGCATTCAGGAAAAAAAACAAAAAAAATAACAACAATGAATCTTTGACGATATCTGGTTTTACACAGAATGATCCAGTCATAGCCATAATCTAATGTAATAGAGACGAGAATGATGTGTCAGGATCGCACGGGGCATCTTGTCCTTACACAGACGTTACCGTCTCCCCAGACGCAGATAATGTCATCTAGTTCTTCAGATATCTCTCGCTGTGTCCTCTGACAATGTCCAATCTTCACATTCATGTCACAGAAGAGCCGGCAGGACATAAATAACGAGTGGGGAAAGCAATTCCACTGCTCGCACTACTCTGTGATTTCAGCCTTGCCAGCGTATCTGGCGACAGCGGGAATCTGTCCAGGGATCGGGCAGCGGAGGATGACTACTCTGTACATGGTTGTTAGGTAGTTAGTGGGAAATGAACTCATCACCAGGACAGACTCCCTATATATCAGGATATGTGCTAACTAGGGTGAGCGTGTATGCGACCGCTAATGGGCTCCCCTCCTACTTAACAGTGTCAAGTCCTATATTAAAGGGGTTGTCCGGGAATAAAAATAATAATGGATGGGGGAGGGCTCTAAAATAAACCACTTATACTCACCTCGCTCCATGCTCCCGTTCACCCGTGGTGCCACCCATGCTGACAGCCTCTGTTTGTATACAGCAGCCGGCAGTGAGGTCACATCAACAACCATGCACCTGCTACAGCCGTAAAGAGGACCTATCACCCAATTTATCGGCACTAGGAGCTGCTTACTAAAGTAAGCAGCTCCTAGTGCTTGATCAAACGCCGCAGTGTTGGAGTGATAGTGTTACCGGAAACCTCCAGTAACGCTATCAAACACTGCGGAGGGGTACAATGTAATTGTCGGACAGCTCACAAAGCTGTCCGACGTATACATGAGGGGGCGGTGTTGGGGCGTGGCTAGGGGCGGTGACTGCCGCCTATCGCGCGGCAGTCACTGCCGGCCTATGGAGTGAGCGGGGCGGTCCGATGATTACACTGTACCCCGCCACAGTGTTTGATAGCAGTGTTTGTAGGTTGCAGATCCACCCCCTCCATTGCCATGAATTGAGACAGTGGAGGCGGGCAGGTCAGGGACTTTTCTGAAGCCCCCCCCCTTTAGGAGAACCCAATGAGAGATGTGAATATATGACCCCACAGAAGACCAGAGGTCACCAGGTATGTTCATATGCATGCCTGATACATAGTCGAATTTTTAATTTCTTGGCGTTTCTTGGAGTTACTTTGAAGGCAATTTACCACAAGGTTCAGGGATTGTAAACCAAAAACACTGACATACTGGTGCTTGCCCCATTTGGCAGGATCTGTTCTGCACTACGTTTAACGAAGAAAGTCCAAATTATGCAAATGAGCCCGAGGGGCTCCGGGTTCCATATGTGTTAATGGAGCTTGGAGCCCCTCAAGCTAATTTGCATAATTTTTATATATTGCATTTCCTTAAAAACAAGGGAATAGAAAGCTTAAAGAAGAGCAGATCCAGCCAGAGGGGTCGCACACCAGTATGTCAGTATGCTTGGTTTACAATCCTTCTTCCTGGTGGTAGATTTCCTTTAAGTTAACACGGTGCCAGCGGGTGGCGCTACCACATTAGATATGTATCACCCACCAATTTCAGCAGGCTTGGCCAAGCATCTTATGTGTACAACTCCAAATGTGAGAGCAGTTCATTTGTTTTCTTGGAGAATATAGACTATGAGAACACCCCTTTAAATTATTTTTTCCTGACAGTTACGTAATAAAATTAGTCATTTTATACCCTGCCAGTTACATTGCTACTGTATAGCTGAATCCCGGAGGACCCCTCTAAGCATATTTTTAGCCAGCGTGAGCTCACACAGCGCTTATTATGTATGTGTGGCTTTAGCCGTAAATAATGTATTTCCTAAAGAAAAAGCAATTTTCCCTCTGCACTATAAAGCTTATCCCTGATTGGCCCCTTGCTGTGCCCTATAATGGGCTGGTAATGCTTCCCCCTAGGATCTCCGGCTCCTCTAATAGTACACTGTGAGGCGCTGGGCACAGGGAGCTGTAACACATATAAGATCTATAGAGGAGGGCGCTGCTATTGAGGCTCAGCTTGTTTTCTTGTCAATCTCATTCCTTGTTGTCGAAAGACAAATCTTCTGGATAATCTGAGGATGAGATCTGCTACTAATTATCTCCCACTCCGAACTTAACAGCATTTCCAGAAAATTGTCCTAAAAAGTGTCGCCCTTTTGAGACCCTTCCACCCCCAGCCTGTATATAAAGAGCACTTTTTACCATCTCACACATGTGAGATGACAATATATGATATATTGATATAGATATGATGATAAAAATAGGGGCCGCTACAAAGATTCAGGGGCACTTTGAATTTTCTTTCTAGCACCAATGGCTACTGAGATATCAGCCCCAGTATCTGACGATTATAATCCTCTCCACTGTCAGAGAGAAGGTGCTGGAGAAGAGGAGGAGGTAAATGTTATGATAATCTTCTCTTACACTATCATAACATATGCCCCCTGCTCTGCTCAAACACCTCTGCTCTGACAGTGGAGTGGATTACAATGGTCAGATACTGGCAATGATATCTCAGAAACCATGGGGGCTAGAAAGACAACTCAGAGTTCCCCTAAATCTGTGTAGCATGTGTGAGATGGTGAAAGATCCTCTTTAACCACTTTTTGCCTGACACCAGCTTGTGTCTAATAAGGGATATGGGCTTACTTCCGCAACAAAAGGTTAGCATCTTGCTAAAACTTTGCCTGCTCTGACCTCAACTTACATTTAACCACTTTTTCCAGACCCCTTCCTTGGTCCTCACTAGAGATATGGGCTGAACTTTACCTGCTCTGAACTTGGCCTGTATCTAAACACTATTTGCCTGATCCCACCTTGCCACCAATTAGGGTTATGGCCAACAGCTTGACAAGAACTTTGTAAGAACTTTGCTTGCTCTGACCTTAGCATATATTTGACCCCTCCTTGCTGCTCACTAGGGATATGGACTGACTTCTGCAACCAACAACTTGACACTTGATCTTGCTAGAACTTTGCCTGCTCTAACCTCAGCCTGTATCTGACTACTCTTTGGTTCCTCATACTGGTGTCTCCTGGCTCTGTCTGAGGACTATTTGTAAAGGAAGCAGCTTAGAGACCTTTATACAGCAAAATCCATATTACTTTTAAGGGTTTCTAAGTAAAAGCCAGGGAGTTTGCTGGAATAACGTCTTGAGCAGTGGCCCAAAGCGAAACCAGTGCACTGCCACCAAAAGCGGCCACATAAGAACATAACATAGGTGGGGGACCTATTACAGAGGAAAATTGTCTTTTGAAAAGGAGCAATTTAATAACTTTTTCCTTCCAAATAGGACTATAATAACATTTTGAGATTTTTTTTGATTTATGTCATAATTAGGAATTTTGTCAGCAGAGCTATGTAGATGACTGGCAATCTTCTATTTTTAGGATCTTTATACTAATTAGTCCAACGTTTTGCATCAACCAAGAAATGTTCATACACTATCATCCTCCCTCCTGTAGAGACATTGATAATCTATAGAGCCTATAGAGAGAGAGACAATAGAGAACCTATAGAGAGACAATAGAGAACCTATAGAGAGACAATAGAGAACCTATAGAGAGCGAGCCAATAGAGAACCTATAGAGAGCGAGCCAATAGAGAGCCTATAGAGAGCAAGCCAATAGAGAACCTATAGAGAGAGCCAATAGAGAACCTATAGAGAGAGAGCCAATAGAGAACCTATAGAGAGAGAGCCAATAGAGAACCTATAGAGAGAGCCAGTAGAGAACCTATAGAGAGAGAGCCAGTAGAGAGCCAATAAAGTCTATGAAGAGAGTCAATAGGGAATCTATAGAGAGAGAGCATATAGGTGAGAGCTAATAGAGAACCTAAAGAAAGAGTCTAAAGCTCAAACATCTTCCGTAGAGTGTTCATAGATTATCTTCCTTCATCCTGTAG
The DNA here is from genome assembly GCA_019512145.1 of Engystomops pustulosus. Classification (NCBI taxonomy): domain Eukaryota; kingdom Metazoa; phylum Chordata; class Amphibia; order Anura; family Leptodactylidae; genus Engystomops; species Engystomops pustulosus. The sequence continues at coordinate 217,321,664 of CM033643.1, forward strand.
AAACACTCTTATACTCAAAACGCACTCAAAACTTATAGAGAAATCCTATAGATAGACCAAGCATAAAGAGAGAGCTCCATTGGCTTATAGACAGAGCCTAAAAAGAGCTAATACAGAGCTCATAAAGAAAGCCTATAGAGAGCTAGTAGAGAGTTCCTATAGCAGTAGCCTGTAGAGAAAACCAAGAGATGCTATATAGAGCTTATAGAGAGCCAATAGAAAATCTTTAGAGAGCCTGTAGAGAGCCAATAGAAAGCCCAAGGATTTGAAGCAGTACAAAAAGTTCTCATAAGGACCGGCAGATTTTAAAATTTCATTATGAACTAGTAGGCAAGAATATTTTGTGAATTATTTATGACCAATGGTAAAGAATCCCAACTTAAAGCCAGTTACCTTCCTTTCTCTATTTTATTTTCATTCTTTTATTTCATTTTCCGTTTCCTATCTTTCTCTTTCTTATTTGTAAAATTTTTCTTCACTTTCTTCTGTATTGCTTTCCCTTTTTATTTTCCTTCCATTTGTATTCTTTTTTTTACTTTCCCATTTTTTCCCATTTTTCCATTTCCTTTCTTTCCACATCTTGCTTTATTTTTATTTTTTTCCCTCTTCTATTTAATTTTCCATTCCTTTAATCATTTCTTTTCTTCACATTCTTACTTCCCTTTCTTTTCCCCTGCGCTGAGATTTGAACATCAAGAAACATGGAATAAATGGAGCAATGTATTCATTTCTGGTGATCTTAGATTTGCTTGTTTTCTAATTTTCGTGTCTCCTTCCTCCCAGCGGTCCTGGTATGACAGTGAGAATGAGTTCTACCTCCTACAGTTCACCCTCACTGTTCGCTCCCTGTTTTACATAAGTTACTGCCTGGAATACAGCAGCCTCCAAGCGGGTGACAAATCCATCTTCTCCTTCCCTTCATTGATGCTCTATGTGTTTTATTACCCCCTTTTCCACAACGGACCCATCATCAACTACAATGAGTTTGCAAAACAGGTGAGTGTCATGGTAGAGGAGCGTCTGGTTAGAAGCGACAGAGAACTAAGATTGAAAAGTGCCCCTGAATTATGGAATATCTATAGGATACCTATATGGATGTATTGGGAGTCAATTGTGTCTACTCATGTATTGAAGGTCCCATGTGTTGGAGGTCCCATTCTTCGAGATTGGAGACCCAGATATCAATGGTGGAACCATTCACTGTGCCAAAAAGCTTCATGGACCCCCTGTGTCACCAAATGTTTTCCAACTACTACCCTTGTTTTCACCCTTTAACCCCTGTATGTGGATCTAGACTTTACAGCAGGGACCACCAGGTTTCTACCTCTTGTAGCCCTGGCAGGTCTCTAGGCACTAGAAAGTTCCTAAGTCAGAATTACGCATGATGACACAGGATTAGCCCCTCTGGACAAGACCCCAAAGTGACCTAGTACTTTTTGCGGGCAACCAGCATAGTACATATTGATGGCTAGTAACAAAGTAGTACACAGAATTATTAGGATACTATATAGTGTAAAGCTTATGACAATTTGTATGCTGTGTTAGTGTATCCAGTGTTTAAGCTATGCTTCTGAAGCCTTAGTGGTGTACCCAGTCTTTAAAGGGTTATTTCTCCCACGAAGACAAGATTCTTAAATATACTCAGGATAACAAAATAACACATTCTCTAATTCAATGTTATTAACAAAAATACAGCATTTCATAGATGTAATTCCAACCTGTCTCTATTAGTCCTGGTGTACACAATTTTGGTTGCTGCAGGATCCGACCATAAATCAGAAGTCTAGGGTCGGGCAGGACAGATACTTCTGCTGTCTGTGACATACCAAGTCTTCAAGTTATGCTTCGGATGCCCTAGTGGTGTACCCAATCTTCAGACTATGTCTTGGATGCCCTAGTGGTATAGCCAGTTTTTAAGGTTCACCTCTGTTGACCTAGGGGTACCCCCACGCTTCAGACTTTGCTTATGATCCCCTAGTGGTAAACCAAGTCTTCAAGCTATGTCTAAGATTGCCTAGTGACCCCATAGTGGTATATCCAGTCTTCAATCTATGCCTCTGATGACCTTGTGGTTACTTAGTCTTCAAGCTATATCTCAGATTCCCTAGTGGTATATCCAGTCTTCACGCTACGCCTTTGATGCCCTAGTGATGTACCCAGCCTTCACGCTACGCCTTTGATGCCCTAGTGATGTACCCAGTTTTTAAGCTACACTACTGATGCCCTAGTGGTGTACCCAGTCTTCAGGCTACACTTCTGATGCCCTAGTGGTGTACCCAGTCTCCAAGCTACACTTTGGATGCCCTAGTGGTGTACCCAGTCTCCGAGCTACGCCTTTGATGCCCTTGTGGTGTACCCAGTCCTCAAGCTACAATTCTGATGCCCTAGTGGTGTACCCAGTCTTCAGGCTTCGCCTCTGATGCTATATAAGTGTATCTTTCATGTATCTATGGGCAAATACCGGTGCTTAAACCGGCTGCCCGGCTACCAGTCTTCACCTCTCGCATCGGCGCTGCTCCCCGTATCACCTAAATTATAACTTCCTGTTCTTTTTCTAGATGTGTTGCTATGACAAATAATTTCATATACATTTCTAATGTGGCACCAGTAAGTGTGGGTGTAATGTATCCAGCGTGAGAGAACTTTCTGTGATATCATCTCATAGTACACAGACTGATTTATAGCTTGGGGGGGGGGGGCACGCTCCATCCTGGGGGTGTCTGTTTAATTTGATAGCTGAGATTTGTGGTGTAATTATAGTGTGAGCATTTCTAAAAGGAGAAGAAACTCCCCGATCTGACTAAGTCTCGCTGTAATTGATAAATCACATTGTTAATCTTTCCCGATCTCCCCCATAAAACCACAGACAGTACAAGAGTATAAGAAGGATTCAGATGGTGTGGCTATAACCACGGATAAAAAAGTATAAAATATAATAGAAAGGGGCTGTACCAAGTGATATTGTTATCTTTCTTATTGTTTAATCTATGATAATACTACAAGTCCCTGATGGTGAGATGCTGGTGCAGGGACTTGTAGCCCCATAGATAACCAGGATTCTTGGTGTCTTTCTTCAGGGGAGTCCATGGCCAAAGGATAGGGGGATAAGAATCTGATTGTTTAGGGTCCAACTGCTAGGACCCCCATCAATTGCAAGATCCCCCATTAATCACTTATTGGGGCAGATTTACTTACCCGGTCCATTCGCGATCCAGCGGCGCGTTCTCTGCGCTGGATTCGGGTCTGGCCGGGATTCATTAAGGTAGTTCCCCCAATTTCCGTCGCGTGCATGCTGGCGCCGATGCACCACAATCCGATCGCGTGCGCCAAAATCCCGGGGCAATTCAGGGGAAATCACCGCAAATCAGAAATATTCGGGTAACACGTCTGGAAAACGCGAATCGGGCCCTTAGTAAATGACCCCCACTGTGACTTCTTATATGTGTTATCCATGGCCTCCTTCCTTCCTTGCATAAAAAATATAAGAAGATTCCCACAGTCCCGGTGCCTGGATCTATGAGTAATGTCCCTGGTTTATCATGATGGATTCTGATGGTAAATTTCCATTGGTGGTATGTTCATAGGTAACATAAAATCTGAATGAAAATTAGGTGAAAGTGACAGCAAAATTTTAGATATTTTGCTCAGATGAAGGGGGGGGCAGTCAGCACCAGCACTCGGACCCTGGGTGCTAGATGTTACGTTTCTGTATATGACTATGACCTGGTGACTGCTCCAATCTGTACGCTGTGACCCATACATATCTATCAGGGAGTTTTGCATATTAATGACATTATATATTTGATCCCGGTACAAGTGTTCACATGAAAGGACGGGAGACGTCATCTGCTTTGTTAATGAAGGTTAGAAGCGCGTCCCCCCCCCCCGCTCAGCGCCGCGGCCTCAGATGATATATCATTGTCACATATGGTAATTCTGTTGTTTCCGAGAATCGCATTGATGTTTTCACTGTGTAACTGTGTCAAATCACGTAAATTTAATCATTCTGTGAATTTATTATTAGGCAAAATGACCTCTGACCCAGGGGTATTATACAGGCGGTCCCCTACTTAAGGACACCCGACTTACAGACAACCCATAGTTACAGACGGACCCCTCTGCCCACTGTGACCTCTGGTGAAGCTCTCTGGATGCTTTACTATAGTCCCAGACTGCAATGATCAGCTGTAAGGTGTCTGTAATGAAGCTTTATTGATAATTCTTGGTCCAATTATACCAAAAATTTTGAAACTCCAATTGTCACTGGGACAAAAGAAAAAATTTTTTCTAGAACTTCCATTATAAAATATACAGTTTCGACTTACATACAAATTCAACTTAAGAACAAACCTCCAGACCCTATCTTGTATGTAACCCGGGGACTGCCTGTATATAGTAGTTCATTTATTAAATTACATCTGAATATGCAAAACTGGAGAAAGGTCAGGACTTCATGGGGAAAAAGGAGAGTGTTAAAGTAATGGAAAGTAGTGTTAAACCTTATACTTTACCATCACCTGTAGTGAGTAAATATAACCTCTATATACACTAACTATATATATATATATATATATATATATATATATATATATATATGTGTAGTGAGTAAATAAAACATCTATATACTCTCTCATATATATATATATATATATATATATATATATGAGAGAGAGAGAGACAGATAATAAGATGGATTAGATGGGGAGATTTATCATCACGTTTCTGAGGTAAAACTCTTCTAATTGTCCATGGAAACCAATCAGAGCTCAGCTTCCATTTTATAAACAGCTGTGGGAAAATGAAAGCTGAGCTCTGATTGGTTTTCTAATCCATCTTATTATCTGTCTGTCTATCTATCCATCTACCACAGGTAAAATAATAAACATGTCACCAATTTTCTTAGTAAGTCTATTTCTAAAGGTGCTATGGGCGTGAATTTCTCACAAGATGTTGCCAACAAGCCATCCAATCCACACTGGCAAAAGAATCAAACCAAAGATTTCCATAAATTAATTTATGTGTACTGTATTTACTAGAATTGTCAGAGTGAAAAATGTAATGAACACGTGGGATGCAGGGAGCACCTAGTGGTGACTGGTTTATAATGAAATTAAAAATCTATTCTTTCCGCTTCCAAATGGAATTCTTCTGTAACCAATGGCATCCGGATATTTTTGTACTAAGGTTGCAAAGTTCTTGCTCACTGGTTTGCCCTTAATGAGACATTTCACGTGTGGCACCTTGGTAAGGAGATATTTTTTTTTTATAGACCATCAGTTAGGGTGGTGGCACATATGGCGTTTTGAAAATGCATCTGTTTTTTGACTGTTTTTGTCCGTTTTCCAATGATATTAATTAAGATAATTGGGGAAAACTGTCAAAAACTGATGCGTTTTCAAACAACGCATGCATTTTTTTTTACAGACTGCTTAAAAACGGCCTAAAAAGGGTTTAAAACGCCACGTGTGCCACCACCCTTAAACTGCTGATATTATATTTCACTAGGTTTCAGGATTGCATTGAAGTTACTGATAGATTTCAGCCGGTGTCATGACTTTCCAGGGCTTTTTGCACCTCTCTTTCTTCATGTGTTCAATATCCCCCCCTCCTCAAGTAATTTCCATTATCACATATAACTTAATTTATGAACATTTATGGTTTTATTTCTTTGCCAGTGTGGATCAGTTGCTGCCAGCATCTGGTGAGAATCACGTCAATAGCATCTTTAGAAAGATATTTACATAGAAAAATGGTGACATGTCCAATACTTATTTCACCTGTTGTATCAGCAGTATATGTCTCTGATTTAGAGAACATATTCCTTTTGATGTATGTTGCACATCAGCCAAAAACATTTTGTATGTTACATTATAATGCCCCATATTCACTAATAAGCTCAGAGCAGTTATTAAAAGGCAACTTTTTTTTAAGCAAATCTGTCATCAGGAATGTCATTTTTAGTTGTTGACCGGTTCCAATAGCCTATGCTATGCGATTTTTAAAATGCATTTGTCAGCATTTTGAATAATTTCAGTAATTTTTAAAACTTTATTTCACATTACCTGGCTCCCTGTTAGCAGAGTGTGGTGAGTCCTGGGTGAGTAGGTAGCAGTTGCAGCTAGTGATGTGTCGTTCACGGACGAGCCGTGAATGACGGGAGCCGATGGCTCACTCAACCCCGACCCTAACCGGCTCACCGCGCCTCCTTTAACCCAATACAATCGGGTTAAAAGTGGAGTGGCATGATTGACTGGCCTGCGGCTCCCCATTATATATTTAATAGGGAGCCGTTCAGGAGCCAGAAGAGCCGGCTCTTCTCAGTGAGTGGAGCCAAATGAGCCAGCACATTAAGAAGAGCCGTGATTCCCATCACTAGCTGTAGCTTGTGTTCCTATCTCCCACCTATACTTTCATCCAGCTCCCTCCCCACTTCTTGTCATGTTTATTGAGCAGGCAGGGGAGGGAGGGGAATGTTGTCTTGTGGAGGAAGAATGTATGAGGTGGCACACACAGGCTGCAGCTACTTCCCTCACCACATACTGCTGGCAGGTAATCTGAAATAAAGTTTTATAAAGTACTGAAATGATTCAGAATGCTGACAAAGGCATTTCAAAAATCAGTATAGCACTGGCTATGGGAACCTGTCACCAGCTAAAAATGACATTTCTGGTGACGAGTTCCCTTTAAAAGTTGTTCTGAATTTGCTCAATTCTTTATAATTTGTTTTTGTACAGCTGGCTAGAAAGATGTATTGCTTGTCAAAGGATTAAATGTGAATCCAATTAAGGGAAAAGAATAATCCCTTTGACTACCTCCCCTGCAATGGTTAAATGACACCACTGTTAGTAAATGTGAGCTGTTAGTTTCCCAAATTTGGGTGCTGGTAGTAAGAGCTATCAAATTTTACTTGCCATTTTTTGGCACTAAGTGTAGTTTTGTATTGACAGATTTTTGCCCAGGACACAAGATGCACCAATTTTCATCCTTCTGGCCTGGTGTTGGATGTACTGCGCCTTGTGCTGTGGTGGTGTCTGGCAGAGCTGATGATTCACACCATGTATATGCACGCAATAAGCAGCAGCTTTACGATTCTGGAAGACGTCTCATACTGGGCCCTTGGTGAGTACTAAAAATATCATATCTTACTAGACGAAACTGCACCTTCCTTCACTTACTTTGGCTCTCATCATCCTCCCTCCTAATCAGATTTTTCCTCTGAAGTCTAAGCTATTGAAGTGTCAGATTTAATTGAAGTCTATGGAGGGGGAGGGGGAATGATGAGTCACAGCAGCTAGGTCTTTAACCAGCAGAAGAGGGAGAATGCAAGTGCACAGACTGATTTTTTGTTGTTGTTGAAAAGTTGCTTATGCTTAAAGGGGTATTCTCATAATTAAAGGGAACTTGTCACCACATTTTTTATAAATACAGCAGGTATTGTGTTCCCTATAGAGCTCTATTAAAGAATGGCACCCTTCTTTTAGCTGGTGCCCCTCACATCCCCATAAAATCAACTTTGTTATCTTACTTAGCATAAAGTCGGATCCGAAATGACTCAGAAGGGGTGTGTCCTCCCATCCTCTCTCATTTCTACTCCTCCCCATGTCTCGTGCTTTCTTCTCACCATTCAGCACTTCATGCCATGTGACCAGGGGGATGTAATCTAAGGTTCTTCACCCACTAACATTCTACCCCATGTATGTATCAGATCATGTGAAATCCAATCATGCCTCTATGGAGGCATGGGCAGGAGTATAAGTCCATGGAGGGTGGTTTGATTTAAGATACATACATGGGGTGGATTTGGCAACTGTTAGTGGGTAAAGGACCTTAGATGACATTACAGGCGGTCCCCTACTTAAGAACACCTGACTTACATACGACCCCTAGTTACAAACGGACCTCTGGATGTTGGTAATTTATTGTACTTTAGTCCTAGGCTACAACAATCAGCTGTAACAGTTATCACAGGCGTCTGTAATGAAGATTTATTGTTAATCCTGGTTCTTATGACAACCCAACATTTTTAAAATCCAATTGTCACAGAGACCAAAAAAATTTTGACTGGGGTTACAATAATAAAGTATACGGTTCCGACTTACATACAAAATCAACTTAAGAACAAACCTACAGAACTTATCTTGTATGTAACCCGGGGACTTCCTGTACTCTGGTCACATGACATGAAGTGCTGCATGGTGAGAAGGTGGCATAGGGAGGAGTCGCTGGACTCGGCCAAGCTGACACGCCGCTCTGACTCCTGCTATACCTGAATGTATGCCAGGTAAGATAACAAAGTTGATTTTATGGGGATGAAGGGGGATCAGCAAGTTTTTTTGAGTTTTATGCAGGTCCCAGAGTTTGGACCTGTATCTATCTTGCGAGAATGCCTCTTTAAAGTTTTGGGACCCCCAATGCACTGCTTAGCTCTGAATGGTAGAGTAGGGAGTCTATAGCTCCCTTCTCTGCCATAAGCTATAGTGTGTATGAGCATCCTGAGGCTGCTGATACAGATTAAAACACACATACGGTATTTGGGTCTCTCATTGCTTTCCCAACTCATCTGTTTTATTTAACTACCAGTTTAGGGGAACCTGCACCCCACTACTTCATGTAGGGCCCAATACAATTGTGTTGGATACGTGATCAGACAACTCACCAAGTCCAGACTAGACATTCCCTTTAAATAATTGCCCAAAAATGCCTCTGAAATGTGCAGATTAGAGAAAGGGCTTGAGAACACGATGGGTGTTATTGTTTATGCAGCCGGACTCTTAATTCCTCCGATTCCTGTAAAATTAATAACTAATAAGCATGTGATGATTTTGTCTTGGGAAAGTGATGTGTCTGTAGGGATCACTTACACGAATACTCCATCAGGAGCCATTGGCTGCGGCGCGGGGAGAAGCGGCGTGACATTTCAGGCAGAAATCTACGCAATTGATTAATGTTGTGAATTACACAAGTAAAACGCTGGCGAGGAGATGAATCGTTGGCATTTTATGTCGCGGTAATTAATGTTTTAGCCTTTCTTGGTGAATGGGATCACATTAAGGAATTCCGTAGGGTCTGTCTCCTTAGGAAAGTTCTCCGCTTTGTAGATATGGTGGATGATCCGGGTTCTCTCCTTGATGCACGATATCATCTCACGCGCCATTCAATAGATTCCTAGACTTCACCAGTTTCTGCTACCAGATTGGGGACCATGGACAATTGTAGTCCCGGATCACTGTGCAAACCTATCTTTCGCTCCATGGAAAAGGCATTTGTATTCCAGGATTTCAGCGTCTCAAAATACACTTGGGGTGTATCCTCACACTGCTGTGCTCTTAGTCCTCTGCATTGGAGGTGTGTCCTCACACTGCCGTGCTCTTAGTGCTTTGAATTGGGGGGGTGTCCTCACACTGCTGTGCTCTTAGTTCTCTGTATTGGAGGTGTGTCCTCACACTGCTGTGCTCTTAGTCCTCTGCATTGGAGGTGTATCCTCACACTTCTGTGCTCTGAGTGATTTGAATTCGGGGGTGTCCTCACACTGCTGTGCTCTTAGTTCTCTGTATTGGAGGTATGTCCTCACACTGCTGTGCTCTTAGTCCTCTGCATTGGAGGTGTATCCTCACACTTCTGTGCTCTGAGTGATTTGAATTGGGGGTGTCCTCACACTGCTGTGCTCTTAGTCCTCTGCATTGGAGGTGTATCCTCACACTTCTGTGCTCTGAGTGATTTGAATTGGGGGTGTCCTCACACTGCTGTGCTCTTAGTTCTCTGTATTTGGAGTTGTGTCCTCACACTGCTGTGCTCTTCATTCTCTGCATTGTGGGCTTGTCCTCACACTACAGTGCTCTTAGCTCGCTACATTGCACTGCTTCACCTCCCCTACCCTCTGCTTTAAATAAAAGTTGTAGCAGGCTACTGGTTGAACATTAGAGAAATCACTCGGAGAAGATGGGAGGAGCAGTGTGAGGACACACCCCTAGTCCATTTTGAGGTGTAGGTGTTGGAGTGTTAGGAAGAGGAGTGGTAAATACCTAGGGGCACTTTGCCATTTTTAAAGCAGTAAATAATGAGCAATTTCGGGGTGGTTTTAACCTTAAAGGGGTGTTCTCAAAGGGACCTGATAAAAATAAGAAAATGAAAACATTTTTAATATGGTAATGGAATGGCCTTTCTAGCCATGTGATGTCTAGTCCCTGTTGTATGAGTGACCTCTTAGCTAATCACTGGCCTCAGTGTTTACGTGTCCATGACTGGCATGTGACTGCTGAGGCCAGTGATGGGCTAAGCAGCCACGTGACCGATATGATTTAAAGGGGTTGACCTACTATGGTCACCCACATTGAATTAAAGATTGCTGTTTCCTACCAGGAACTGCAGGTCAAGTGAGCTCCAGGCTGCAGGACTCTGGACTTCCTGTGGCGTCCGTGTCCTGGGGTATGGAAATGGAGGAGGCCATTCAGTCATTACTATCTGCACACCCCCTCTCTTATAAACACACCCATATAAGTCCAATAGCCAATGACATCCTCAAACCTCATGATATGGGAGTGGTTATGATTGAAGGGGTTGTGCATATAGTAATAACTGCACGGCCTCCTCCATTCCCCAGAAGCAAGCAGCACATCACAGGACTTCCCAGGGGTCACGGGACCTGCGGCTCCCTGCAATGATTGGCAAACTGTAACTGGGGAAGATTAATATGGATAATTTAGAAGGGTCTAATTCTTACCCTGCTAAAGTTTGCTATAAGAGGCCAACCCCTTTAACTAGAATTCTCAATGCTTTGCAATGCAGTATTTGTTGCACTTGCCCTGCACAGTATTGATTACATCACATTTGCATTGTCATCTCTGTGTGTTGTATATTGCACCTGTCAGCGGATCAGATATAAGGTTGTATACAATTTGCAAAACAGATCTGTTAAGTAATTGATCGGAAAGTATTGATCGGGACTTTTTAATAGCCGTAAATCCTTCAGATGGCCGTATTGTCCACGTTGGAATTAAATATGTTCTGAAAATGAATAGTATTTTGTAACTTTGTATTTTAAAAAAATCTATCTAATTTATGCTGATACTTTTTATATTTAGTACTCGTTGCAAATTCAGGCTAGAAATATGAATGACCTTTACTAAGGAAATCTATCATCAAAATCAAAAATGGATAAACCAGGGACATTACTCATAGATCCAGGCACCGTGACTGTGGTAATCTTCTTATATTTCTTATCCACAGCCTTCTTCCTTCTAAAATCAACTTTTATAATTATTCCAATGAGCCTAATGGGCTCTGGGGGCACCTCCTCCGTGCTGTAGCTTCACAGGCTGTTAAACTGTCCCCCTGCCCCCTCAGATTTTCTTCCTCCCTCTACCCGAGGGGACAAGCCCTTAGCACAATGTAACAGCCTGTGAAGCTATAGCACAGACGGGAACTGGTAATGCCGCCCCGCCCAACCAGAGTCCTACTGGCTCATTAGCAAAATTTAAACATTTAATTTAAGAATAAAGGAGGCCATGGGTAACAAATATAGGAAGGTTAACACAGTCACTGTGCCTGGATCTATGAGTAAGTGTGCCCCTATTATGATGGATTTTTAAGGTAGATTTCTTTTAAAGTCCAGCTACAATCCTGGAATATAAATGCATATTTCACAGTCCTGCTGCTTGTAACTACACATTTAACGGTATGATTACACAGACCTCCAGGGACAATGCCTAATACTTGCTTCAAGAACAGATTTTACTGATTGCCAAGTTTGGGATCCCCAGTAGCATGAGGACATATTGTATAGTTCTGGACCTCAAAACCTTCGTAACAGATAATGAGTTCCAACATGTTTCATGGTATCTTCTGGGGCCTAAAAACCCCACGTGTGACTAAATAATTACTTTTAATGATGCCTTAGAGGTTTGGGACCCCCTCACAGATGTTACAGTCCTGGGTCCCAAGTTGTAGCAGTTGTCTAATTACTTCGATACTTTGTATATTTTTGCAATAATTTTTTGTCTGAAGGAAAATTCCAGGTCTTGTTTTTTCGTTTGATGCTCCAGCCGTGCTAGTCTCTCTGTTATCCATTAGGGGGCAGTAGCTAGTTATGTATATGCGTTGTGCTGTTCTGCTTCACTGGATATAATGTATTGGTCAGAGCAGAGAGAATGAAGCACGGCCGCCGCCACCGCAAGGATATTTCTCCTCTGATCCAAGTTTCTGTAAGAATACATACATTTCTTTGTGGCTGCCTGAGTGATTCCACTTTTAGTATTGAGGATTTTACTGTCTGGACGGCTTCAGCTTGTAGAGAATAGGAGAGGGAAGAGTTCTTACATCTTAAATTGTTACTTTATATTCTTGGAGCAAATTCTTAAAGGGGTTGTATCATTATAGACACATCCTTTAAATAACAGTGGTATTCCTTCCTACACCCCTAATGTTTATTTCCCCCATGCATATACATAGTATAATTCCCACTTGACACCACTGTATGTATCATGACCCCTTTTCTGTGGTCTTCCCCCAAAACTGTATAATGTCCCCCCCACCCCCCAGTAGACCCCATGTATAGTGGGTACGGAAAGTATTCAGACCCCTTAAAATTTTTCCCTCTTTGTATCCCTGTACCCAATTGGTAAGATCAAAAAAGTTATTTCTTGCTCATAAATGTGCACTCTGCCCCATCTTGACAGAAAAAAAAGTGAAATGTAGATATTTTTGCAAATTTATTAACCAAGAAAAACTGAAATATCACATGGTCAAGTATTCAGACAATTTGTTGTGACACTCATACGGTATTTGTAACTCACATGCTGTCCATTTCCTTCTGATCTTCCCTGAGATGGTACTACTCCTTCATTGGAGTCCAGCTGTGTTTAATTAAACTGATTTGACTTGATTAGGAAAGGAACACGCCTGTATATATAAGACCTCACAGCTCACAGTGCACTTCAGAGCACAGGAGAATCATAAGGACTATGGAACTGCCCAAGGAGCTCAGAGACAGAATTGTGGAAAAGCACTGATCTGCCCAAGGTTAAAAAATAATTTCTGCAGCACTCAGGGTTTTTAAGAGAAAAGTGGCCTCCATAATTCTTAAATTGAAGAAGTTTGGGACCACTACAACTCATCCTCGACCTGGCCGACCAGCCAAACTTAGCAATCGTGGGAGAAGAGCCTTGGTGAGAGAGGTAAAGAAGAACCCAGAGATCACTGTGGCTGAGCTCCAGAAGGGGGATGGGAGAAAGTTCCACAAAGTCATCACTGCAGCTTCCAGGAGTCAGGGCTTTATGGCAGAGTCTCCCGACTGTAGCCTCTCCTCAGTACAAGACTTATGAAAGCCGCATACAGTGTGCAAATAATCGCATGAAGGATCCCAGACGATGAGAAATAAGACTCTCTGGTCTGATAAAACGGAGATTGAATTCTTTGGAGTTAAAGGAAATATACCACCAGGATCAAGGATTGTAAACCAAACACACTGACATACTCGTGTGTGCCCCTTCTGACGGGATCCAATTTTTGTTATGCTTCTTATGTCCTTTATTTAAGAATAAAAGGCTTTAAAAATTATGCAAATAAGCCTTTGGGGCTCCAGGCACCAATAAAACCTATGAAGCCCGGAGTCCCTCAGGGTCATTTGCATAATTTTACAATCCTAGGGAAAAAGAAGCTAAAAGATGAACAGATCCTTCAATAGGAGGCACACACTGGCATGCAAGTGTGCTTGGTTTACAATCTTTGATCCTGGTTGTAGACGTACTTTAATTCTAAGCGGTGGAGAAAACCCGGCGCGGCTCATCTCCTGCCCATTACAAACCCAGCAGTGACACATGGAGGGGCAGCATCATGCTAGGTGCAGGGACAGGGCCACTGGGTGTAATGGAAGGAAAGATGAATGCGGCCAAGTACAGAGATATCCTGGATGAGAACCTCTTCCAGGGTCGTCTGGACCTCAGACAGGGTCATTGTCTTGTTGGAAGCTTCGGTCCAAAGGGCGGAGCTAAAATAACACACCAGTTAGGCTTCAGAACATCTCTGTGACCATTCCTGAGTGGCCCTGCCACAGTTCGGACCTAAACCCAATGGAGCATCTCTGGAGAGACTGGAACGTGGTTTCCACCAACGTCACCATCCAACCCGAGGGAACAACTCCCTTACATTATTGCCTCCCATTCATATTGTGCTGCCACTTCCTTACATTATTGCCCCAACCTCATATTGTGCCCCCATTCCCTTACACTGTTGCCCTTTCCCCCAATGCTCCCCCCCTGCCTTTCCTTGTTGCCGTACAAATAAAAACAAACATCAGTTACTCACCTCTTCTTGTCCCTTTGAAACTAGCGGGCGCCATGATGTCATCACATCACACCTTCCAGTCTCCACCACATACAGCAGTGTCAGAGGATCGACGATAATGCAGAGAGTGGACGTCTTCCCGAATCATCATTCCCATCAACTTTATCTGCCTCCACCGGAGGTACATACCTCCTGCCGCCCGGTTTTTACTACTCCCTGTGTCTCCCCTTTGAATGGAGTGATATCTGAATAGTTCTGTAGCTTTAACACAGCCCAGCCTTCCCCTGTGTGCAGCAAAATGTGAAAATATTTTTTTATTTTTTGGTTTTATTTTTTTTTATCTCCACCGCCAGGCAGACCATTAAGTCCCGTAACATCTGACTTCATACATTGGAAACAGACAAATGTAAAAATTATAATCCTGGCTGCCAGCTGACCTATGGCCCACAACGGTGGAAATACCTTTGCCCCCAAATTGTATTAAATCTGCAAAATTCTTGTGAGAATCTAATTTTGTATCGCCACCGCAGAAAGACTGAGGTTCATGAAATGTTTGTACGTAAGAGGAGATTAAGTCGACTTCAGCAGATCTCCTTGATTGCTAAGCGGTAGGAACTAACATAAAACTAGCATAAAACAAACTACACATACTCACCTCCTCTTCATCCCGATCCCGGCCGTGGTCTTCTTTAATCTTGACACACCGGGATCTCCTGGTAAAAAGACTTATAATAACATGCACGGGTGAGGGAGCTGCGAGAGGCGTGAATAATTTGCAGCCCGGGGCACCGGATATCTCGTCCCCGCACACCGGGCTGCTAATTATACATGTTTTTTCCAGGCAATCCCAGCTTGTCAAGATTAAAAAAAGACCACGGCCAGGATCAGGATGAAGAGGAGGTGACTATGTGTAGTTTGTTTTTTGTTAGTTATTTTCACTTTAAGGCAAAACTTCAAAACGCAAAATGGAAGATTGTGAACAATCTCAGTGAGCGGGATGTGAGTGTCCAGCCATCGGATAGATCATCTGATGAAATTTACGCTACAGTTGTGATTCTTACTGTGAATCCTCTTACTGTCTGGAGGTCTCTTTGTAGACACGTGACTCACCCTGTGTATAATACGCTCTTCATGGTTATAGCTATGTATTGAGGGGCCAGTTAGTATATAATGTGAACTGAGACAAAGGAGCATCTTATGAGACACAAGCATCCCTCAGTTCAGCCGAGGATCATATAAATGTCACCTATATGAATATGAGACAGCATGGAAAACTTGTCCTCTATCCAGAGAGACCCCCAGCAATCACAAGAACAGGGGGCAGAATGAATGGGAATGGAGCGCAGGTGCGCTGAACATGCCCTCCCGGACATCCTATTTTTCTGCCTTTGTGTCATTCACATTTGTCACTCTCTATGTTCGCTGGTCACCCCCATCACTCAGATATTTACCCCTCTGTGCTTTCAGTGCATCCACAATTTTTTACTATAGGAGCCAGGGCAGTCCTTCCCTTGTACTGCCCCCGAATTTAGTTTTCTCGACCCCGTTCCTCGACGGTTGTTTGCTGTCAAAGTAGTGTCTCAGATGGAAGTCCATGGTTTCTCACAACCCAATAGCAATAGGCATAAATTTATCCAGACCTGGGCATAAATCTATCACGTACCTCCAAAAAAACCCCCAAAAAGCTGCAGGGTCAGGGACAGACATACTGCGGCAGATTTACTTACGCGGTCCTGTCGCGATCCCGCTGTGCGTTGTCCGACGAGGATTCGGGTCTGCCAGGATTCACTTTGGTCGTGCATCCAATTTCCTGCATGTGTCGCTTCCCCACTGAGATCCGTCGGAGTTCACCATCTTCTTCCCGGTGCATGTAAGTGCTTGATCTTGCGACACAATTTCGCATGCAAGCCGGCACCGATGCGCCACAATCCGATCGCATGCGCCAAAAACCCAGGCAATTCGGCACAAAAAGGAAATATTCAGGAAACCCGTCAGAATCGCGGTTTGCGGACCCTTAGTAAATGTGCCCCATTGTATACAAATACTTATATACTGCCAGATACTGATCCGGCAACATGCTGTCCTTGTATGGGATCCACCACTGATCAGACCCAGATACAATTAATCACCACAACACTTTTATTCTGACCCAGACTTGGCAAATTCAGATCCTGACCTAAACCTAACCCTACATTTGGTCTCTTGATCAATTAAACCCCTGAACTAAAATTGTTATCCATTAGTTTGATCTATAATAAGATATGACTGGCGATTTGCAGTGGACTGGTATGTACACAGTAGGTGGAAGGAAACTGCACACAACAGTGATACACTTGTATAAGAAGGAGCTGCTCACTAAGCATTATGGGGCTTGTAGGAAACTGCCATCAAATGCGAAACCTCCTATTCCCTCATATGTTGGTGGAAAAAAAAAGGGACATCTGCAGAATAATACTTAGTATTTACCTTTCCTATCCACACTTGCATTTTGAGAGCGTTTAGAAGTAAAGTCTGATGTGGTAAAAAATTAAAGAGCCAAGAGACAGCTATACACATAAGTTGTGCCATCTGACCTGGCAGAAATCACCCGGCTTGGCCTGTAAAGCTGGCACTGCTGGAGATATATAGGGATATAGCTAAAATAGAGAAATCTGAATGAGGTTGTTGCAACAAATCTTCCAGATGTGAATACACAGTAACGGTAACACTCATAGACGTCATTATAGCTGGAGATGCGGACGTAGTATTCTCTGCATAATGGGGGAGACTACTGTAAAGAGCTATTTTTTTTAGCAGTATGAATATGTACCTCCAATATCCATCTAAATGGTAATGAAATCTAAACAAAATCATCTATTTCTGCCCCCACCCCCCTTCATCCCGCCTCATTATGATGAGAAAATAATAAAATGTTCGGCATCTGATACGCTGCGAGAAACACAAATCAGCCAACCTAATGGCATTTTACAGCGCGGATGGTGGCGGGCGAAGACAAATATTAGCCGGGAAGGCAGATGATTGCTTCCATAATGCTGTGTTAGCGGCTCGGCCCGGCAGTCACAGTCATGCAGTTTATTATTGGTGTTCACAATGTTATTTTCTATCCCTTGGAATGAGCCTCATTGTTGCTGCGTCTATGGATGGAAAAGGGTAATTTCCCCTGAGGAAGATCCACTGGTGCCTATTGTCAAGGAAATACTATCGCTACATATGTGCGGGCCATGCCTGTTTATGTGTGTGTAGTATATAGCTATATACCTATAGTAATAGTAACAAGTGCTATTTCCATTACTCATCACCACCCGTTGTAAATTTTCAGGGGTTGTTACAAATTTACACAGGTTGTCCCCATCCGAAAATGAGTTGGGTTTG
The DNA here is from genome assembly GCA_019512145.1 of Engystomops pustulosus. Classification (NCBI taxonomy): domain Eukaryota; kingdom Metazoa; phylum Chordata; class Amphibia; order Anura; family Leptodactylidae; genus Engystomops; species Engystomops pustulosus. The sequence continues at coordinate 217,339,316 of CM033643.1, forward strand.
CGTAAATCTTGCCTAAAAGTCAACCATGTGGGTTGAGCCTGTTCTCGCTCATACAGAGAGTAGGGTAAGTGCCCTATCCATGGACGTAGACAGCGAGAATGGGGGCACACAAGTAAATTTAGGATTGGTGTCCGTGTAAGAACTGTGTTATTGTACTAAAGGGACTGGAGACTGTGGAGGAAAAACAAAACAGTGAACCCTGAACTGAGCTCCTTCCCAAAATGTCACCTGCATTCTTACTGGTTCCTCTCTAACTAGAGGCCAGTAACTGGTCGATATTCCCTTCCTATGCCAAAGTGAGGACACAAAACAAGATTTTCAAAGAAATAACACGAAAGAGAAGTCACAGCAGAGATAGCAATACGGCACAAAATCATAATACAAAAGGATAGTCAAACTATGTAAGCCAAGATCAGATAACCAGAAATACAGAAGAATCGCAATAGAAGATAACATGGAGCTAGCCAGAAAATATAACCAGCAGACAACAATGGGTGAACTGGATCTATACAGTATAGGTGGCCAGAGAGCCTGAGTCCTAGATGACTGAAGCAGAGGCCTGTCCATCCCAGAAGGTTAACTGCTGCTGGACCAGAGAGAATCTGCAGTGGAACTGGGTTTGGAGCAATTAGTATCAATACAGTCAGCAACGTAAAGCACAGTTCACACTATGATAAAATCAATCAAAAACAGAGAATTTTAGCGCATCCTTAGTCGCATTCTGCAGACAGAAGAAGAGTCTAAGATGGATATTACAGTTATGGCTATTCTATTGGATTTCTGGGAAAGTTTTTCCCCATTACTCCATAGAAATGAGTGGAGTATCTGTGCTCCATATAGTTGGAATACTCACAGTCCATGTGATTTCTGGGTGTCCCATGAATTGGATCCCTCTGAATAGACGCTGAACCCTAAACCGAGTAAGGGATAAGTGTATAAGGAAGTACTATAAGGCGGCATGCCTACTTTCAGGTGAGATTGACAGAAATTTGGAATCTTTTCAGAACCAAGACATTTGTTACAAGTGATGAAGAGTGGATATATACATAGATACATTTTATAGTCTCCTTTAAATGTCTCCATTTTCTTGTGATACAGGAGCTGCCAGGTCATTTGAAATTGTTGTAAATTTTATAAATCGGTTGAAATAAATCCATGAATTTTAATCTATTTCTGTAGATTTACATTTGTTACAACCAAAGCTCCAGATCTCCTGCATAGACGATGGGGCACATTTACTAAGGGTCCGAACGCAGCACTTTTGTCGGGTTTCGCGATTATTTCTGTTTTGCCCTGAATTGCCCCGGGTTTTTAGCGTACACGATCGGATTGTGGCGCATCGGCGCCGGCTTGCATGTGACAGAAATCAGGGGGCGTGGACGTCGGACAAACCGCAGAATTTAAAAAAAGGAATTGTGTCGCAAGATCAAGAACTCACATGCACCAGGAAGAAGCAGGTGAACTCCGGCAGACCTCAGCGGGGAAGCGACGGATGCAGGAACTCGGGCATACGATCTTAGTGAATCACGCCAGACCCGAATCCTCATCGGACAACGCACCACGGGATCGGGACAGGACCTGGTAAGTAAATCTGCCCCAAGATGTTCAATGATAAAGATTCTGGCTACCTGCTGCCACCACTAGGGGGAGACCAGGACATCATTATGTTGTTGGGTGCATTCTATAGTTATACTATGTTGCTATGTGTATAACGTATCTTCTGCTTAAGCCTCCGGCGCATGACAGAGCTTGCATGTACTTCCTACAGTTCTGTATTGAGGTACTTTAGTACTGCCATGTGGTGCTTTTGTATGAATTCATACTCATAATTTTCCTCTAGTAACATGAGAAAAATTTTGTACCAGGTCTGATAAGCAGGTACAGTATCATCTTCAATGCAGGCTGAGCGTGCATGTGTATGAGACATGGAGCGTGAAGATTCATTAGTGAGTCCAATGAGATGTACCATACACCCCCCCTATAACATTATATAGGTATAATATTCTTATACTGCTATAATACTATGTATATTATCTTCTGCTTCACTCTACCACACACGACAGAGCTTCTATTAAACAGATACTCGCCTTTTAAAACAAAAATGTATATGTACCGCACACCCCCTATACTGTTATATAAGCATAATGGGGCTCATTTACTAAGGGACAACGCACCGCTGTAAATTTGCCCCAATATGTTCTCTCTGTGTTTGTGTGGCTTGAGTCCGGGTCCTCCGGTTTCCTCCCACACTCCAAAACATACTGGTAGGATGATTAGATTGTGAGTCCCATTGGGGACAGGGACCGATTTGGCAAACTCTGTGCAGCCCTGCGGAATCTGTGTGCGATAGGAATTATTGTTATTATAATATGTTATCTGTCTTCCAGGTGGTCTCGCCTTGGCGCTGTCTCTCTTCTTCTATGTGAAATACTTGGTTCTGTACGGATTTCCAGCGCTTATTGTACGTCTGGATGGAGTGGACGCTCCGGCATTACCGCGCTGTGTCAGCACAATTTACAGCTTTTCCGGGATTTGGAGGTCAGTGTATTATTACATTATTGTTCAATATAACAGAGAATTTATAGACATTTATAAATGGAACAATTCCCTTGTCTGCTGAGCTTACAGTCTTATTGCCATTATGGGAGCAATTGGTGCTGACACAGAACTTCCTATAGTCAGAAGCTGATGCATTGTTACAGGACCGGAAACTATTATACATTCATTTCTGTCTAATTATTTAAAGGGAGGTTGTGGCCTTGTAGGCGAAGTATCTTGACTGATTCCCTTTAAGAAATTTGCTAAAAGGGACAGTATCGCCAGCTTTTACCGCATACTACACTACTCTACCAGCCACTTCAGGGAGGGGATGAAATGTCCTTTCTAGAATTCCTTCTTTTTTGTTAAAACTTGCCCGTTTGCCTATAAATAATCTCCTGCAGAGGAGAGGAGTCAGTTATTGCCGGAGATGAGTCACACTGAGAGGCTGAAGGGGGGCTGTCTTTTTAGACTCTTCTATCTTTGGTTCCATTGCACCTGGTACTGTGCTTTTGGTGCAATTTTAAAGCTGAGAATCTTACCTGAGTTCCTGAAGATAAAAACTGTTTAGACATAGGGGGAGATTTATTCGAAGAGAAAAACTCTTCTAGTTGTTCATGGCGTCCAATCAGAGCTCAGTTTTCATTTTATCACAGCAGTTTATAAAATAAAAGCTGATCTCTGAGCATTTAGAACAGTTTTCCTCTCAGACATGTCTGATAAATCCCCATTAATTTTAATTTGCTCATTATCAGTTTCCTATTCCCAACTATGGTATGTTTTGAACCCAGATAGGTCTTTAAAGAAGAGATTCTCATCTTTAAAATGACACCAGAAGCAAAGTGCTATGTACCTTGCAGTCTAAGATATGGGTGCCTGAAGTGCCCCTCTCCGTCCATCCTGTCACTCATGTCAAGCAAAAAGTGACTCCAGCTAATTTGCATATGATCTTGGGGGCCATTTCTTAAAGATAAATGGGTGAGATTCCACATAAAAGAGGGAACTCTAGAAAGATGATTCCATAACTTTTAAAGGGATTTTATGAACATACAAGGATATACAAGCCCGAATATGACTCCCGATTCCGCGCGCTGGATCTTTACATGCTGATTCCCTATATATTAGGAGTGAAAGTCACTTTGATTATGGGAACTCATTAGTCTACAGACTCTCCTGCTGCTTTGTTGTAGTAGACGGTGACGCTTGTTGCCGTCTGACCTTCATTGACATTGGGGCTTCCAATCACAGGCTTCCAATTAAGTACATGGCGCACCATGGCGCGCTTCCTATAGGGAGGCGAGGGGTGATGTTCAGGTCGGAGGCTCGTGCCTTGTTGGTAAAGAGGCTGACAGATAACGTCTGGTGTATGTTCTCATACTTTGTTGTCTTCCATGGGATATCATGATCCTGCATAGTAATCCTGTACACGGCACTATCTGCATACATAATATACACCATCCTATATACAGAATACAGATGCCGCGGCTAGCCGTGGGGGGGGGGGGGGGGGGGGAGGTAATAGCGAGATTTGCTTCATTACATGTTAATTCAGTAGCTTTGAAATTGTAGTATTTACCAAAAAGATTCCGCATATATAAAAGGAGGCAAATCTTAATTTTTTTTTCCCAACACAGAGCCCCAAATCCCCGGCATTGATATAGAATTAAGTGATATCCTTCTGGAAGGCCGGAGCTGCCACTTACCGTATGCAATGAGCTCCTAAGCTCTCCCTAATGGTGGATCACTTAATACTGCTTCAATGCAGGGGATTTTGGAGCTTTGGATCTGAGAAAAATATAAAAGGAATTTAAACAGTAAAGAATTTGGGGCCTAAAAATGATGTCATGTGGACGTTACAGATGTTTTAGTTCCTGATTTTGCACCTGGACCCCTGGATTTACTCTATTTTGTAGAAACTTCTCTAAAGGGTTTGGCCAAGTATACCGAAATTTAACAGGGTAAGTATAATGCCCTAATAAGGTCGCTCATATTATACTTACCTTGATAGAGTTTGGCGTTCGTGGATGGGAGCCACAAGTTGTGTGTCCTTCTTATGATGTCCGTGTTGTGCCAGCTTCGGGTAAATGGAGGAGGCCATGAGGTCATTACCCTACTATCATAACCACTCCCATATTAGGGGTAGCAGGGAAATTCCAAGGCCATCCGCACTAACCAGTGATATGGGAGTGGTTATGACAGAGAGGGCGTGCAGATAGTAATGACTGCACCGCCTCCTCCATCGGCCGGAAGCAAGCAGGACACAGGACATTACAGGACGTCCTGAGTCTTACTGTTGAAGGGTATCTTTAACGGGGTTAGTTAATATCACATGGGTGACCCTAATAGGTTCTTATATTTACCCTGATAAAGTTTGAAGTTCGCCACTGGTAGCCGCAAGTCAATTGTCCTTCCTGTGACGTCCTACGTCCTGCCAGTTTCTGGGGGATGGAGGAGGCCATATCAGTGGTTGGAGGGGCAAGCCAAGGACATCCACACGTACCACTGATATGGGAGTAGTTATGACGGAGGGGGCATGCAGACAGTAATGACTGCACAGCCTTCTCCATCCACCGGAAGCCAGCAGGACACAGGATGTCACAGGAAGTCCTGAGTCCTGATGTCCAAGGTTAAATTTAACTGGGTTTGTATAGTATGGGTGACCCTCAAAGGTTCTTATATTAACCCTTTTAAAGTTTAGTATATGTAGCTAAACCCTTTAAATTTAAAGATAATGGGGCCAATAGGAAATCTTTTTGGCTTGTGTGGCTATACTAAACTATTTCCTTCATTGTTTATAGAGACTCTGAGCTTGCCGGTTAGGTTTAGTGTCCTTGAAGAATCCTGCCACCATAAATACCTATTCATCTGATAATGGTGCCGATAATCAATCAATATTTGATGAATGTGGCTAAGCTCTTATTTTCTTTATTGATTACTCCATGTTTGCCAGTGGCCGCCCCTTAGTCCTGTTTACCTGCCTGCAGAACCAGGCCCAGTCCCAGTCCCAACCACTTGAGCTGATCATGAGGGATGCAGTCCCGGAATTCCCCTTTAATTGGAGTCAAGAATAGAAAATACACACAAAAAACTTCTGTCATCAGAACTCGTCACTACATACGTGTAACCCCTTATTTTGAGACAATTATCTAGAGCGTCTCTCCTTGGCCTCCCCTTCCTCGCTAGGATGTGCTATTCATCCGGTTTTGATTCTCTGCCCACACTGCTATTTTATGAATAGGCGTTATGAATGCCTCAGCAAACACGAGGTGAATGCGCCATTTGTTTAGAAGGACCAAACTTTCTAAAAGCCTCTAAATTGCAAGTGGCTTTCTCCAGCTGTGCTAGATAGGAATCGAAAAATTTTCACGGGACTGACTCTACTAAGCGTCTACTCCCACACAAAGACGGCAGAGACGGCGAGAATGAAAGCCCCGTAATGACGCGGAGCACAGCGTATCTGCAGGGAAGTTCAGGGGGTAAAAGGATACGTATTACACTCACTAATCGTTCCATGTTAAACGTTGCAACGTAGGGGATGTGCGTCGGTTCCTGTCGGTGTCACAGCTCTTCACTTGAATGATGTGGGATCACTTATCATAGTCGTTCTTCAGTCGAGGAGGTCCATGAAGAAACATGGAAGCTGGCAGAATTAGAATACTATCATTTCACGGAATGGAACCTGACAAATTCCGTACCAAGATACCAGGCTTTCCAATTTGTATATTGTCTTATAACGAAATGTGTCTGTGTTTCGTTCTCGTTTGCCGCCATTGACCAAGGCCACCCACGGAAGAAGGTCCCATTGGTATCAAGAGGAGAAGGACTTTTGCTACGGATTTTCCTGACATAAAATCTGTGCCCAAATCTGAAGTTTTGTCCTCTTCCCGGTTTGCCAACAAGTATCAACACCTGAATGTCAGGGATTCCACTCAGAAGAAGATGTTGGGGTCCAATGACCTGGGCCTCTTCCAATCACAAGAACATTTGGATCCGTTACTCCAAATCCTAGATATTGAATGGAGCAGCAGGATCCATGCTTGAATTAGGGAGAATGGGTCCTCCTTTGTCATGTTGTGGTCCCAGTGGTCAGGCCATCGGTGGTCAGACTGTTATACCCAAACATTGGACAACACCTTTAAACAGAATTCTCATTCCAGGAATTTTTGACATATCCACAGAACAGTAAGCAGGTCCTTACTATGGGACCCCCAACTTACTCAAGGGGTCCAACAGTCCCACTGTGGCATAAAGGCCCCCCTGTTCTTGAGAAGGGACTCACATCTATTATATATCTTTTTTTAACATCTCTCACTAATATTTGTGCTTGCTAGCCATTACGACCGATGAGATGGGTTTTATAGATAGGTTTAGGATTAATACCGGTCACCTTTCACCTAATCTGCTGGGTCAATAAATGGATCAATGTGACCAAGAATCCCTCAGTACTTCACGTCACTGTCCAGGTTTTTAGTGGAAGTCAGGTTTAGGTTCCCCTCCAATTACATATCTAATGTTTTATCAATATTTTAGTCTACCGAAACCCCCTTTAAATGGAAATCTACCACTTGGGTAGTCATAAATTAAATGAAATACACTTACTGGTCGGCCTTTTCTCCTGCACTCTGAAACATATATTTATTAGACCTGAAACACCTGTATAACGCTAAAAAAAAAAATTAACTTGTTAAAGTATGTGAATCAGCGGCGGGCACTCCTGTGGACGGCACACAGGCAGCCCAGGGCTCCTTCAGTTCCTAATTATGCACACCTACTGTGTACTGTCATATCCACCTACTTCCATCCCCCTGCCAGAGAGGTGGTAATGACCCCGGCTCTCAGGTGCGAGCAGGCTGCTTAACACGGACTAGGGCTTCCCGAGCATTTTTGAAAAAGTCGATTTTTTTAGCGTTATGCAGGTGTTTCACGCCTAATCCCCCATATTTTCCTGGGGTGCTGGAGAAAAGGCTGACCAGTAATAAGTTTTTGTGTCTACTCGAATATAAGCCGACCCGAGTATAAGCCGTGGTACCTAATTTTAACAAAAAAAACTGGGAAAACCTTTTGACTTCAGTTTAAGCCGAGGGTGGGAAATGCATTGGTCACAGGCTCCAGCCAGTATATAGCCAGCTAGCCCCCTGTCCCCCAGTATATAGCCAGCTAGCCCCCTGTCCCCCAGTATATAGCCAGCCACCCCTGCCCCCAGTATATAGCGAGCAAGCCCCCTGTCCCCCAGTATATAGCCTGCAAGCCTCTGCTCCCAGTATACAGCCAGCTAGTTCCTGCCCCCAGTATAAAGCCAGCTATCCCTTGCCCAAGTACATAGCCAGCAGCGCCTGCCCACTGTATATAGCAATTCAGCCCCAGTATACAGCCTGCAGCCCCTGACCCCAGTATAAAGCCATTCAGCCCCAGTATATGGTCTGCAGCCCTTGCCACCGCTATATAGCCTTTTAGCCCTAGTATATGGCCTGCAGCCCCTGCCCCCAGTATATAGCCATTCAGCCCCAGTATTTGACCTGCAGCCCCTGACCCCACTATATAGCCATTCAGCCTCAGTATATAGCCTGCAGCCCCTGCCACCAGTATATACCCATTCAGCCCTAGTATATTGCCTGCAGCCCCTGCCACCAGTATATAGCCATTCAGCCCCAGTATATTACCTGCAATCCTAGCCCCCGCTATATAGCCATTCAGCCTCAGTATATAGCCTCCAGCCCCTGCCCCCAGTATATAGCCATTCATCCCCAGTATATAGCCTGCAGCCCCTGACCCCACTATATAGCCATTCAGTCCCAGTATATAGCCTGCGGCCCTTGCCCCCAGTATATAACTGCAGCCCCCCAGTATATAGTCATTTAGCCCCAGTATATGGCCTGCAGCCCCTACCCCCATTATATAGCCATTCAGCCCCAGTATATGGCCTGCAGCCCCTACCCCCAGTATATAGCCATTCAGCCCCAGTATATGGCCTGCAGCCCCTACCCCCAGTATATAAACATTCAACCCCAGTATATGGCCTGCAGCCCTTGCCCCGCTATATAGCCATTCAGCCCCAGTATATAGCCTGCAGCCCCTGCCCCCAGTATATAGCCATTCAGCCCCAGTATATGGCCTGCAGCCCCTGCCCCCAATATATAGCCATTCAGCCCCAGTATATGGCCTGCAGCCCTTGCCCCGCTATATAGCCATTCAGCTTTAGTATATAGCCTCCATCCCCTGCCACCAGTATATACCCATTCAGCCCCAGTATATAGCCTGCAGCCCCTGCCACCAGTATATACCCATTCAGCCCCAGTATATAGCCATTCATCCCCAGTATATAGCCTGCAGCCCCTGACCCCACTATATAGCCATTCAGTCCCAGTATATAGCCTGCGGCCCTTGCCCCCAGTATATAGCCGCAGCCCCCCAGTATATAGTCATTTAGCCCCAGTATATGGCCTGCAGCCTCTACCCCCAGTATATAGCCATTCAGCCCCAGTATATGGCCTGCAGCCCCATACCCCCAGTATATAGCCATTCAGCCCCGGTATATGGACTGCAGCCCTTGCCCCGCTGTATAGCCATTCAGCCCCAGTATATAGCCTGCAGCCTGTGCCACCAGTATATACCCATTGAGCCCCAGTATATAGCCTGCAGCCCTGCCCCCAGTATATAGCCATTCAGCCCCAGTATATAGCTGCACCCCTACCCCACTATATAGCCTTCAGTCCCGTATTAGCCTGCGGCCCTTGCCCCCAGTATATAGCCGCAGCCCCCAGTATATAGTCATTTAGCCCCTATATGGCCTGCAGCCTCTACCCCCCCGTATATAGCCATTTCCGCCCCAGTATAATGGCCTGCAGCCCCATCCCCCAGTATATAGCCATTCGCCCCGTATATGGACTGCAGCCCTTGCCCCGCTGTATCAGCCATTCAGCCCCAGTATATGGCCTGCAGCCCTGCCCCCAGTATATAGCCATTCAGCCCCAGTATATAGCCTGCAGCCCCTGTCCCGAGTATATAGCCTTCCAGCACACTGTCTGAGGTATGCCCAGCCTATAAGAAAAAAAACAAACACTGCACTCAACTTTCCAACACCCCCCTCTCCACGCCGGTCTTCTTTTTTCTCTGGCGATGCTCTGGCCGGACCGCATAGACCATGACGTCAGCCGCTGTACTGTATACAGTATTCAGAAGATTAAAGGCCCTGTTCCTGAAAACCAAAGCTCTTCCTCTAATACAGATATACTAATAATTATACGGCACATCATTTGGAACCTAAGAATAATAGTGAAGGGTGGGGGTATTCCCTTTCATAGACTCCCATATTTCTGGATGATGAGTCTGTAGTAATCACAGCACCCTTGGACTGATATATCTCTGTGTATAGGAGGCTGTGTCTGATACGTGGGTTTAATATAAAATTGATGTAGCGCGGAGCTTTGACAAGCGCTTTAATAATATACACACGGCTGATAAATGTTCAAAGCTGTGCAAGTGTTAAATATTTTATCAGTCGGCTGTGTATTTAGAGAGAAGATCTCTCCGATCCTGCCTCTCCTCTACGCTGCACTATGGCGAGGATGTATTTATCTCTCTATATGTGTACATAGCCGAGTAACTGTGATGTAATGGGATATGTTGTATCTATGTCTTTGATTGGAGGGCATTTCTCTGGATTCTTATCCCCAGGATTAGTGGGGCTCCGATTCCCTCTTGTCCCCATTAGGATGCAGTGGTCGCACATGCTCACTGCCACTCTATTCATTTGAACGGATGACGATGAATGGGACAATAGGCCAGAGTTTTCTGGATAAGTGATACGTATGTATAGTATACAGGGCAAAAACTCTTTAAAAACAAAGTTCCTCGAAAGTGCATTGTCCTACGATAATGCATTCTGGCGCTATTCACGTAGATCGTGCGCCCGAAATCCTGCATGCGTCTCTTCCCCGCTCAGGTCCGCCGGAGTTCACCTTCTTCTTCCTGGTGCATGTAAGTGCATTGTCTTGCGACACAATTTGAAAGTTAAATCCTGCACTCAGTCCCAATCAGTCGGATTGTCCAACAGCCCGCCTCCCAATACGTGTCGCATGAAAGCAGCGCCGCTGCGCCAAAATCCATTTGCGTGTGGCACAATCCCAGCACAGATCCCTGTTAAATACCTGTCACAGCCGTGCAAAACCCGAAAACATCAGAAACTCCGACGAAGTTCTGTGCTCGGACCAAGGCTGCAACCAATCACTAGTCTCAAAGTATTTTCCTAAATTAGTGGACTCAATGAGGTTCGACCATTGGGTCGAACTGATTGCTAACAACCATGATCGATGCTGGCCTGTGTCCCGGCCGCCAGCGCCTGCACCGACGCTGCTGGTACTGATCGCGAGTGTGTTGAATATTGCTGCTACCAACCGAGGCTGAACCCAAAAATTGTGGTTTGGTTCCGCTCATCCCTCTCCAGGTGTCATTTGTATGCAGGTCCCTAATGAGGCCGGTGGTTCTGTCCAGTGGTAACTTAAGCAAAAACTGAATGTCATCAAAAGATTTGAGCCCGGACGGGTAACTCGCTACTGGAACAGACAACTTACTGCCCCCTCCATGTAAGTTATAGAATAAAACTCTGCCCGTCCTTTCAACATACTTTGCATAAATCAGTAGTCCAGTGTGTACGTGGTCCTGGGCATCACACCTAAGGTCCGTCCATAAAGATAAGTGTGACCAGTGTCCTTACTGGTTACTATGGATCAGACAATTGATTGACCCCCTGGCTAAGACCCTGAGGCCTGTCTACATGAATCAATTAAGTCATTTGGCTTTTTCTTCTGGTAGATCAGGTCTCATTACCTTCCAGGAGCGGGATGTGTATAAGGTAATGTGAAATGTCAGTGGAAATGTGCTGATAAAGATTCTGCTGTCAAAACTATTTGGTCTTCACGATCCGGCAGATGAGACTGAGATCTGGTTGTCTCTATGCGGAATACGTGTCACATCTGAAACTTTTATTTCCCAAACCGGGATACTGTCTGAATATTAGAGCGCTAACCCTTAAAGGGTTTGTTCAATGATTAAAAGGGTTTAATAGGACAAAACAACAGGAGAACCTATACTTACCTCTGTCCTTACCTCCAGCTCAGCATGGCTCCCTCTGTCCATGCTGGCCTCTGGTGGTATATAGGTATATTTAGGAAAACAGGTCCCAAATAATTGCTTGTAAGGTGATTTGGGATCTGGTAGATCTCATCTCCTGTCCTCTCCCTAGTGGTGGCTGCAGAAAGTGAGGTTGTTAAAGGGATTTTCTTGGACTACTTAACTGGCCTGTCTTTGGTCTTATATCTGAGGTGTGGGACCAAAATCTAGAATCTTCGGAACCAGCTAGTTGAAGTGACCACAACAATGCGGGGAGCACTACCTCTGCTTCCCATGCCACATCACCTCCTTAACTCACATTCAATTGAATGATACTTGTTATAACTTTATATGCTCACACATTGCGGGACAATCACACTATAAGAAATAATTGGACTATCCACATCCAATATATTGTATGCATACCTGGCATTCTCATCGTCAAAGCTGTCGTCAGGACTTTTACCGTTTACAGGGCCGGCACCAGCGCCTGGCATGCCGGGGCAAGTGTCAGGGCCCAGAATTGCTGGGGGGCCCACATAACTGAATCTCATTCCCCAGTAGACTTTCACTGTCTTGTGAGTAGTGAGGGGCACTGTATATAATGAATCCATAGGAGGTGAAGGGGGCCGTGTATAATATAACCACAAAGGGGTGTATATAATACAACCTATGATGGGGCTGTATATAATTAAATTATGAGGGGGCTGTATATAAAATAACTATAATGGGGCGGTTTGGGATGATAGACTAGCAAATATTTTAGGGAACATGGGACTGTTTTAGTTTCAGAATTTTTATTGCTGCCACGTGAATTAACTGCAAAGTGATCCACTTATGCTCTGCCACCCAGGGGCCTACTGATATCTGGAGCCGACCCTGACTGTTTACACCGCTTTTTGTTTGCTTAACCCAGCTCTTTTTCTCTGCTGTGAGAAAAGCATACTGAAGCTTGGAGCTGAGTGTTTGTGTGTGTCAGGTGTGGTCCGAGTGATAGACAGCCGAACCAATCAGCGGCTTGGACAGCATCCAGGACCTATATATGTACCCACACCTTATTTCACCCCTTATTTTCTCTTTTGTGCTATTACTCTGTACTCTGACCCTTGTTATGTTCTTGTCTATACTTTTCCTCACAATTCTGTACCTCGCCGCCCTCTTGGTTTTTACTTGATTATCCTGACTACACTTGTGTCTCTCTGTTTTCTTCTTATCTGTTCTGAGCACATACACAGAGTAGGGAATGTCGACCAGTTGCCACCTGTAAGTTAGGTCAGGGCCTGACAAATAGGCAGCTACTGGGATTTTGGGTTAACGCAGATTCTGTACCTCTTCCTTTTCTTGACAGCTGTTCCTCAATTTTTATTTTAGAACGGAGGTTGCCTTTAAGCATTGCGTTACATTTTGCATGTCCACTTTTAGAATTAGGTCTAAAATACAATACACAGCACTTGTAAATCAATAATCTTCCCCTGAGCACACATGCGGGCGTCCATTGTTGTGCATGAGTGTTCTGTTCCTGTTAGGCTTAAGAAGGCCTCAGGGGCTTCATTCTTATGCGCTGCTGTTATTATGTACGTGTTTACCGCTCACCTTCTATGCATATTAAGGCCTTATCCAGTCTTCGGCCAGGATTCCTCTTATTAATTTCTATGCAGGGGAGAGTAATAGTTCTCTATGGTGGAATAATATCATGTTTATCTGATTTGACTTCTTGCTTGAAGATCCATGGAAGTCATAGAAATCCCCTATGGCAAGAAGAGAATGATGGGTCAATTTCAATTATCGTGAAATACCTGCACATCTTCAGCCCCCCGCGCCTCCTGAATTATGATGGCCTTCTCTTCTCGATTTCCACTCATGAATCACCTCTACCTCGGGGGGGCTTTGGTCTCTTATTTGAGCTTTGTCATACGTTGGAAAAACAATTGAGTAACAGAAAGGATGGAAGCTTATCCTAAAAGAGAAGTCTAGACGTAGAAGGAGAGAAAGTCACAGGGAACTTAATTAAATTGTTGCCTCAAAGTAAATATCTACCCTGAACACCATTTTGTTTTTCGTTTTTATCTAAATGCATTGAAAGTTCTGTCTACTTAACTTCCTAATATGCCTAAATCTAACCCGGTGTATATAGAAAGTAAGTTGGGTACCTACAACCACCAGTAGAGGGAGCTGAGGAGCTCGCTGCATACTGTTTTTACATTAGACCCAATAATAACACTGTATACTGTAAGCTCCTTAGCTCCCCCTAGTGACAACAGAAAGCATATTACTATATAAGCTTTGCATAAATGGAAGTACAAAACAAATACAAAGCAGAAAAACTTTATTATGTATATTGTCATCGAAAAATGCTTCTTTCATCGTTTATTAAGCTCTCATCCCCTTCCCGATCTGGCTTTTCTGGTAAATGTCACATCACAAACTTAAAGAGGACCTGTCACTCAATTTATCGGAACTAAAGTAAGCAGTTCCTAGTGCTTGATCAAACGCCGCAATGTTAGAAGGATAGGGTTACCGTAAACCTCCGATAACGCTATCTAACACTGCGGCGGGGTACAGTGTAATTGTCGGACAGCTCGCAAAGCTGAAGGATGTATTCATGAGGGGGCGGGGTACAGTGTAATTGTCGGACAGCTTGCAAAGTATGCATTTATGAGAGGGCGGAGTTGGGGCGTGGCTAGGGGCGGTGACTGCCGCCTAGCTCGCGGCAGTCACTGCCGGCCTATGGAGCGAGCGGGGCGGTCCGAGGAAGAGGCAGCACCTCGGACCACCCCTAATGAATACATCGGACAGCTTTGCGAGCGGTCCGATGATTACACTGTACCGGCCACAGTGTTAGATAGCGTTCCGGTAACGCTATCAACACTGCGGCGTTTGTTCAAGCACTAGGAGCTGCTTACTTTAGTAACATCTCCTAGTGCCGAAAATTTAGGTGACAGGTCTTCTTTAATTAACAAGGTATTCCAGAAATCTGGAAGAAGGCATCCTTACTCCGATCCGGCTCCTGGTTTTCGCATTGCTATGATACTTAAGTCTTTGGCACTGTGCCCTGCCGGAATTTCTTGGCCAATGAATCGCCTTACCGGATTACCTGATTACATGGTGGTCTACCTGTAAGGTGAAGCCCACCTACTTTAGGGGAGCCGGTCCATGTACTGTTCCCAGATTTAACACTTAAAAAAAAATAATTCACCAGATATTTGTAATATTTTATCATATAAAACAGCCAAAAGAATAAAAATACAGGCGGTCCCCTACTTAAGAACACCTGACTTACATACGACCCCTAGTTACAAACGGACCTCTGGATTTTGGTAATTTGCTGTACTTTAGTCCTAGGCTACAATAAACAGCTGTAACAGTGATCAAAGGTGTCTTCAATTAAGATTTATTGTTAATTCTGGTTCTTATGACAACCCAACATTTTTAAAATCCAATTGTCACAGAGACCAAAAAAAATTTGACTGGGGTTACAATAATAAAGTATACAGTTCCGACTTACATACAAACTCGACTTAAGAACAAACCTATAGAACCTATCTTGTACGTAACCCGGGGACTGCCTGTACAATGAACTGAATAATTTTCGGAATTCTGCTCTCATAGGTCGGAAGTTTATATCTGTATACCTCGCCTGTCTTCCCTGCGTTGCCTATTGGTAAACTTTTGGACAAGGTTTTACTTCTCGGGCATAATGAATGGGAATGATCGCTAGGGCGCTGAACTGCCCTCCCGGACATCCTATTTTTCTGCTTGTGTCATTCACATTGGTCACTCTCATGTTCGCGGTCCACCCATCACGCAGATATTTACCCCTCTGTGCTTCTAGGTGCATCCACAATTTTGTACTAAAGAGCCAGCAGTCGCTTCCCTTGACTGCCACGACATTTAGTCTTTCTCGACCCCGTTCCTCGACGGTTTTTGTTTGCTGTCAAAGTAGTGTCTCAGGATGGAAGTCCATGGTTTCTCAACAACCCAATGAGCAAATGGCATCAATTATCCAGGACTGGCATAAATCTATCACCGACCCTCCAAAAAAACCCCAAAAACTGCAGGGGTCAGGGACGACATACTGCGGCAGATTTACTTACGCGGCCTGTCTCATCCCCCTGTGTCGTTGTCCGACTAGGATTGGGTCATGCCAGATTCACTTTGTGTTTTGCATCCAGTCCTGCATGGCGCTTCCCCACTGAGAGTCCGTCGGAGTTCACATCGTTCTTCCCGGTGCATGTAAGGGCTGATCTGCGACCACAATTTCGCATGACAGCCGCACCGACTTGCCCACAATCCGATCGCAGCGCCCAAAAACCTATGCCAAATTCGGCACAAAAAGGAAATTTCAGGAACCCGTCGAATAGTCGGTTTGCGGAACAAACCTTAGTAATGTCCCCATTGTATACAAATATTATATACGGCCAGATACTGATCCGGCACACATGCTGTCCTTGTACTGGAATCCACCCAATGATCGACCCAGATAACAATAATCACCCAAACACTTTTTCTCACCCAGACTTGGCAAATTCAGATCCTGAAAAAACCTAACCCTACCCTACATTTGTTCTCTTGATTCATAACCCCTGAACTAAAATTGTTATCATTAGTTTGATACTATAATAAGATAATGACTGGCGATTTGCCATGTGACTGGTCTGATGTACCACGAGTGGTGGAAGAAACTGCACAAACATTATGACACTTGTTAAGAAGGACGCTCACTAAGCGATATGTGGCTTGTAGAAACTGCCATCAAATCGAAACCCCTATTCCCTCATATTTTGGTGGAAAAAACAAAAGGACATCTGCAAATAATACTTAGTATTTACCTTCCTATCCACACTTGCATTGAGAGCGTTTAGAAGTAAATCCTGATGTGGTACAAAATTAAAGGATCCAAGAGACAGCTATAACACATCAAGTTGTTGCATCTGACCGTTCAGAAATCACCCGCTTGGCTGTAAACTGGCCCACTGCTGGAGATTATAGGGATATAGCTAAAATAGAAAATCTGAATGAGGTTTGTTTGAACAATTTCAATATGTGAATAACAGTAACGATAAAACACTCATAGACGTCAATTATAGCTTGAGATGCGTGACTGTATATCGTGCATATTGGGGAGACTATGTAAAGACTATTTTTTATCAGTATGAATATGTACCTCCAATACTCAGATAAATGTAATGAATCTAAACAAAATCATCTATTATCTTTTGCCCCCCACGCTCCCTTCAATATCCCGCTCATATGAATGAGAAATATATAAATGTTGGCATCTGATACCTGCGAGAAAACACAAATCAGCCAACCAATGCATTTTAACAGCGCGGATGGTGGGGTGCGAAAGACAAATAATTAGCCCGGGAATGCGATGATTGCTTCCCATAAGACGTGTTTAGCGGCTCGGCCCGGCAGTCCAGTCATGCAGTAGTTGGTTTTGTGTTCACAATGGTGATTTTCATCCCTTGGAAGTGAGCTCCAATTGCTTGCTGAGTACTATGGATGGAAAAGGGTACTTTCCCTGAGGAAAGATACCACTGGGCCATATTGTCAAGGAAATACTATCGCTACAATGGGCGGGCCATGCCTGTTTATGATGTGTGTAGGTATACTCTATATACCTATAGTAATAGTAACAAGTGCTATTTCCATTACTCATCACCACACCGTTTGTAAATTCCAGGGGTTGTTACAATTTACCAGGTTGTCCCCATCCGAAAATGAGTTTGGGGTTTGCGTACATCTTGCCTCAAAGTCAACCATGTGGGTGAGCCTGTTCTCGCTCTCACGAGTAGGGTAAGTGCCTATCCATGGACGTAGACACGAGAAATGGGGCACACAGTATTAGGATTGTGTCCGTGTAAAACTGTGTTATTGTACTAAAGGGACGGAACTGTGGAGGAAAACAAAGTGACACCTGAACTGTATGCCTTCCCAAAATGTCACCAGCATTGCTTAGGTTCCTCTGTCTCAGAGGCAAGTAACTGGTCGATATTCCATTCCTAGGCCAAAGTTGAGGACACCAAAACAACGATTTTCAAAGAAATACACGAAAGAGAAGTCACAGCCAGAGAATAGCAAATACGGCCACAATCTAATACCAAAGGATAGTCAAGACTTGTAAGCCAAGATAGATAACCAGAAATACAGAGCAATCGAATAGAAGATAACAATGGAGCTGCCAGAAAATAAGACCAGCAGACACAAAGGGGTGTTGATGACTCTATACAGTTATAGTGGCCAGAGAGCCTGAGTCCTAGATGACTGACAGAGGCTGTCCATCCCCGAAGGATCAATGCTGCTGGACAGAGCGAGAACTGCCGTGGAACCTGGTAGTTTGGAGCAGTTTAAGTATCAATACAGTCAGCAACGTAAGCAAGTTCACCACTTGATCAAATCAACAAAACAGAGAATTTTAAGCGACATCCTTAGTCGCTCTGCAGACAGAAGAAGAGTCTAAGAGGAGTAATTACAGTTAGGCTATTCGTATTGGATTCTGGAAAGTTTTCCCCATTACTCACTAGAAATATGCGTGGCAGTATCTGTGCTCCATATAGTTTGAATACTCACATTCCAGGTGTCTCTGGGTGTCCCAGACATTGGATCCCTCGAATAGACGCTGAACCCTATAAACCGAGTAAGGGATAAGTGTAAGAAATGAAGTACTATAAGGTGCATCCTACTTTCAGGTGAGATTTACCGAAAATCTGGAATCTTTTCAGAACCAAGCCTTTGTACAAGTGATGAAGAGGTGGAATATACATAGATACAATTTTTATATCTCCTTTGAATGTCTCAATTTTTTTGGGAACATAGCTTCTAGGTCTCTTTGAAATGTTGTAATTGTATAAATCATTGGAATAAATCCATGAATTTTTAATTAGTTCTGTAATTTTACATTTTTACAACCCCGACTCAGATCTCCTGAATAGACGAGGGGCACATTATAAGGGTTCCGAACGCGCACTTTGTGGGGTTCGCCGGTTATTTCCTTTTTGCCCTGAATTGGCCCGGGGTTTTGGCCTACATTCGGATTGTGGCGACCATCGGCCGCCGGCTGCTGTGACAGAAATTCATGGGGCGTGACGCGGAAACCCGCGGATTCGGACAAACCACGGAATTTAAAAAAGGGAATTGTGTAAGCAGACCAGGAACTCACAATGACAGGAAGAGCCGAGTGAACACCGGGCGGACCTCAGCGGGGAGGAGGAAGCGACGGATGCAGGAACCGGGCCGCACGAGTTAGTGAATCACGCACACCCGAATCCTCGTTGGACTAACGCACCACGGGATCGCGACCAGGACCGAGTAAGTTAAATCTGACTCCAGAGTTCATGATAAAGCATTCTGGCTATCTGTGCCACAACTAGGGTGCGACCAGGACATCATAGTTGTTGTTGGGTGCATGTTATCTATGTTGCTAGTGATATACACGTATCCTGCTTAGCATCCGGCACATGACAGAGCTGCATGTTCTGTCCTACAGTTCTGTTATGAGGTACTTTAGTACGCCATGTTGGTGCTTTTGTATGAATTCATACTCTATTTTTTCCTCTAGTAACATGAGAAAAATTTGTACCAGAGTCTGATAAGCAGGTACAGTATCATCTTCACATGCAGGCTGAGCGTGCATGTGTATGAGACATGGAGCGTGAAGTTCATTATGGTCCAATGAGATTTAACCATACAACCCCCCATACCATTATATATATATAATATTTATATGCTTAATACTATGTATATTATCTTCTGCTTCTACTCTACCCACACGCAGAGCTTCGAGTTTAAACAGATACTTCGCCTTTAAAGCAAAATGTATATGTACGCGCACACCACTATACTGTTATATAAGCTAATGGGGCTCATTTAATAAGGACAACGCAGCGCGGGATTCGTGACTGGACCGGCTCAAGTAAATGTGCCCCAATATGTTCTTCCTGTGTTTGGTGGGTTTGCCTCCGGGTCCCCGGTTTTCCTCCCACACTCCAAAAACAATACTGTAAGTTTGGCAAAGCACTGTCAGTGCTGCGTATCTGGGTGCAATAGGAATTATTATTTATTAATCATTGTTATCCTGATTTCCAGGTTGGTCTCGCCTTGGCGCTGTCTTCTTCTTCTATGTGAAATCTTGGGGGGTCTGTACGGATTTCCGCGTATTGTACGTCGTGGATGGAGTGGACGCTCCCGGCATTACCGCAGCTGTGTCGCACAATTTACGCTTTTCGGATTTGGAAGGTCAGGTTGGTATTTACATATTGTTCAATATAAAGAGATTTATTAGACAATTAAAATGGAACAATTCCCTTGTATGCTGAGCTTTACAGTCTATGCCCTTATGGGAGGCACATTGGTGCTGACACGAACTTCCATAGTCGAAGTGAATTGCAATGCTACAGAACCGGAAACTATTAACCATTCTTTCTGTCTAATTATTTAAAGGGAGGTATTTTGCCTTGGTAGGCGAGTATCTTGACTGATCCATTTAATAAATTGTAAAAGTGGCCAGTATGCAAGCTTTTACCGCACACTACAACACTACAAGCCACTTTCAGGGAGGGGATTGAAATGTCTTCTGAAATTCCTCTGTTTTGTGTTTAAAACTTGCCGTTGATCCTATAAATACTCCTCCAAAGTTAAATGTCACATGAGAGGTCGTTTATTGTCAACGAGATAGTCACACTGAGGGCTGAAAGGGGGGTCTGTCTTTTTAGACTCTTGGCTATCTTGGTTCCATTGCACTGGTAACTGTGGCGTTTTGGTGCCATTTGTAAAGCGTGAGAAGTTCATCTGAGTTCCTGAAGTAAAAACTGTTAGACTATAGGGGGGAGATTTATTCGAAGAGAAAAAACTCTTCTAGTTGTCCCTAGGCGTCCAATCAGAGTCTCCAGTTTTCATTTTAATCACAGCAGTTTATAAAATAAAAGCTGATCTGAGCATTTAGAACAGTTCCCTCAGAAACATGTCTGATAAATCCCATTAATCCTAATTTGCTCATTATATCAGTTTCCTATTCCCAACTACGGTATGTTTTGAACACAGATAGGTCTTTAAAAGAAGAGATTCTCATCTTTAAAATGACACCAGAAGCAAATTACATGTACCTTGCAGTCTAAGATATGGGTGCGAAGTGATCCCTCTCCGTCCACCCTGTCCCTCATGTCAAGCAAAAAGTGATCCAGCTAATGTGTGCATATGATCTTGGGGGCCTTTTTCTTAAGATAAATGGGGGTGAGATCCACATAAAGTAGGAACTCGTAGAAAGATGATTCTAAACTTTTTCAAAGGGAGTATGAAAACTACAAGGATAGTATCAGCACCGATATGACCCAGATTCCGCGCGTCGGTGATCTTAATCGTAGGATTGCGCTTCTATAGTATTAGGAGTGAACTTGCACTTTGATTATGGGAACCATTGATACAGACTCGCCTGTCGGTTTGTTGTAGTAGACGTGACGCTTGTTGCCGTCTGACCTTCTGACATGTGGGCTTCCACATACAGGCTTCCAATAATAACATGGCGTCACCATGGCGCGCTTCCTATAGGGGAGGCTAGGGTGATGTTCAGGTCGGAGGACTGTGGCTTGTTGGTAAAGAGGCTGACAGATACGTTGGTGATGTTCCATACTTGTTGCTTTCATGGGATATCATATCCTGCCAGTATCATCCTTCCACGGTCACTCATCTGCAACCTAATATACAACACCATCCTATACAGAATTACAGAATATGCCGCGCTAGCGCTTCCACCGGGGGGGGGGGGGGGAGGGTAATAGCGAGATTTGCTTCATTACATGTTATTTCAGTGCTTTGAAATGTAGTATTTACAAAAGATTCCCATTATATAAAAGGAGGCAAATCTTAATTTTTGTTTTCCGCAACACAGAGCCCCAAATCCCGGCATTGATATCGATTAAGTGATATCCTTCTGCGGCCCGGAGTCTGCCACTTACCGGTATGCAATGAGCTCCCAGCTCTCCCTAATGGTGGATCACTATACTGCTTGCAGGCAGGGAGTTTGTTTCGAGCTTTGGATCTGAAAGAAAAATAAAAGGATTTAAACGTAAGAATTTGGGCCTAAAATGCTGTGCGTGGACGTTACCGATGTTTTAGTTCCCTGATTTTGGCACCTGGCACCCCTGGATTTACATCTATTTTTGTACAATTCTCTAAGGGTTTGGCCAAGTATACCGAAATTGTAACAGGGAAGTATAATGCCCTGAAGGTCACTATATTATACCTTGCGGCTTAGAGTTTTGGGCGTTCGTGGATGGGCCACAGTTTTGTGTCCTTCTATGATGTCCGCGTGTTGTGCAGCTCGGGTAAATGGAGGAGGCCATGAGGTCATTACCCTACATCATAACCACTCCTATTCGGGGTACTCAGGGAAATCAAGGCATCTCGCACTAACAGTGATATGGAGAGTTGGTTAGACGAGAGGGCGTGTCAGATAGTAATGACTGCACCGCCTCCTCATCGGCGAAGGCAAGCAGGACACGGACATTACACGGACGTCCTAGTCGCTACTTGTTTTGAAGGGTCTACGTTAACGGGGGTTAGAGTTCATATCACATGGGGTGCCCCTAATAGGTTCTGTTAATTTACCATGATAAAGTTTGTAGAGATTCGCCACTGGTCGCCGCAAGTCAATTGCTCCTTCCTGTTACGTTCATACGTCCTGCCGTTTCTGGGATGGGAGGGCGGCCATATCATGGTTGGAGGGGCAAGCCAAGGACATCCACACGTACCAACTGTTATGGGAGATAGTTGACGGAGGGGCATGCAGACAGTAGGACTGCACCACCGTCTCCATCCCCGGAAGCCAGCAGGACACGGATGCACAGAAGTCCTGAGTCCTTGATGCCAAGGTTAAATTAACTGGGTTTTTATCAGTAATGGGTGCCCTCAAAGGTTCTATATTAACCCTTTTAATTTTAGTCTATGGAGCTAACCCTTTAAATTAAAGATAATGGGCCAATAGAAATCTTTTGGCTGTTGTGGTCATACTAAACTATTTCCTTCATTGTTTATAGAGACTCTGAGCTTGCCGGTTAGGTTTAGTGTCCTTGAAGAATCCTGCCACCCAGTAAATACTATTCATTGATACTGGTGCCGAAATCATCAATATTTGAATGAATGTGGCTAAGCTTATTTTCTTTATTGATTACTCCATGTTTGCCAGTGGCCGCCCCATTAGTCCTTTTTACCTGCACTGCAGAAGCCAGGCCCAGTCCCAGTACCACAACACTTGAGCTGATACATGAGGATGCGTCCCGCGAATTCCCCCTTAATTGGAGTCACGGAATAGAAATACACCCAAAAAACTTCTGTCATCAGAACTCTCACTACATCGTGTAACCCCTTATTTTGAACAATTAATCTAGAGCGTCTCTTCCTTGGCCTCCCCCTCCTCGCTAGGATGTGCTATCATCCGTTTTGATTCTCTTGCCCACCTGCTATTTTTAATAGGCGTTATGAATGCCTCGCAACACAGGTGACTGCGCCATTTGGTTTAGAAGACCAACTTTCTAAAAGCCTCTAAACTTGCAAGGGCTTTCTCCAGTGTGGCTAGATAGGAACGAAAAATTTTCAACGGATGAACTCTAGTAAGCGTCTACTCCCACACAAAGACGGCGCGGCCGCGAAGATGAAACCCGTAATGCGCGAGCACGCAGCGTATCGCAGCTGAAGTTCGTGTTGTAAAAGATACTATTACACTCTAATCGTCCATCGTTAAACGCTGTCAACGTAGGGGATGTGCGTCGTTCCTGTCAGCGTCACACGATCTTCACTTGAATGATGTGGGATCACTTATCATGTCGTTCTTCAGCTCGAGGCGGTCCAGAAAAGAACATGGGAAGCTGCAGCATTCAAATATCATTGTCACGGAATGGAACTTGACAAATTCCGTACCAAATACCAGGCTTTCCAATTGTATATTGTCTTATAACGAAGTGTGTCTTGTGTTTCATTCTAGTTTGCAGCCAGTGACCAAGCGCACCCAGGCAAGAAGGTCCCATTGCTATCAAGAGGAGAAGGACTTTTGCTACGGATTTTCCTGACATAAATCTGTGCCCAAATCTGAAGTTTTGTCCTCTTCCCGGTTTGCCAACAAGTATCAACACCTGAATGTCGGGATTCCACTCAGAAGAAGATGTTGGGGTGAATGACTCTGGGCCTCTTCCAATCACAAGAACATTTGGATCCGTTACTCCAAATCCTAATATTGAATGGAGCAGCAGGATCCATGCTTGAATTAGGAGAATGGGTCCTCTCTTTGTCATGTTGTGGTCCCAGTGGTCAGGCCATCGGTGGTCAGACTGTTATACCCAAACATTGGACAACACCTTTAAACAGAATTCTCATTCCAGGAATTTTTGACATATCCACAACGTAAGCAGGTCCTACTATGGGACCCCCAACTTACTCAAGGGTCCAACAGTCCCACTGTGCAAAAGGCCCCCCTGTTCTTGAGAGGGACTCACATCTATCTATTATATATCTTTTTTTAACATCTCACTAATAATTTGTGCTTGCTAGCCATTCGGACCGATTAGATGGGTTTTATAGATAGGTTTAGGATTAATACCGGTCCCCTTCACCTAATCTGCGGGGTCAATAAATGGATCAATGTGACCAAGAATCCCTCAGTACTTCACGTCACTGTCCAGGTTTTTTAGTGGAAGTCAGGTTTAGGTTCCCCCCAATTACATATCTAATGTTTTATCAATATTTTAGTCTACCGAAACCCCCTTTAAATGGAAATCTACCACTTGGGTAGTCATAAATTAAATGAAATACACTTACTGGTCGGCCTTTTCTCTGCCACTCTGAAACATATATTTATTAGACCTGAAACACCTGTCTACGCTAAAAAAAAAATACTTGTTAAAGTATGTGAATCAGCGGCGGGCATCCTGTGGACGGCACACAAGGCAGCCCAGGGCTCCTCAGTTCCTAATTATGCACACCTACTGTGTACTGTCATATCCACCTACTTCCCATCCCCTGCCAGAGAGGTGGTAATGACCCCGCTCTCAGGTGCGAGCAGGTGCTTAACACGGACTAGGCTTCCCGAGCATTTTTGAAAAAAGTCGATTTTTTTGAGCGTTTGCAGGTGTTTCACGCCTAATCCCCCATATTTTCCTGGGGTGCTGGAGAAGAAAAGGCTGACCAGTATACGTTTTGTGTCTACTCGAATATAAGCCGACCCGAGGTATAACCGTGGTACCTAATTTTAACAAAAAAAACTGGGAAAACCTTTTTGACTTCAGTTTAAGGCCAGGGTGGGAAATGCATTGTCACAGGCTCCAGCCAGTATATAGCCAGTAGCCCCTGTCCCCCAGTCAATGCCAGCTAGCCCCCTGTCCCCCAGTATATAGCCAGCACCCCTGCCCCAGTATATAGCGAGCAAGCCCCCTGTCCCCAGTATATAGCCTGCAAGCTCTGCTCCAGTATACAGCCAGCTGTTTCCTGCCCCCAGTATAAAGCCAGCTATCCCTTGCCAAGTACATAGCCAGCAGCGCCTGCCCACTGTATATAGCAATTCAGCCCCAGTATACAGCCTGCAGCCCCTGACCCCAGTATAAAGCCATTCAGCCCAGTATATGGTCTGCAGCCCTGCCACCGCTATATAGCCTTTTAGCCCTAGTATATGGCCTGCAGGCCCCTGCCCCCAGTATATAGCCATTCAGCCCCATATTTGACCTGCAGCCCCTGACCCCACTATATAGCCAGTTCAGCCTCAGTATATAGCCTGCAGCCCCTCCACGTATATACCCATTCAGCCTAGTATATGCCTGCAGCCCCTGCCACCAGTATATAGCCATTCAGCCCCAGTATATTACCTGCAATCCTAGCCCCCGCTATATAGCCATTCAGCCTCAGTTATAGCCTCCACGCCCCTGCCCCCAGTATATGCCATTCATCCCCCAGTAATAGCCTGCAGCCCATGACCCCATATATAGCCATTCAGTCCCAGTATATAGCCTGCGGCCCTTGCCCCCAGTATAATAACTGCAGCCCCCCAGTATATAGTCATTAGCCCCAGTATATGGCCTGCAGCCCCTACCCCATTATATCGCCATTCAGCACCAGTATATGGCATGCACCCCTACCCCCGTATATAGCCATTCACCCCAGTATATGGCCTGCAGCCCCTACCCCCAGTATATAGCCATTCAGCCCCAGTATATGGCCTGCAGCCCCTACCCCAGTATATAAACATCAACCCCAGTATATGGCCTGCATCCTTGCCCCGCTATAGTAGCCATTCAGCCCCAGTATATAGCCTGCAGCCCCTGCCCCAGTATAATAGCCATTCCGCCCCAGTATATGGCCTGCAGCCCTGCCCGCCAAAGTATTAGGCCATTCGCACCCCAGTATATCGGCCTGCAGCCCTTGGCCCCGCTAAATATGCATTCAGCTTTAGTATTAGCCTCCATCCCATGCCACCAGTATATACCCATCTAGCCCCGTATAGAGTCCTCAGCCCCTGCCATCCAGTATATACCATTCAGCCCCATATATACCATTTCATCCCGTATATAGCGCAGCCTGACCACCCACTATATGTGCCATTCATCCGTATATGCTGCGGCCCTGCCCCCAGTATATAGCCGCAGCCCCCCCAGTAATATAGTCATTTAGCCCCCAGTATATGTCCTGCAGCCTCTACCCCCAGTATATAGCATTCAGCCAGTATATGGCCTGCAGCCCCTACCCCCAGTATATACCATTCAGCCCCGGTATATGGACTGCGCCCTTGCCCCGCTGTATAGCCATTCAGCCCCAGTATATAGCCTGCAGCCTGTGCACCATTATATACCCATTGAGCCCTCAAGTATATAGCCTGCACCGCCCCCAGTATATAGCCATCAGCACGTATACAGCCTGCAGCCCCTTCCCGAGTATATAGCCTTCCAGCACACTGTCTGAGGTATGCCCAGCCTATAAAAAACAACAAACACTGCACTCAACTTTCCAACACCCCCCTCTCCACGCCGGTCTTCTTTTTTCTCTGGCGATGCTCTGGCCGGACGATAGACCATGACGTCAGCCGCTTACTGTATACAGTATTCAGAAGATTAAGGCCCTTTTCCTGAAAACCAAGCTCTTCCTCTAATACAGATATACTAAAATTATACGGCACATCATTTGGAACCTAAGAATATAGTGAAGGGTGGGGTATTCCCTTCATAGACTCCCTATTTCTGGATGATGAGTCTGTAGTAATCACAGCACCTTGGACTGATATATCTCTGTGTATAGGAGGCTTTGTCTGATAGTGGGTTTATATAAAATTGATGTAGCGGAGCTTTGACAAGCGCTTTAAATAATATACACACAGCTGATAATGTTCAAACTGTGCAAGTGTTAAATATTTTATCAGTCGACTGTGTATTTAGAGAGAAGATCTCTCCGATCCTGCCTCTCCTCTATACGCTGCACTATGGCGAGGATGTATTATCTCTCTATATGTGTACATAGCCGAGTAACTGTGATGTAATGGGATATGTTTTGTATCTATGTCTTTGATTGGAGGGCATTTCTCTATTCTTTTATCCCCAGGATTAGTGGGGCTCCGATTCCCTCTTGTCCCCATTAGGATGCAGTGGTCGCACATGCTCACTGCACTCTATTCATTTGAAACGGATGACGATGAATGGGGACAATAGGCCAGAGTTTTCGGATAAGTGATACGTATTTATAGTATACAGGGCAACAAAACTCTTATAAAAACAAAGTTCCTCGAAAGTGCATTGTCCTACGATAATGCATTCTGGCGCTATTCACGTTGAATCGGCGCCCGAAATCCTGCATGCGTCTCTTCCCACGCTCAGGTCCCGCCGAGTTCACCTTCTTCTTCCTGGTGCATGTAAGTGCATTGTCTTGCGACACAATTTGAAAGTTAAATCTTGCACTCAGTCCCAATCAGTCGATTGTCCAAGCCCGCCTCCAATACGTGTCGCATGAAAGCAGCGCCGCTGCGCCAAAATCCATTTGCGTGTGGCACAATCCCAGCACAGATCCTGTTAAATACCTGTCACAGCCGTGCAAAACCCAAAACATCAGAAACTCCGACGAAGTTCTGTGCTCGGACCAAGCTCAACCAATCACTAGTCTCAAAGTATTTTCCTAAATTAGTGGACTCAATGAGGTTCGACCATTGGTCGAACTGATTGCTAACAACCATGACGATGCTGGCCTGTGTCCCGGCCGCCAGCCCTGCACCGACGCTGCTGGTATGATCGCGAGTGTGTTGAATATTGCTGCTACCAACCGAGGCTGAACCCAAAAATTGTGGTTTGGTTCCGCTCATCCTCTCAGTGTCATTGTATGCAGGTCTAATGAGGCCGGTGGTTCGTCCAGTGGTAACTTAAGCAAAACTGAATGTCATCAAAAGATTGAGCCCGGACGGGTAACTCGCTACTGGAACAGACAACTTACTGCCCCCTCCTGTAAGTTTAAGAATAAAACTCTGCCCGTCCTTTCAACATACTTAATCAAAATCAGTAGTCCAGTGTGTATGTGGTCCTGGGCATCACACCTAAGGTCCGACCATAGAGATAAGTGTGACCAGTGTCCTTACTGGTTATACGGATCGACAATCGATTGACCCCTTGGCTAAGACCCTGGGCCTGTCTACAAGAATCAATTAAGTCATTTGGCTTTGTTCTTCTGGTAGATCAGTCTCATTACCTTCCAGGAGCGGGATTGTGTATAGGTAATGTGAAATGTCAGTGGAAATGTGCTGATAGATCTGCTGTCAAAACTATTTGGTCTTCACAATCCGGCAGATGAGACTGAGATCTGGTTGCTCTATGCGGAATACTTGTCACATCTGAAACTTTTATTCCCATACCGGGATACTGCTGAATATTTAGAGCGCTATCCGTTAAAGGGGTTTTTTAATGATTAAAGGGGTTTAACAGGACAAAAAACATCGGAGAACCTATACTTACCTCTGTTCTTACCTCCACCTCAGCATGGCTCCCTCTGTCCATGCTGGCCTCTGTGGTATATAGGTATATTTAGGAAACAGGTCCCAAATATTGCTTGTAAGGTGATTTGGGATCTGTAGATCTCATCTCCTGTCCTCTCCCTAGTGGTGGGCTGCAGAAAGTGAGGTTGTTAAAGGGATTTTTTAGGACTACTTAACTGGCCGTCTTTGGTCTTATATCTGAGGTGTGGGACCAAAATCTAGAATCTTCGAACCAACTAGTTGAGAGTGACCCAAGAATACAGGGAGCACTACCTCTGCTTCCATGCCACATCACCTCCTTAACCTCACATTCAATTGAATGATACTTGTTATAACTTTATATGCTCACACTTGCGGGACAATCACACTATAAGAAATTTGGACTCCATAGCCATATAATGTATGCATACCTGGCATTCTCATCGTCAAAGCTGTCGTCAGGACTTTATACCGTTTACAGGGCCGGCACCAGCGCCTGGCATGCCGGGGCAAGTGTCAGGCCAGAATTGCTGGGGGGCCCACATAACTGAATCTCATTCCCCAGTAGACTTTCCTGTCTTGTGAGTAGTGAGGGGCACTGTATATAATGAATCCTAGGAGGTGAAGGGGGCCGTGTATAATATAACCACAAAGGGGTGTAATATAATACAAACCTATGATGGGGCTGTATATAATTAAATTATGAGGGGGCTGTATATAAAATAACTATAATGGGGCGTTGGATGATCGATAGCAAATATTTTAGGGAACATGGGACTGTTTTAGTTCAGAATTTTTAATGCTGCCACGTGAATTCACTGCAATATGATCCCTTATGCTCTGCCACCAGGGGCCCTACTGATACCTGGAGCCGACCTGACTGCTTACACCGCTTTACACCGCTTTTTGTTTGCTTCACCAGCTCTTTTTCTCTGCTGTGATAAAAGCATACTGAAGCTTGGAGCTGAATGTCTGTGTGTGTCATTGTGGTCTGGATGATAGACAGCCGAACCACAGCGGCTCGGACAGCATCCAGGCCTATATATGTACCCACAACCTTATTCACCCCTATTTTCTCTTTTGTGCTATTACTCTGTACTCTGACCCTTTATGTTCTTGTCTATTTTTTCCTCCCAATTCTGTACCTGCCGCCCTCTTGGTTTTTACTTGATTATCCTGACTACACTTGTTCTCTCTTTTTTCTTCTTATCTGTTCTGAGCACATACACAGAGTAGGGAATGTCACCAGTTGCCACCTGTAAGTTAGGTCAGGGCCTGACAAATAGGCAGCTACTGGGATTTTGGGTTAACGCAGATTCTGTACTCTTCCTTTTCTTGACAGCTGTTCCTCAATTTTATTTAGAACGGAGGTTGCCTTAAGCATTTCGTTACATTTTGCATGTCCACTTTTAATTAGGTCTAAAATACAATACACAGCACTTGTAAATCAATATCTTCCCTGAGCACAACTGCGGGCGTCCATTGTTGTGCATGAGTGTTCTGTTCCTGTTAGGCTTAAGAAGGCCTCAGGGGCTTCATTCTTATGCGCGGCTGTTATGATGTACGTTTACCGCTCTCCTTCTATGCATATTAAGGCCTAATCCAGTCTTCGGCCAGGATTCTCTTATTAATTTCTATGCAGGGGAGAGTAATAGTTCTCTATGGTGAATAATATCATGTTTATTCTGATTTGAACTTCTTGCTTGAAGATCCATGGAAGTCATAGAAATCCCCTACGGCAAGAAAGAATGATGGGTCAATTTCAATTATCGTGAAATACCTCACATCTTCAGCCCCCCGCGCCTCCTGAATTATGATGGCCTTCTTTCTCGAATTTCCACTCATGAATCACCTCTACCTCGGGGGGGCTTTTGGTCTCTTATTTGAGCTGTCATACGTTTGAAAAAAACATTGAGTAACAGAAAGGTGGAAGCTTATCCTAAAGAGAGAGGTCTAGACGTAGAAGGAGAGAAAGTCACAGGGAACTTAATTAAATTTTTGCCTCAAAGTAAATATCTACCCTGAACACCATTTTGTTTTTCGTTTTTATCTAAATGCATTGAAAGTTCTGTCTACTTAACTTCCTATATGCCTAAATCTAACCCGGTGTATAAGAAAGTAAGTTGGGTACCTACAACCACCAGTAGAGGGAGCTGAGGAGCTCGCTGCATACTGTTTTTTACATTAGACCCAATAATAACACTGTAACTGTAAGCTCCTTAGCTCCCCCTAGTGACAAACAGAAAGCATATTACTATATAAGCTTTGCATAAATGGAAGTACAAACAAATACAAAGCAGAAAACCTTTATTATGTATATTGTCATCGAAAAATGCTTCTTTCATCGTTTATTAAGCTCTCATCCCCTTCCCGATCTGGCTTTTCTGGTAAATGTCACATCACAAACTTAAAGAGGACCTGTCACTCAATTTATCGGCACTAAAGTAAGCAGTTCCAGTGCTTGATCAAACGCCGAATGTAGTAGAGGATAGGGTCCTCCCGTATCCTCCGCTCCGTCGCATCTAACACTGCGGCGGGGTACAGTGTAATTGTCGGACAGTCTCGCAAAGCTGAAGGATGTATTCATGAGGGGGCGGGGTACAGTGTAATTGTCGGACAGCTTGCAAAGTATGCATTTATGAGAGGGCGGAGTTGGGCGTTGGCTAGGGGCGGTGACTGCCGCCTAGCTCGCGGCAGTCACTGCCGCCTATGGAGCGAGCGGGCGGTCCGAGGAAGAGCAGCACCTCGGACCACCCCTAATGAATACATCGACAGCTTTGCGAGCGGTCCGATGATTACACTGTACCGGCCACAGTGTTAGATAGCGTTCGCGTACGCTATCAACACTGCGGCGTTTGTTCAAGCACTAGGAGCTGCTTACTTTAGTAACATCTCCTAGTGCCGAAAATTTAGGTGACAGGTCTCTTTAATTAACAGGTATTCCAGAAATCTGGAGAAGGCATCCTTCTCCTCGGCTCCTGGTTTTCGCATTGCTATGATCTTAAGTCTTTGGCACTGTGCCCTGCCGGAATTTCTTGGCCATGAATCGCCTTACCGATTACCTGATTACATGGTGGTCTACCTGTAAGGTGAAGCCCACTACTTTAGGGGAGCCGGTCCATGTACTGTTCCCAGATTTAACACTTAAAAAAAAAATTCACCAGATATTTGTAATATTTTATCATATAAACAGCCAAAAGAATAAAAATACAGGCGGTCCCCTACTTAAGAACACCTGACTTATACGACCCCTAGTTACAAACGGACCTCTGGATTTTGTAATTTGCTGTACTTTAGTCCTAGGATACAATAAACAGCTGTAACAGTGATCAAGGTGTCTTCAATTAAGATTTATTGTTAATTCTGGTTCTTAGGACAACACCAACATTTTAAAATCCAATTGTCACAGAGACCAAAAAAAATTTGACTGGGGTTACAATAATAAAGTATACAGTTCCGACTTACATACAAACTCGACTTAAGAACAAACCTATAGAACCTATCTTGTACTAACCCGGGGACTGCCTGTACAATGAACTGAATAATTTTCGGAATTCTGCTCTCATAGTCGGAAGTTTATACTGTATACTCGCCTGTTCTTCCCTCGTTGCCTATTGGTAAACTTTTGGACAAGGTTTTACTTCTCGACTTTTGTTTTGGATGCTGAACGTCTGACACAACTGTCAAGGGACAATGGACAGCTCAGCCAGACCCGGGCGTCATTGTCACTAAACACGCAATGCAAAGTAGTGGATCCCCAGAGGGCATCCATCCGACTGTCAGTCCAAGCATCTCCCCGGGATCGCAAGACACAGCACTTCTGATTACAGTGTATACCGAGGGATGTGCAGCTTGTGCTATTGGTGACAAAATACCTGACCCACATGGTAAAATATTTGTATATTTCCTAATTACTTAAAGGGAAACTGTCAGCAGGTGGGACCATGCAAAATTGCAGCCAGGTATTTCCCCTGGAGAGATATCACCTTTGTGTATGTTTTGTAGTATAACAATCCTTTATTTATATAGCGCCACATTTACGCAGCGCTGCACAGAGCTTGTCAAATTCCTCTGGGGGCTCACAATCTAATCAACCTACCAGTATGTTTTGGAGTGTGGGAGGAAACTGGAGGACCCAGGAAATCCACGCAAATACGGAGAGAACATACAAACTCTTGCAGATGTTTGCAGTGCTACCCACTCAGCCACCATGCCACCTAAGTAGTCAGAATGTGATATTCAGGATTGTTGCTTCTCCAAGTGTCCTCACACTGCTGTGCTCTGTACTCTCAGTATAGAGCTCAGTCCCCCCTCCTGTCCACTCTGACTGGCCGCTGTGGTATTCAACCTGAAGCCTGCTTAATTTTTTACTTATAACTGAGCTGGGGAGGTTTAATGCAGAGGGCAAAGAACACAGCAGTGTGAGGACACAACCACAGTGCACACGAAGAAGATACAACCCATAATGAATCATTAGCCAATACTAAGACTGTCTGCATGGTGTGCCACTGACGGGTTTCTTTGCGTGATGATGTCTGGCAATTTTTCTGTGCACTGCCATTGCATCTGATCAGGGGCGATTTTTTAAAGGGGTTGTTCAGGTTGGAATATCCCTCTAAGTGAGAGTCTGGTAATGTAAACTTTTCATTGATTTTAATGGACTATATAAGGAAATGAATAATGACTGTTATACATACAGTAGACCGATGCACTTCGATTCCTACTGAATACATAAACTGTGTGTTAATCCCTGTACTGTGACATCACTGTGTGTATTATTCCTGTACTGTGACATCACTGTGTGTATTATCCTGTACTGTGACTTACTGTGTGTATTATCCTGTACTGTGACATTCTACTGTGTGTATTATCCGC
This sequence comes from Engystomops pustulosus, assembly GCA_019512145.1. Classification (NCBI taxonomy): domain Eukaryota; kingdom Metazoa; phylum Chordata; class Amphibia; order Anura; family Leptodactylidae; genus Engystomops; species Engystomops pustulosus. Next base: position 217,372,800 of record CM033643.1, read on the forward strand.
TGTGACATGTGTATCCCGTACTGTGACATCACTGTGTGTATTATCCTGTACTGTTGACATTCCTGGTGATTATCCCTGTACTGTGACATCACTGTGTGTATTACCCTGTACTGTTGACATCACTGTGTGTATTATCCTGTACTGTGACATCACTGTGTGTATTATCCCTGTACTGTGACATTACTGTGTATATTATCCTGTACTGTGACATCACTGTGTGTATATCCTTGTACTGTGACATCACTGTGTGTATTATCCCTGTACTGGACATCACTGTGTTATCTCTGTCCTGTGATATCACTGTGTGTATTATCCCGTACTGTTGACATCACTGTGTGTATTATCCCTGTACTGTGACATCACTTGTGTGCATTATCCCTGTACTGTGATATCACTGTGTGTATTATCCTGTACTGTGACATCACTGTGTGTATTATCCCTGTACTGTGACATCACTGTGTGCATTATCCCTGTACTGTGATATCACTGTGTGTATTATCCTGTACTGTGACATCACTGTGTGTTATATCCCTGTACTGTGACATCACACTGTGTGTATTATCTCTGTACTGTGACATCACTGTGTTTATTCACCCCCTGACTGTGAACATCACTGTGTGTATTATCCTGTACTGTGACATCACTGTGTGTATTATCCTGTTACTGTGACATCACTGTGTGTATTATCCCTGTACTGTGACATCACTGTGTGTATTATCCCTGTACTGTGACATCACTGTGTGTATTATCCCTGTACTGTGTACAATCACATGTGTGTATTATCCCTGTATTGTGACATCGCTGTGTGTATATCCTGTACTGTGACATCACTGTGTGTATTATCCCTGTTACTGTGACATCACTGTGTGTATTATCCCTGTACTGTGACATCACTGTTTATCCCGTACTGTAACATCACTGTGTCCCTGTACTGTGACATCACTGTGTGTATTATCCCTGTACTGTGACATCACTGTGTGTATTATTCCCGTACTGTGACATCAGTGTGTGTATTGATCTCTATACTGTGACTCACTGTGTTGTATTATCCCTGTACTGTGACAAAACTTTATTATCCCTGTACTGTGACATCGCTGTGTGTATTATCCCTGTACTGTGGACATCACTGTGTGTATTTCCCTGTACTGTGACATCACTGTGTGTATTATCCCTGTACTGTGACATCATGTGTGTGTATTATCCCTGTACTGTGACATCACTGTGTGTATTATTCCTGTACTGTGACATCACTGTGTCCTGTACTGTGACATCACTGTGTGTATTATCCCTGTACTGTGACATCACTGTGTGTATTATTCCTGTACTGTGACATCAGTGTGTGTATTATCTCTATACTGTGACGTCACTGTGTGTATTATCCCTGTACTGTGACAAAACTGTATTATCCCTGTACTGTGACATCGCTGTGTGTATTATCCCTGTACTGTGACATCACTGTGTGTATTATCCTGACTGTGACATCACTGTATTATCTCTGTACTGTGACATCACTGTGTTAATTATCCCTTGTAACTGTGACTCCTACTGTGTGTATTATCCATTTTTCTGTACCATCACTGTGTGTATTATCCTGTAACTGCTGTACTGTGACATCACTGTGTGTATTATCCCTGTACTGTGACATCACTGTGTGTATTATCCATTTTCTGTGACATCACTGTGTGTATTATCCCTGTACTGTGACATCACTGTGTGCATATTACTTTTCCGTTTTGCAGTATTAGTATTTCAATAGGCACCATGTAATTCCTCTTTTGGCCTGTAGGGGAGCTGCTTGGGGATTGAGCACTGAAAAACTAAGCAGAATCTTCTTTTCTGTGTATAGCAGCTCATGTAGAGCTTTTTCTATAACCATAGAGCAGTGTGCACATGGCCCCACATGCATGGAGCAGTATAATACATTCTGATTAGCTAAGTATAGAGTCCTCACCATGTGTAGAGCTCATACATGCTGGTCACAGGTTACATGAGGCGCACAGCAGCCTGTCATTCATCATGGATTACCTAGATTTTCACTATATTGTATGTGTTGTACTGATTCAATAGGCACCAAATATCCGGGAGATTCCTGGAAAAAGTGGGAAATATTTGCCTAAAAAACGGCGCTATATAGGGATCGTGTGGAATCGATGGAGCAGAGTTTTAGAAATGATGCAAAAATTTGTAGTTGGTGAAATGATCCCTTTAAGGAGGGGGTTAAAAAAAAAAGTTGAGTCTGTTTTTCTGTCCAGTGTGTAATAATGGAAAGGTTCCCTTTAATTTCCCACAATGTGTCATTTATCAAGGTCATCAATTTCCACATCAGATTGTAATCTCCAGTGGGTGATAGAATTGTGATGATTCACAGCAAGGAAATTGGCATTAAACTCTGGAGGGGACGAGGACAGGATTTTAATCTTTCTATCTGTAATTATTTTCCCCGATACATGACTAATAGATGCTCGTCATTCCTCACCTAAATGTAGTTTTGCTAAATTCTGATTAAAATTGCAGCAAGACAAAGCGATGATTATATGTCAGCAAAATCCTCCAAACATCCTATAGAGACAAATGTGATAATGATAAGTAATATCCCTTTAACATGTCATGAAGGGGACTGGCAGGTTCCAGATTATCCAAAATTTGTCAATACATGGAAAGCTGTTAAAAAACCTAGAATCCTAATATCGGCATCAGATACGTTGGATCATCCTTAATCCATTACTACTGGTTTTATGAAATTCCAGATTCATAGTATCATAATTTATACAGTTGAAAAAAGACGCATGTCCATCAAGTTCAACCAAGGAAGGGAAGGGATTGGATCAGGAAGGGATTTAGGGGAAACATACCACATAACCGCCAATGTTATTTAGGTGTAAAAAGGCATCTAGTCCTTTCTTGAAGCTCTCTGCTGTCCCTGCTGTGACCAGCGCCTGAGCACGGCTATTCCACAGATTCTTTTAATTCTGTATTGCAAACATCAGACCATATTAGATGTTTTGGGGATTATTATTAGACATTAGTGAATCTAATGAATTTGTCATTTTGGTGATTTTTACTGCACCAAATCAGATTTGAATGTTTTTGGACAAATCTTGTATATACTGTGTAACATCCGAGCCAGCATCGTCTTCTGTCTGCGGAAGGAGGCTTGTTAGGTGTCGATTCGGTGTTTTGTGTGGGTGAACAGTGGCTAAGGATTCTGCTGAGTTGGGATTCTCTGAGCCATACTTGGTTCCCCAGCAACCCAGCCCTGTCCAGCAAGGGTTACTAGAGTGATGGACAGCCGATCCAGTCAGTTGGAGGCGGTGCCCAGGAACTCCTTTACATATCTGTCCGGTTCCATAATACCTTGGTGATTTTACTAATCTCCTCTTACCTGATATCTCGTGTGATTACTTGCTATTCTGTGTATCTGATCTCTGCTACGTTTACTCGACCTCTCTTTCTAGTGATTGGATTCCGTGCCCTCAGCGCCATCTTGGTTTTGACCCAGTTCAGTCTGATTCTGCTTGTTTGTATCTTTTGTTTGTCTCTATGTGTCCATTTGTGAACACTGGTCTGTCTCTGACCTCCTGATATATGGTTCGCCCTTAGCAGCTTTTGACTTATCTACTTTAGTCAGGTCTCTAGTGTGCAGGGACGTTGCAGGGCGAGTTCACCACCGATTACCCAGTCTAGTAGCTTGCGCCAAGTCTGGTAGTGGTTGTGCAGTTTGCTGGACAGGTATCTGACATATGATACATTTGAACTGTTCAAATGTCCATTGATTTAATAGACTTTTGATAGTTATTATTGTTTTTTGTTCCACGTTCGTTAGCATCATTTTAGTGGAAACTGAAAATGGAAAGATTTGTATAAAATGAACGAAATGCAATTGTACCTTTATATAAAAAATCAACATATTTGAGGACTAGAGGGGGTTATACAGGCGGTCCCCTACTTAAGGACACCCGACTTACAGACAACCCATAGTTACAGACGGACCCCTCTGCCCATTGTGACCTCTGGTGAAGCTCTCTGGATGCTTTAAAATAGTCCCAGATTGCAATAATCAGCTTAAAATTGTCTGCAATGAAGCTTTATTGATAATTCTTGGTCCTATTACAGCAAAAAAATTTGAAACTCCAATTGTCACTGGGGCAAAAAAAAAAATTGTCGGGAACTACAATGATAAAATATACAGTTTCGACTTACATACAAATTCAACTTAAGAACAAGCCTACAGTCCCTATCTTGTATGTAACCCGGGGACTGCCTGTATACCAATTTGCAGCAAAAGTAAAGCACTAAGTTTCTGTGATATGGTCACTGTCCTTTGCTTTGCTGGAAAACTCCTTTAAAGGGAACCTGTCAGCAGAAATCGACCCTATAAACCACTATCCGTATGTTGTGCAGCAGCTGAACACCTTTCAGATAGTGTTTCTTGACCCAGTGTGGTGGCATCATCCGGAAAATCTACTTTGAAGTGAGATGTAAATTAGTTGTATAAAGTCAAGGAGGTGGAGATTTTATCACTGAAGTCAAGTTCTCTCTGTCTCAGAATTCCAGCTTCACTGTAATTGATACATCAATAACCAGATCTCCTGAAGTCTGATGCATGATGTCAATCACAGAGGAGGCGGCCTTCAGAGCTCCCCACCTTGACTTCAGTGTTACACTCTCCGCCTCCGTGACTTTATACAACCAATTTACAGCTCATTTTGAAGTTGATTTTCTGGATGATGCCACCACACTGGACCATGAAGGAAATAAAAACTAGAAGGCGTTACGCATCTTGAAAATATTCCGGTAGTGGTTTTTTAGGCCAATTACCGATGACGGGTTCCCTTTAAGCATTACGCACTGTCCATTTAAATTAGTGGGTGGTCTCTAGAGCAAAAGATGCTCTTTGTAACTGTGCGCCAAAGTAAGTGAGGATTCTGATTATGGGACCGCCACTATTAACTCATGGGGGTCATTTATCTTTAGTCAGGATATTTGTGTATCTTTTTTTTTTTTTGTTTGTTTTTTTCCAGGTTTTGGACTTGTTTGATTTATCTTAGAGGTTGTTATATAAGGCAGCTGAATCTGTGACTTTTGTGCAATTTTTTTCACAAAAAAGTCCCAAAAACACCACAAACTCTTCTGCTTTCCCTTCTAAAGTTTGTCCTATTAAGTAAAAAAGTAGAAAAGTTTTTCCTATACCTGAAACAGTAAGAAGATCAAACGTGTACAAAATGTTACAGGCGCAAATATAAGAGGAAGAAAAGAGAGAAAATCCTAAAGTAAATGATCATTGTATATGAGAATGGGGCACCGCTTTTTATATAATCAATACAAGTTCTTTGCTTTATGGGGTAAAATTAATTCCTGCCAATCAATTTTGACATTAAGTGCCCAATAGATCAGTGTGATTGATCACTATTAGCTCCTTCACATGAGTTATATCTGTCCTTCATGTTTGTCCGTCTAATTACTAACGTCAGCACTTAAAGAGATTTATAGGGGCACTGAATGTTTAGTATTTTCACAATTGCACAATTGTCAATGATAATAATTTGTATAAGGACCAAGACCCTGAAGGAACCTTATAGGGTAGAATTTTTGTTTTACATGGATTTTGTGATTCAGTGGTCTTTCAAATCTCTTAAAGGAAATCAACCATTTGCTTTTATGCATTATGAACCAAAAATACCTTGAGAATGCTGTTGCTACACTGATGCAGAAACATATCTTGTTTAATTCCTGAACTGGCTGGCTTTGCTGAAAAAACAATTATAAAATTATGATAATGAGGCACTGTTGCTCCTGTGGCCGCCCCGGTGCTTCTCCTCTTACCCTAATTATGCACTGCTCCAGCCTTGTCCTGCCTAGCATAAGCCGAGAATTCTTCATCACTGTGTTGTCCCTGACAGGCAGAAGTAATCAATCGCTGCACCATCCCCCAGCTCCTGTGTATGATTCATCCAGCTTAGTCCTGTATGGACAATTCGGGGAGCTCTTTTATGTATGGAAGCCAGTCTGCACCCAGCTTTCCCAAGGTCCTGAATTTTTTTTTTAGCAAAACCACTCGTTTCAAGGATTAAACAAGATATGTTTCTGCTTCATTCTAGCAACAGCAGTCTCAAGGTATCTTTGGTTCACAATGCATAAAACAAATAAAACAATTTTTATTAAGGATGTCCTATGTCTAGGATGATTGTAGAGTGTACCATCAAAACCCTAATAAAAAAAACTCCTAAAATGGCACCACAGGCCATTCAACATTTTTCCATACATAGCAAATATCCCTCAGTGTTACACAGCAGCAACTTAACATTCCCTCTATTAATGATCCTCATGGGCAGAGTTAATTCAGATATGTATTCATGGGTGGGGTTAATGCACATTGGGGCTCATTTACTAAGGGTTCAAATCGCGCATTTACGCCGGGTTTCCCAAATATTTCTGATTTGCGCAGAATTGCCCCGGGATTTTGGCGCATGCGATTGGCTTTGACGCGACAGAAATCGGCAGTGGAGAAACTCAATGGATTCGGAAAAACCACAGAATTTTTAAAAAATTTTGTTTCGCAAGAATAGCACTCACATACACCGGGACGAAGAAGGTGAACTCCGGCGGACTTCAGCGCAGCAGCGACACCTAGTGGATATCGGGTGCACAACCTTAGTGAATCCCGACAAGCTCCGAATTAACGTCGGAGAACGCACCGTGGGATCGCGAATGGACCGGGTAAGTAAATGTGCCCCATTAAGTGCATTTCGTTAGGACAGGGCTGCAATGTACATTACACTTTGCACTTGGTCCAAAATTTTGGGATGGATTACATCAGCATTTCGATACTTATCTTCTGTCCGTAGCTGAGGAATGTCATTACTGGAAAAACTTTTTAAATAAAGACAAAAAGAAAGGCACCAAAAGGGTCACTACATTTTCGGCAAATGAAGACCTCCTACTATTCCAACTATTGGAATGGGGCTTTCTTGACTCCAGTTGGTGAGGTGGCCACATCTAACCTCAGACTAGGTAGTTGAGCATGAACTTTCGAGTCTATGTTGGTTACAGATAAAGATGAGAGGGCTTGGGGCTATAAGTCTCCTCTGCTGGCCCTGTCATTGTCCCGATAGGTGACAATCCTAGAGGTGGAACTAGGTTGTCCTAGAGTTGATGTTGAGGTAGATTTTAGGATTGTATCTCAATATTTTCAGCTTCTTCCCAGATTAAAATTCAGAGATCAGAATTTACCAGCAATGTATACTACATGGACCTCATGGTCATGTCACCAGGAGTTATGTATTCATCAGTCATAAAAGAAACATGACCGGTCTTGGCCGTAAATCTACTTAATTGACTTGTTTGCTGCAGTTTTACATTTCATCGGCTTCACACTTCCTAATTTACCAAATTAACTTTGATAGCCTTGGAAGAATCGCTGACAGCCAATTAAAAGTGATGTAACTATTTACTATTGCCGGATACTAAATTTATATTAATTTATTGGGTTTGACTTTGCCACAGATTAAATGGGTATATTCTCATCTCATAAAAAATTGGGCATCACTATCTGAATGTAGGAGTTTAAACTCCCCGTCAGCCCTTCACATTTCGTGATACCCATCTCCTTCCAGACCCACTTTCTTCACCACCTCCACCAACTCCAAATGTCACATCCTTTATTACACGTCGGTCTACCATTTCCAACAAAGTTGGATTTTTTCATGTGGCCCCCACAATTCCCAAACAATCAGCCCTATTAGTTTTACTATCCAATATGCTAATTATACTGTCAGGTGGGCAGTCCTGGGCTTTAGCACTTCCCACCTGACAGTGTAGTGAGTACAGTTAGTGCATGGATTGCTCCGGAATGATGGGGGCTAGAAAAAAATTCCATCTGCGGCAGAGTCTGGGGAACAGAGTGTATTAAACGGTAGTGCCCAACCACCGGGCCACGGCCCAAGACCGGGCTGTGGAGCATCTGGTTCCGGGCTGCAGCCAAAGTACTTAAAATGAAAAACTGTGTACTCCCCTCCGACGCTTCTTCCCGGCACATTTTTTTTCCCCGGGACCATGATTCCGGTCCCTGGAAAATATTTTGGGCACAGCCGGTCCCCGAATACAATAAGGTTGGAGACCATTGTATTAAAGGGTGCATAGAGTTGATGGAGCAGGTGACAGGTCCCAAGCCAGACAACCCTCTCCATATAATGTCTATGGTCGCCGTATAGGAGACATTGATATCGCTGCAGTCTTCTCCCAGTCCGGGGGACCGTGTAGCTTGGCCATGACTTCATGGTGAAGTTCACATTCAGAATCCAAGATAAGTTCTTGGCTTTGTCATTTATTTATTTATTTATTTTTTCAGAAAGAGATAAAGAAGTGCAAAATTGTCATTATCACCGAAAACTCGTTTCCCTGTAACTTATTTTCTTTTTTTTTCCAATTAAAATCAGCAGGTATTGTCTGTCTCCATGGCACCAATAAAACTGCAAATCTACCTCGACTATAAAGCAATGAGTAAATCCCCAACCTCCGGCCGCTGTACAGTCAGCACTCCGGCTGACAGATATACTTGTATCTCCATTTATTATGTGACATCGTTTGTGTATGCAGAAATAAATCACATTGTAAGATGTAATGTATCTGACTGGGGGAAATGCCGGCCCGAGCAGAAACTAACCTCGGCGAGATGGCACAACGATAGCAAGCCGGAAACCTGACATCCCAACAAAAGACTCATTTACCTTCTGTTACTTGGAAGACCTGGATTGCAGCCCAATTTGCATATCATCATGTTAGACTCTAGTCACACCCAGATCTGCATTAAGAATGCTGCTGGTTTACTCTCGACATCGTGGCTGACTTTACGACTGCCCATAGACCCCTCTTCAGTGTCTAGCATGGAGAAAGGGTAGATTTCAAGGTAGATAAGCTAAAAAATCAACCCTATGGCCATAGTAATGTAAAGCTACGAGCCTAAAAAAATTTGGTTGATTGGTATTTTAGTGAAAATCCTCTTGGACTGGATGAATTCCCATGTAATGGTCCTCAAAGTCTGAATTCCCATAGTATGATGGTCTTCTGGTTATGGCTACAGACCATGGACATGTTCAGAATACAACTATGGGCAAGCCAACAGGAGCAGAACATGGTGCCGAATGGCAAACAGAAGAGTGGGTCAAACCTAAACACATCCAGTAAGGAAGATAAGTGAGAAACCAAAAGTTGTGCCTTAAGAAAAGGACCACCACAGAACAATTATGGGCCACCAACCTCAATCTGCGGTTCTGGGGAATACATTAGTAATAGATTGGGTTGAAGAGTCACCATGACCTGAAATAATATTCAAGAGGAAATAGGTGGCCTCATTTAACTCCTTCCTGAGATGTAGACCTACCTACCAGATAATGGGCCCCTTGTTTAGATCTGTCAAACTCTTTGCAGTTCTACTTTTCTCCTGTTGAGATCTGACTTTTACGCAAAGTCTCATCCAATTTCGTCCAAAAGTAATTGCCACAAAGTCTCGACAGACTGCCAGCGAAAAACTCCACTGCAAAAATACTTGTGAATAAATAATAACCCTTAATAATTTAGAATTAAAATATATCTGCCCTGATACATCTTGATCCTGAATTATTCACAGCCATGTTTTATTAATGCTCTGTGGATAGCGCTCGGCCGTCCCGTGCTGACCATACAATATCTGCATATTCTGTCATCAGTCTTCCTCTTAAATATTTGCTCTGCTAAAGCTGTTCAGTTAAGTGGTATTAGACTAAAAGTGTTCAATTTTATTTCCTTTGAGTGATTTCCAGTTTAAAGGGGGTGTCTACTATAGTTGCCATCCACTGCTGATATATAGGCCGGAATGGAGAATCTAATGGAGTATATGGCACCAAACTCATTTGACTTGGGGCAACTCTTAAGGGTATTTTCTAGACAAAGGGTAATTTTTTACCCTTTAACCCCTGTATATAGATCTGAACAATGCTGCAGGGCAACACCAGGTCACTACCTCAGTAGTAGTGGCTGACCAACATCGGTTAGGAGACCCTAGTGCGAGGCACCACAATGTACAGTAGGGATGTTGCCAGAAAACAAGGTGAAGACTGGGCAGTGCAAGTTCTAGTGTAAATGGTAATTAAGACAACAGCAAGGAACGGTGGAACCGTTTCGGATATAGGTATACAAGCAAGGGTCTTAAAAAGAGCAGACAAACAACTTTCACAAAGACAAGAGGAAACTCCTGGTAATTCTGGGTCAACTGGTCTCTTAAGAGTCAGTCTGACGTCTACAACGTTTAAGAGCACAAGGGTCTGGTGGTCTAGTAGTTGATGTCGCTTAATACCCACATGTGGATTATTTATTCACCACCATTATCCATCGTCTTCTGGTTACATGTACAAGTATAGTGCATAGTGCACCAAGTCACTGGGTCAATTGAGATACTTCCATCAACACGGAACACGTGTCCTTCCGTGACTACACAATCCCCAGGATTCAACCTAATATAGCACCTTCATGATGTGGTGGACCAAGAGATGCTGCCCTTTTGAGAAACCATCAGGACACATGCGTGAACCATATTCTCTATGGAATGCCCAAGAGATATGCTGGAAGCAGAAATTGTCCTTGGCATAGTTGAATATGTCGGGTCACTCTGGGTGGAAAGGTGAAGGCTTTGTAATACTTAAAGGAGTTTTTTCATGAACACAAGTTAGGCCCTATCCACATGATAGGACCTAACCTACTAATAGTGGGGGTCTCAGTGATGAGACCTCCACAGATCATGAAAATGAGGGATTCGATGGGGTCCCACGTACCTCCGTTGGTCCCCTCGTCTCTCCATCAGAGTAATGGGACAGATGGCCGTGCGTGACTGTTCTGCTCCATTAATCTCTATGGAGCTGACGGAAATTGATGGGCGCCGCTCTCACCGATCTCCGTCAGCTCCATAGAGATTAATGGAGCAGAATGCTCATGCGCGGCCGTCTGCTCCATTACTCTGACGCAGCGATGAGTGCTGCAAATGAGGTACGTAGGACCCCATTGGACCCCTCGTTTTCGTGATCTGTGGGGATCTCATCAATGAGACCCCCACCGATCAGCAAGTTAGGCCCTATTCTGTGGATAGGGCCTAACTTGTGTTCATGGGAAAAAACCCTTTAATGATCTGAGTGATATTTCATTGCTCTTTTCCTACCGCAATCACTGGTGACTTTCTCCCAAATGGTGACTGTATCCTCTTTGTTAAATTTAATGATAAATGTTCCAGGGGATCTATGGTTGGCACTACAATTGTGGTCCCTTGCTATCACTTTATTGGGTACTGTGCCAAGGTCTTCCTCGTGTAAAATGAGGCATCAATTAATGGTGTATATTTTGTAATCGCCATTGATTGATATCAAGTATTTGTGATAGTGTTATCCCATTGTCCTTCTTCCGATTAGGTTGCCATTCATATTGTCCTTTATTGGACGGCATAATTCAATTATATTTCAGTTCCATAAGTGGCATGGGGTAATCACTCTCCCGCACCATCTGTTCTTCCTGGAACCCATTGGCAGACATGCCGCGCGGCACAGATGCCTGGCTACAAATGTTCATTCATGTTCCTCTACTGAATCTGTAAACCATCGCTCTACTGTCTGCTCTTTAAAGCTGAAATATTAATGAGCGTTACCTCGGACGTGGTCTGTCTCATTACAGCAACGCAACATAATTTTGGATTTGGATAGGTAAAACGTGAGATGAAGAAGACTGTTTAGAAGAAGGTCTTCACTCCATTGGTTCCCTCTAACCATATGTTATATCATATCTCCACCGACAGATTTCCATTCCGAAAACCTTTTAATTGATCATTATTAACCTAACGAGATCAAGAGCTGGAAGGGTTACATAGTGATTGATGACTCGGCCTGTATGACTGTTTATCATAATGGACCTGCATTCTGCCAAATATGAAGCGCTCTCAAGTATTCCAGTACCATGTGAAATAAGAGCATTTACAAGTTTGTTTAGCTTTATGGACACCAAATTAATAGAGCATATCTGTATATAATTCATTGTCATTTACTAAGGGCCCGATTCGCGTTTTTGCGACGGGTTAACCAAATTTTACCGTTTTGCGCAAATTTTTCCCTGAATTGCCCCGGGATTTTGGCGCACGCGTTCGGATTGTGGCGCAAAAAAAACCCAACAGATTCTGAAAAACCGCCGCATTTTAAAAAAAAATGTCGCTCGACACGCGCTTACCTGCACCCACGATGGCTCGGTGAACTTCAGTGCATTCCGATGGTCTTCAGCGCAGCAGCGACACCTGGTGGACGTCGGAGAAACTGCCTTAGTGAATCCCGGCAGAACCCGAATCCTCCGCAGAGAACGCGCCGCTGGATCGCCAATGGACCGGGTAAGTAAATCTGCCCCACTATGTTTTGTGAAGGCCTCAGAGATTTGTTAGAGAACATTAGGGAACAAACAGCATCCGGAAAATCAAGGAATTCACCAGAAAGCTCAGGAATAAAGTGTATTACAGGTTAGGTTTAAAAAAATAGCCCAGGCTCTGGATAATAATCCGAACAGGGCTCAGTGCGGCCAAATCATGATTTCCAGGACTATTTGGAAAAGGTGGTCACACCAAATATTTATTTGGTTTCAGCTGCAATAATAAGAACACAGTTAAATTAAAAATTACAGTAATCTACTAAATAGGAGTTTAGGTTTAAGTTTAGGTCTAACTTAGGTCTAAGTTTAGGTTTAACCTCGACATATACATAAGCTTACTAGATGCACATATCTTCCCCAACCATCCTTTAAGCATGCATGCCTGGCCTATATATCAATACTGTAGTGTTAAAGATGAGTGGCTGCCGGAACGTAATTCTCTTATATCGTAAAGGTTACCTGTCACTTGAACTAAACCATACTAACTAAACATATCTGTGAAAAATGCTAATATTGTTATTCCCCATGCCTGAAAAGTTCCACAGTCTGTTTGTAAAGTTGACTCACCATCTATGCAAATGACTCCATGTGAGTCCGACAATCATCTTTTCTCTGAGATGTGTCCAACGTATTCATGTCCTTTCTGCTCCAGATGTGCCCCTTCCCCCATTTCCACTCACTGAAGAGAATTCCTAAGGAAGGGGGAGCTTTTTTCTTTTCAGCCAATCACAGACAGACCATATCAACCCCTCATTCTGCCCTTCCCCAGGAATTCTCTTCAGCAGTCACACAACCAGCGTGTGAATAATGTAGCAGGGCCGTGTTTGCTCAGCTGAAGACAAAGCAGGCCCCTTGTCATTCAGGATGCTGGAGGCTGTGCTGAATGTGCATAGATGATGAGTCAATGGGGAAGGCATGGGGAATAACAATATAGGGATAGTTTTACTGCTGTATAATAGCAGTTTTCAAAGCAATGTTTAGTTAGCGTGGGTTATTTCAACTGACTGGTTCCCCTTAAAACCTTATATGCATGATTTATGTTTCGGCAATATATTCTCTTCCAGGGGACAGTAATCTCATGTTTATGGGCAGCCTTAATATAATATACCAGAAGGTCACTGATGCTGGAATAGGAGGTCCTCTTGGGGGGGCTCAGTGAAAACTGCTGTTCTAGAACCGGAGTATAGAACCCTGACACATTGACCACATTGTCCTAGGTACATTATCCTATACATTATCCTCCATACACAGACATATTATACATTATATTTCATCAGATGAAAGATAAGGCACATAGGATGCTATTCCTTATAAGATTGTAGATTGCCTGTTATTGATTGCGTATTGCCCTGGAGATGTGTGTATCAGCCTCTTGTCACTCTTTCCGTGACTTATGTTGATTGTGTTTGTGGTTTGATTAGTTTTTCTATTGCACTTGTTACATTAGGCAGTAATTTACATTGACCCTCCGGGGGTCATTTCCAGAGACATTCTGCATTGCTGTGATTCATTGGGAGACCTATGAATTGCTTGTATTTAATATTTCAGCAGTTTGTTCTTTTGCTTTACATTCACCGCACCAGGTAATAAAATTGAAAGAAAGATGGCAGCAGAAGGAGAGGAGTGTGTTGGTCTTGGGGAGGGGCAGTGACTTCTCTGCTCATGTGAATAGAGGAATGTTATGCTATGTGAGGGAATTGGATGGCAAAATAGCACAAATGGGTCAATCTCAGAAGGATTAAGGCAGCGGTAGAGGAATGTGATGATCTTGTTGGAGGCAGTGACCTTGAGGGGCGGTATTTAATAAAGCCAATGTCTTGGTGGTAAATTTTATTTACAGCATTGACAAATCTGCTCACACACTGTAGGGATCAGCAACAGAAGAAGAGTGTGTTGGTTTTTTGTAAGAAAGTGACCTGTCAACTCAAGTGATTATTCTGTTAGTTGTCAATACCCCAGTTCGTCACTACAGATAGGAGAAAAGCAGCAGAAGAATAGTGTGTCATCATGGGATTCTGTTAGATGCTGATACCACAGCACTTTATTACAGCAGCAGAAGAATAGTGTGTTGGTCTTGTGCACAAAAGTGACCAGTCTAATCATGTGATTCTGTTAGATCCCGATACTACAGCACTTCATTACAGCAGTAGAAGAGTGTGTTGGTCTTGTGCACAAAAGTGACCAGTCTAATCATGTGATTCTGTTAGTTGACTTTAATACAGATACGGGGAATAGCGACAGAAGAACAGTGTATTGGTCTTGTGGAAAACGGTGATCATTCTCTTAATTGGATTTTGTTAGATATCAGAAACCCAAGCACTTTAATAGAGCATAGCAGCAGAAGATGAGTGTGTCGGCCTTATCAAATACAGCGACCTGTCTGTAATTATATGATACTATAAGCTGCCAATACCCCAATACTTTGGTACTGATAAACATAAAACAGTGATTGGTCTTATGATGGGATCCTGGGATGTCAATACCTCAGTACTTCAATGGAGATAAGGGGAACAGCAGCAGAATAAGAGTGTGTTGGTTTTGCCGGAGTCAATTAATCATTAATCATTAGAAGAGTGTTTTGGTGGAATAAAGTAATTCATGGGAAAATATTGATACCCAAGTACTTCAATACAGATAAGTTTGTTGGTTTTGGGTAATAAAGTGAGAATTCTTACCATGTGATGCTGTTAGTTTTTACTGTTCATATTGCTCTCTCTTGGTCTCGGCATCCGCTTGCCCTTAGAGTACAGCATACTCTTTGATACCGGTGTATTATTTGTATTGTGTTTGTTTAGCTGGTACAGATTTCCAGGCTGCATTAGGGGCTATTATCACCCAATTTAAGAATTAGACATGAAGACCCAAGAGAGATCATCCAGTTCTGCTCCGACCGCTCACATTTTCTACCATTGGATGGAGACGTTATGAAAGTGATAAAACAAATCTGAACAATGAACCCTGGGCGATACTTACAGTGGGTATTTGGAGACGTTATTGAATAGATGAAAAGCAATTGAATTTTCAATAAAGTTTTCTAGACTCTGAAAGGCTGATATGTATCAGGGTTAAGAAGCCTCTGATAACAAGATTACTGATTTCCCCGGATGAAATATTTATTCAGTGAGACTTTGCAAATGAAAGCAGAATCTTTCAGTGATGTGTATCGTGCGGAAAATCAATTGACTTGGATTCTACTGGTAAATAATATTTACTGAGATGACTTTCATTGCATTCACCGTGAAGAAAAAGTGTTGTTTATGTAGTGTTCACGTTATTCTGCATTGATGACCCCCGGGATGACTATCCTCGACAGGGAACTCGCTGAGTTACATACCTTCAAGTGCATCCCGCTGAGTCCGGTAGTATTCATTGGGGGTTTCCCACTAATAACTCCACTGGTAAGACCTCAAAATATTCCAAGACTAGGGGTCGTTAAGTGCCTCATGTCACTGGAGTGGTGGTGGTGCACATCGTCGGCCACCACAACTCCATTTACTTCTACTGAAATGAAGAAGATCCCCACTCCGGAAGTGCGATAGAACTGACTGCTCCGGTGGCCAAAAATGTACCACCACTATATACTACATAGAAATGAGACCCCAGATATCCAAAGGATAGGAGTCCTTGAGTGCCTTGAGGGTGCTAAAGAAGATCACCACTTGGTAAGTACTCAAGAACACCTACCACCACTCAATTCACATGGAATAGTTGAGGACCCTCATTCTCATGAGTACTAGAGGTCTAGAGGTGGGTCCTCCAATGATTGGATACGTATCCCCTGTCCTGTGGACTGTTTGAGAATAATATTATTCAGAAATTATAGTGTTTGACCATTCTATAGTTGGGCACCATGGTACTTCTGTTCGGCAATGATATGCTTTAGCGTACACCATGTGACAGTATAGGCTAGACACTACCGATGTGACCTCAGATATCATTAGGATGGTAGTCCCTGAGTCCCAATGGCTCACTTGGGAAGTTCTTGGGAAAGAGCTTTATTTACTTGGGTTACTTGAGGGTCCCCATTCTCGTGATTGCTGGAGGTTCAAAAACACATTTGCTGTGTACTGAAGAAAATCACAGCTCAGGAAGTCCCATAGCAGCGACCAAGAATTTGTCCCATCTCTCCATTTGCATGGGATACTTGCGGACCTCCATTCTCATGATTGCTGGAGGTCCAGTGGTGAGATGTTCAACACACATTCTGTAGATTTCTTTAAAAGGAATATCTCTTGGACATTATATAGTTATAATATGGTATGGAATTGGGCACCATGACTTTAGGCACTGTCTGGTGTGCTTTATCGTACCAATGAGACCCCAGATATCACATGGTGGGTCTATTGAATGCCCAATGGCACTGAAGAAGCCACTCGGGAAGTTCTTGGGGAAGTGCTCGTGAATGTCTACCACCCCTCCATTCACTGGTACTTGAGGACTTCTTTTCTCATTACTGCTGGAGGTTCAGGGACACATATGCCCTATCGTGTATTTTTAAAGCAATATCACTTAGAAATTAAATTGTTATGTGACCATGGTTGGTACTCTCATTTGGGCACCATCTTTTTGGCACTTGTAATTTGACATTGTAGGATTGGCTTCATGTACACCAATTGTACAGTGAAGGGTAGACTCAACAGAAGATGCACCATCCAGTGTAAATGTAGTTCTAGAACCTCATTTCAGGATGTGGCATCTTGGTTTCCATCTATAAAGTGTTCCTGAGGGATCTCTCATGCTTTGATTAAAGGAAGTCACTTGGCAATCCAAGTCTTAACACTCCCGGTCCCGCCAATTGGCGATCAAACGTGTTCGATTTCTACTTGTTTGTATCCAGAGCAAGAATTTTGGCTTTGGTATTCTATGTGTCATCCTCCACCACCTTCCGATTGATGATACAATGTGATTCTAGGACAACCCTTTAAGTGTATCTTCCTGGAGATATACTTTACCAAAAGTACATTGCAACACTAATAAACCTTCTGACCGATATCTCTGAATTAGAGTTGGAGCCTCTCCTGACAATTTTTGCCCTATATATTCTTCTCAGTTATGACCTCTGGTGGCTTAGGGTTATGTCTTATATCCATGGACAAAGTATGTGAGATACAGATAGACCTGGAGGAGCACAATTATCAGACTCTGGTTGATGAGGGCTTCTGGTTTCATGCCTCCTATTTCACCCTCCACTAGTCCCCACCCCACTGTTACTGCTCTAGTGGTCTTGGGTAATTGGCGGGTTTAGATTTCCTTTATGTCATGGGAATGAGAATGATGGATTTCATCCATATTCATCGAGCAAGTTAGAAGTCATGGAAATATATTTTAGTGCAGAAATTATGAGAAGAAATCCCATGGATGTGCCATAGTGGAGCTCTGTTTAAAGGGACATCACAACCTAATTCCAATCCATCGGTTTGTCCTATTACCTGATCCTATTCAAAGTCATGTCCCAATTCCAAGGCTCCAAAAACTTCTAAATGTATATTTTATCTTCTCTTGCCATGAAACAAATCCGTAGCTCACTTTTCAGGCCCATCTCCCCCTTTAATATGGTTTTCTGATTTTAAGTTAACAAAAAAAACCTCCAGTCCAGCTCCGTGGTGTTTTTTATTCTCATGATGCCTCAGCACAGCATCACAAGGGCAGCTAGAAGTAAAAAAAAAATACCTCTCATCCAGCTCAGTGGTGTTTTCTATTACCATGATGACTCAGTACAGTATCACATGGGCAGCTATATATTGGTTCATCTCTGCCTGCTGGGAGGACGGTGTGGTTATCCTTCTGTCTGTACCTCAATAAGCCAAGCATCATACTTGTACCTTTTGTGCAGGGCTGTGAAAAATGGATTTATATTTCAGGATTGCACTGGGGGCATGTCCTTACATTTTTGTGTTCTTTGCTCTCTGCATTGAGCTGACCTACAGCTTTACTGTTGTAGTCTTAAACCAGAAGCCTGCTACGGCTTTTACTTAGAGCAAAGGGACAGGGCTGTGGAGCAGTTCAGTTTATTGCAGACAGCTAAGTACACAGCAGTGTGAGGACACCCCCCCCCCCCCCCCCAGTGCACCTGGAGAAGCCACAATTCTGAAATATAAATCAATTTTTCACAGTCCTGCTGCTACCAACAACACACACAAAGGTGTGGCTACCCAGATATTTGGGGTCAATACCTAACACTAACTGCAGGAAGGACAGAGAAAAACAGTTCGAGAAAACACCCCCATTGCACCTGGAGAAGCCACAATCCTGGAATATAAATATACTTTTCACAGTACTGCTGCTACTAACAACCTACAAAAAGGTTGACTGTAAATTAAGATTCTAATACATGGCAGTCCATAAAGTCGGAGCTGCTCTTTACATTCACAGTAGGGCCATTGTCTCCAGTGCCATTACCTAACACTGGCTGCAGAGAGGACAGAACACAGCAGTGTGAGGACATACCCCCAGTGCACATGGAGAAACTACAATAACTTGGAGAAACTTCAACATACACAAAGGGCTGATCACACATCTCTCCAGGGCTAATACCTGACATACTGCATGATCAAACCAGATGACACAATCCTTTATTGTAGAACAGATTTTATTGATCTAGCGCAATTCAACGCGTTTCAAATACACATAAAGCAATGTATAAAAAAATAACACTCAACAGTAATAACCTAAGTAATGGAACCAAGGTTATATATAAACAACATTTGTGTAGGTATATAGGGTTTACAGCGATATTTGTAGCTCTAACCTCGGCTGTTTGATGTGTGTTATTGGTCTCTTTGGTTTGTGCTATTCCTTTTTGCTGTTTTAGAGCAGGTTTATGTAACAGTTTACATGACATATGTCAGTCCACGAGCGGCTTTTCGCTGTTCTCTGGTTTCTGTCCTTGGGAATTATTACTATTTCTTAGGTTTAGGTATTGCTGGTGTGAGAGGTAAAATTCTGGTGACAGGTCTTCTTTAAAGTTGGGGTCCGCTCATCTCTAATGATCGGTTTGGGGTCCAAAAAGGAAAGATTTTGCTCCTATTAAAGGCCTTTAAAATGGTGCAGTGATGGCTTTCACAGGCGTATTAGACCATATTGGGGCTCATTTACTAAGGGTCCGAACGCCGCACTTTCGTCAGGTTTCCTGAATATTTCTCTTTTGCCCTGAATTGCTCCAGGTTTTTGGCGCACACAATCGGATTGTGGCACATCGGCGCCGGCTTGCTCACGACAGAAATGGGGCTGCGTGGCCGTCGGACAACCGCCGGATTCGGACAAACCGCGGAATTTAAAAAAGAAAATGTGTCGCAAGATCAACACTCACATGCGCCGGGAAGAAGAAGGTGAACTCCGGCGGACCTCGGCGCAGCAGCGCCACCTGCAGGAACTCGGATGCACAATCTTAATGAATCGCGCCGGACCCGATTCCTCATCGGACAATGCACCGCGGGATCGCGACACGACCGGGTAAGTAAATCTGCCCCATAGAGTAAAATACAAGAACCATAATTATACATGAATATCAGTAACGTAGCAAATGAGGCTTTGGATAGTCAACACTTATAGTGTGCAAATCGGACATAGAAGGGCTTGAGCTCGTGAGATGGAGCCATAGATGGTTATACCGTACACCACCATTACACAGAACTAGAATCTGCACCAATATTATGTTTTCTTATTTCTGTGCTCTATTTAATATGTAAATGACGATATATGAAACATGACACTATGACACTTCATCACACACCGATTCCTCGTTCCCGCTCGTCATTTGTCACCGCTCATATCATGTTGTCATAATATACTCCGCCTCATAGACTTCATTCATCACGTCTCAATCTGAATGATCTACCAAGCATTCAGGGACAAGAGCAGAGATAATCCACAACAGATCAAAGAGGGGATGGGAGGCCAAACGTTTTTTAGACAATTTAAATCTATACTACTATGTACACATTAAAGTGTACAACTACCAGAGTCTATAAGGACACTCCCTGGACATGGCATTCATCATCAATCCTATGATGTCTCAGCACACTATCAGATGGGAAGCTAAAGACTGTGCCATCTCCGCCTGCCCTGGTGTGATTATCCTTCTCTTTAAAGGGAACCTGTCACCAGGGACATCATTTACACTAAAGACAGGTTACAGAAGCCAATATTAGCTGCATTGCAAATATGTCTTTCTGTCTTCTCTAAGCATTTGCATTACAATATAATTGTGTGTTATAACTTACCTTGCACCCTGACAGAATCCTCTATGTAGTTTTAGTTTGGATGCATTTCAAAAAACAACACTTGTCTGACTTATCTGTCCTACAAACTCCTCAGCTCTCAGCCCCCACCTTTGTGCTCCTGTACAGCTTCTCCCTCCCCCACTGATGTCAGCTCACCAGGCTGTGACCACTTTGAAGGAGCAGGAGGGTGGAGCTGTACCGGAGCAACAAAGGTGGGAGCTGAGAGCTGAGCAGTCTGCAGCAAATGCATCCAAACCAAAGCCCAACCCCTAGGACTACATAGAGGATTCTGTCAGGGTGCAAGGTAAGTTATAATGAAATTGTAAAGCAAATGCTTAGAGAAATGTGCAGTGCAGCTGTAATGGGCTTCTGTAACTTGTCTTTAGTGAAAATGAGGTTCCTGGTGACAGGTTTCCTTTAAAGCACATCTACCACCAGGATGAAGGATTGTAAACCAAGCACACTGACATACTGCTGTGTGCCCCTCTGGCAATATCCGTTCTTCTTTAGCTTATGTCCTTTTTTTTTAAAGGCGTAAAAAATATGCAAATTAGCCTGAGAGGCTCTGGGTTTCATAGGTGTTAATGGAGCCTGGAGGCCCTCAGGCTTATTTGCTCACTTTTCATGGCTTCTTTTCTTAAAAACTAGAACACAAGAAGCTAAAGGAAGAGCGGATCCTACCAGAGGGGGCACACACCAGTATGTCAGTGTGCTTGGTTTACAATTCTTCATCCTGGTGGTAGATGTCCTTTAAATCCTGCTTCCAATACTGTATACATCTCCTTAATATTCCTGTGTGCCAGGAGTCTGTCTATACACCGTTAGAGGAGAATTTGTGTGGTACAGTCTATTCATCACAGAATAGGGAGATAGTGAAGCAAATCTTAATTTTCTGTCTGGTGTCTTATTATATTACATGTGATCAGATTTATACACTTTCAGGATAGTCCGTTCATTTAAAACATAACTAAACTGTCAACAAAATTGCACAAATTAATAGTGTGGACGATAATGGAACATTTAGTAACTGTGTAATATCATTTATTATAGAAATATGTTCCCGTGTCTTTCTCCCCCTTCTGCCTTTTTTCTTTATTTAAACAGTTTGTGTAAATCACCTTCTGTCCTGGACTCACTGACACATGAGAGATACGCAGAGAGGCTTTAGTCAAGTATATTATAAAGTTTATGCTCTATTCATTTCTGAAATGTAAAAGTTCATTATATGGCAGGAGGAAGAAGGAAGAAATGGGGGGATGATAGGAAGGAATGGATGGAGTAGCATTGAAATGAATGAGGGGAAGTAGGATATAATGAGGTAGAGGATGAAGGAAGAAGGAATACAAAAAGGGATGGTAGGAAGGTAGAATGGTAAGAGGGATGAACAGAAGAAAGGATAACTTTGGGAGAGAAGAAAGGACTGATGAAAGAGGAGAGAATAGAAATAAGAAGAGAGAAGTTAAGAACAATGGAAACAGGAGAGAAAGAAGGGAAAATTTAAGAGGAATTTGGAGGAAGAATAGAAGGAAAAAGGAGAGAGGGAAGTAAAAAGTAGAGAGTAAAGGAAGGAATGAAAAGGGAGAGAAAGAAGGAAGAGGAGAGAGGGAAATAAAAATCAGAGGGTAAACTGGAGGAAGGAAACAGGAGAGAAAGAAGGAAGAAGAAAGGGAAGTAAAAATTGGAGAGTGAAGTGTGAGAAAGGAAATAGAGGAAGAAGGAAGGAGAGAGAGAAAGAAAGAAGAAAGAAAGGAGATAGGGATGTAAACATTGGAGAATGAAGGGTTAGGAAGGAAACAGTAGAGGAAGAAGGAAGGAGAGAGAGAAGAAAGGAGAGAGAAGTAAACATTGGAGAGTGAAGGGTTAGGAAGGAAACAGGAGAGAAAAAAGGAAGGGTAAAGGAGAGTGGGAAGTAAAAGTTGGAGATTGAAGGGCATGGAAAAAAGGGATTAAAAAGGAAAGAGGAAAGTAAAAATTTGGAAGTGAAGGTCAAGGAAGGAAAGAGAGGTGGAAGGAAAATTGAGAGAGGAAGGGGAAAAGGGATGGTGAGGAGGAATAAGGGGAAATGGAGAGGGAAGGAAACAGTGTTTTGTCCACTTAATCCCCTGGAGATCAGTGGCCCCAAACCTGAGGCCATTGCGAAACTACAATTCCCATTGTGCTATGATATTGGGATTTGTTATCACATTAAAATGAACTCTTATACTTTCATTAAATCACAAGATTAATGTTTTTTCTGATGTGTTCCGGCTTGGATCAGCTTCCGTCCCGTATCAGTAGGTTCTTAGTTCTGTTTCCTGGCCTTTGATTTTGATGTTTATTTTTCTTCTTCTCTTTTTATTTTCAGGTGTTTTGATGTCGGCCTTCACCGTTTTCTCGTAAGGTAAGCCTAAAATGAGCCTAAAAACACTCATGAGAGGAAAATTGTTGATTTAGTGTTGATCATTTGACATAATTTACAGTATTGTGTGTTTCTTTCTTGCTCTAAGGAAGGCATGTTGTGAGGGCTGAGAGTTGCTGGAATGAGGGAGTTATTCTTCGATCTGGATATATTTAGCTTTGTACTTTTTCTGATGTATACGGGATAATCAATTACCTCCTATCATTTATAAAACTATTTATACACCACTAAATTACCGCCCCCACCCCCTGAGATACAGTATGAAATATTCTTTCTAATGTTCCTTCGTTTATGTTAAAACTTACCTACAAAAAAATTGCATTCAAAGTCATATAAAAATAAGCTAAAAGAGTCACTTTTTGTCCTGAAATGAGTCACACTGAGAGACTGGTGGGGGCACAGCATTTCAGATGCCTCTTGTCTAGGACTTCAAACCAGCTCATGTTCTGGTCTCATTGTAAAGATGAGATTCTCAACTTCCAAAACACATCAGTATTGTGATTCTCTGTTTTACAGAATTGGAGACACTGGCATTTAAAGACATAGGCAGGTATTGGATCTTTATTTGGAGCATGAATTCCTAACTACTGTATGACTGTAAAGGGGTTGTCCAAGTGTTTAAAAAAATCTAGAAGCGAGGCTGGGGAGGGCTTTTTAAAAAAAAAAATAATTATGTACTCACCTTGTCTGATGCTCTGCGTTCGGTCAGAGCCATGCCCCTGTATGGTTACAGGGGCACGGAAGCTCCACTCTGACTACTTCCGGGTGGCCGAGCATGCCCACCCGTCTGCCATCATGTCCCGGTGTCTCATACAGCGCTGGTGCAGGGGATAGGTGGTCGTGCCGGTCCCCAGGAAATAGTCAGAGCGGATCTTCTGTGCCCCTGTTAATATACAGGAGCTTAGCTTTGACCGATCGCGGTGTGGGACACCAGGAGTGCCGGACAAGATGAGTAGATGGTTTTTTAAAATCTCCCCAGCCCAGCTCCTAGATTTTTTTTACATTCGGACAACCCATTTAACTGTCAGTATCTTGAGTTCTGTAGAATTCTGAATTTACCTGGTCATCTTTAAAATGACACAAGAAGCATGGAACTATCTGCTACAGAGCCCAAAATAGGAGTGGTTGAAGTGACTCTTCCCTTCTATTTTCTCATTGTGACTCATCTCATTCAAAAAGTGACTCTTGCCATCTAATTTGCATATTACTTTGCAGGTAAATATTTTTTTTATGATTTGTAACATAAAAGAGGGAATGTTAAAAAGAACATTTCACGCTCTACCTGAGGAGGCTGGTAGTTGAGTGGAGTAAAAGCTGCTGACAGGTTTCCTTCTTCTTCCACTTGAAGACATAAACTGGTTTTTAGGAACATAGGCTCCTTAACTGTGCCCCGCTTTAGAAGCTCCCCACATGCCAGGAGCTTACCCTCCATTTGTCTCTGGATACAATGGAACAGATAATCTCTTTAATGGATCATTTTCCAAGCAGCAGTCACCGTCTGATGCCAAACTCCGAAGTAAAATTGTATCACGAACTGTTCACTGTCTAATTGTCATCACACACCGCGACAACAGAGCGGCAGCGCGGAGACAACACATGAATATGGAACGGCTCTCTTTGTCTCGGCAGGAATTAGCGCACGCCGCGATTCACACCACTAAACCGATCCATTTTTATAAAGCCACTTCATAGATTCCCCCAGTAGATACTTTACATATCTGAAGCCGGCAGCTGTTCGGAAGCGACTCCTCGTCTTCTTGTAAGGGTTTTCCCACCAAAGACACTGACGGCTTATGGCAAGACTTCACCTTTAATGACTGATGCAGGTTTAAAGGGCTTTCCTGTTACTGATAAACCAAATCGATAAAATACTCAGTCCATCTCGTGGTGCTCTCTCCTGTTTGTAACGTCAGAGGTCCATGTTGCCATGATAAATGGACAATGCCGCCTCTTATCTGTTCCCTCCTTCCCCTCCTCTTGCATCTCTGCACTTGGTTTCGAGCACCAAATAATAGGATAGAATAGAAGATAAGCTTGAGAAAAGTTGTAGGTCCATCATGTCCAACCGATAATCATACGATATAGAAAGAAAGAAAAACCCTACAATGCTGCTGCTGACTGGTCCATGATGGGAAATATTCCTTCGTGACCCCAAATAATGGCAGAATAACTCCCTTGATCAACATCATATTAACCAGATGTTTTGTGACCATCACACATAATATTTTTACTCTCAAGATAGGAAGCCAGACCCCTCCTGAACATGTACAAAGTATCGGTCATCACAACATGCTACTGCAGAGAGTACCACAGTCTTACTGCTCTTACAGTAAGGAATCCCTGTGTATGACAATTGTAGAAGAACCTGCACTATAGGGGTAGGGGATGCCCCCTGTCTATGTTGATGGTATAACCATCTGTACTCTAGATGTAGAGGATACACCCCTATGTATGCCAATGGTAGAACCACCTCACCTCTAGGCTTAGAGGACGCCTCCTGTATAAGGCAATAGAAGAACCACCTCTCCTTTCGGTGTAGAAGATGCCCCTTGTCTATGCTGATGATAGAACCACATCTCCTCTAGTAATAGAAGATGCCCCCTGTTTATGTGATAGTAGAACTTCCTCTCCTCTAAGCATAGAGGATGCCTCTGTCTATGGCAATGGTAAACCACCTCCTCTGTTTATGGCTCTATGGTGATGGTAGAACCACCTCTCCTCTAGGTGTAGAGGATGCCCCTGTCTATGGTGATGGTAGAACCGCCTCTCCTCTAGGTGTAGAGGATGCCCTCTGTCTATGGTGATGGTAGAACCACCTCTCCTCTAGGTGTAGAGGATGCCCCTGTCTATAGTGATGGTAGAACCGCCTCTCCTCTAGGTGTAGAGGATGCCATTTAAGAGTCTATATAATACATGGCAGTCCATAAGTCGGAGCTGCTCTTTACATTCACGTAGGGCATTGTCTCCAGTGCCATTACCTAACACTGGCTGCAGAGAGGACAGAACACAGCAGTGTGAGGACATACCCCCAGTGCACATGGAGAAACTACAATACCTGGAGAAACTTCAACATACACAAAGGGCTGATCACACATCTCCAGGGCTAATACCTGACATACTGCATGATCAAAACAGATGACACAATCCTTTATGTAGAACAGATTTATTGATCGCGCAATTCAACGCGTTTTCAATACACATAAAGCAATGTATAAAAAATAACACTCAACAGTAATAACACTAAGTAATGGAACCAAGGTTATATATAAACAACATTTGTGTAGGTATATAGGGTTTACAGCGATATTTGTAGCTCTAACCTCGGCTGTTTGATGTGTGTTATTGGTCTCTTGGTTGTGCTATTCCTTTTTGCTGTTTTAGAGCAGGTTTATGTAACAGTTTACATGACATATGTCAGTCCAGAGCGGCTTTTCGCTGTTCTCTGGTTTCTGTCCTTGGGAATATTACTATTTCTTAGGTTTAGGTATTGCTGGTGTGAGAGGTAAATTCTGGTGACAAGGTCTTCTTTAAAGTTGGGGTCCGCTCCTCTCTAATGATCGGTTGGGGTCCAAAAGGAAAGATTTTGCTCCTATTAAAGGCCTTTAAAATGGTGCAGTGATGGCTTTCACAGGCGTATTAGAACATATTGGGCTCATTTACTAAGGGTCGAACGCCGCATCTTTCGTAGGTTTCCGAAATTTTCTTTTGCCCTGAATTGCTCCAGGTTTTTGGCGCACACAATCGGATTTGTGGCACTCGGCGCCGGCTTGCTCACGACAGAAATGGGGCTGCGGTGGCCGTCGGACAACCGCGGATTCGGACAAACCGCGGAATTTAAAAAAGAAAATGTGTCGCAAGATCAACACTACATGCGCCGGGAAGAAGAAGTGAACTCCGGCGGACCTCGGCGCAGCAGCGCCACCTGCAGGAAACTCGGATGCACAATCTTAATGAATCGCGCCGGACCCGATTCCTCATCGGACATGCACCGCGGGATCGCGACACGACCGTGGTAAGTAAATCTGCCCATAGAGGTAAAATACACGAACCATAATTATACATGAATATCAGTAACGTAGCAAAGAGGCTTTGGATAGTCAACACTTATAGTGTGCAAATCGGACATAGAAGGGCTTGAGCTCGTGAGATGGAGCCATAGATGGTTATACCGTACACCACCATTACACAGAACTAGAATCTGCACCAATATTATGTTTCTTATTCTGTGCTCTATTTAATATGTAAATGACGATATATGAAACATGACACTAGACACTTCATCACACACCGATTCCTCGTTCCCGCTCGTCATTTGTCACCGCTCATATATGTTGTCATAATATACTCCGCCTATAGACTTCATCATCACGTTCTCATCTGAATGATCTACCAAGCATTCAGGACAAGAGCAGAGATAATCCACAACAGATCAAAGAGGGGATGGGAGGCCAAACGTTTTTTAGACAATTTAAATCTATACTACTATGTACACATTAAAGTGTACAACTACCAGAGTCTATAAGGACACTCCCTGGACATGGCATTCATCATCAATCATGAGTCTCAGCACACTATCAGATGGGAAGCAAAGACTGTGCCATCTCGCCTGCCCTGGTGTGATTATCCTTCTCTTTAAAGGGAACCTGTCAACAGGGACATCATTTACACTAAAGACAGGTTACAGAAGCCAATATAGCTGCATTGCAAATATGTCTTTGTCTTCTCTAAGCATTTGCATACAATATAATTGTGTGTTATAACTTACCTTGCACCCTGACAGAATCCTCTATGTAGTTTTAGTTTGGATGCATTTCAAAAAACAAAAACTGTTCTGATTATCTGTCCTACAAACTCCTCAGCTCTCAGCCCCCACCTTTGTGCTCCTGTACAGCTCCTCCTCCCATGATGTCAGCTCACCAGGCTGTGACCACTTTGAAGGAGCAGGAGGGTGGAGCGGTGTACCGGAGCAACAAAGGTGGGGCTGAGAGCGAGCAGTCTGCAGCAAATGCATCCAAACCAAAGCCCAACCCCTAGGAAACATAGAGGATTCTGTCAGGGTGCAAGGTAAGTTATAATGAAATGTGTAAGCAAAAGCTTGAGAAATGTGCAGTGCAGCTGTAATGGGTCTGTAACTTGTCTTTAGTGAAATGAGGTTCCTGGTGACAGGTTTCCTTAAAGCACATCTACCACCAGGATGAAGGATTGTAAACAAGCACACTGACATACTGCTGTGTGCCCCTCTGGCAATATCCGTTCTTCTTTAGCTTATGTCCTTTTTTTTAAAAGCGTAAAAAATATGCAAATTAGCCTGAGAGGCTCTGGGTTTCATAGGTGTTAATGGAGCCTGGAGGCCCTCAGGCTTATTTGCTCACTTTCATGGCTTCTTTTCTTAAAAACTAGAACACAAGAAGCTAAAGGAAGAGCGATCCTACAGAGGGGGCACACACCAGTATGTCAGTGTGCTTGGTTTACAATTCTTCATCTGGTGGTAGATGTCCTTTAAATCCTGCTTCCATACTGTATACATCTCCTTAATATTCCGTGTGCCAGGAGTCTGTCTATACACCGTTAGGAGAGAATTGTGTGTGTACAGTCTATTCATCACAGAATAGGGGATAGTGAAGCAAATCTTAATTTTCTGTTGGTGTCTTATTATATTACATGTGATCAGATTTATACACTTTCAGGATAGTCCGTTCATTTAAAACATAACTAAACTGTCAACAAAATTGCACAAATTAATAGTGTGGACGATATAGGAACATTAGTAACTGTGTAATATAATTTATTATAGAAATATGTTCCCGTGTCTTTCTCCCCCTTCTGCCTTTTTTCTTTATTTAAACAGTTTGTGTAAATCAACTTCTGTCCTGGACTCACTGACACATGAGAGATACGCAGAGAGGCTTTATCAAGTATATATAAAGTTTAGCTCTATTCATTTCTGAAATGTAAAAGTTCATTATATGGCAGGGAAGAAGGAAGAAATGGGGGGATGATAGGAAGGAATGGATGAGAGTAGCATTGAAATGAATGAGGGGAAGTAGGATATAATGAGGTAGAGGATGAAGGAAGAAGGAATACAAAAAGGGATGGTAGGAAGTGTAGAATGGTAAGAGGGATGAACAGAAGAAAGGATAACTTTGGGAGAGAAGAAAGGACTGATGAAAGAGGAGAGAATAGAAATAAGAAGAGAGAGTAAGAACAATGGAAACAGGAGAGAAAGAAGGGAAAATTTAAGAGGAATTTGGAGGAAGAATAGAAGGAAAAAGGAGGAGAGGAAGTAAAAAAGTAGAGAGTAAAGGAAGAATGAAAAGGAGAGAAAGAAAGAGGAAGAGGAGAGAGGGAAATAAAAATCAGAGGTAACTGGAGGAAGGAAACAGGAGAGAAAGAAGGAAGAAGAAAGGGAAGTAAAAATTGGAGAGGAAGTGTGAGAAAGGAAATAGAGGAAGAAGGAAGAAGGAAGGAGAGAGAGAAAGAAAGAAAGAAAGAAAGGAGATAGGGATGTAAACATTGGAGAATGAAGGGTTTAGGAAGGAAACAGTAGAGGAAGAAGGAAGGAGAGAGAGAGAGAGAAGAAAGGAGAGAGAAGTAAACATGGAGAGTGAAGGGTTAGGAAGGAAACAGGAGAGAAAAAAGGAAGGGTAAAGGGAGTGGGAAGTAAAAGTTGGAGATTGAAGGGCATGGAAAAAAAGGGATTAAAAAGGAAAGAGGAAAAGTTAAAATTGGAAGTGAAGGTCAGGAAGGAAAGAGAGTGGAAGGAAATTGAGAGAGGAAGGGAAAGGATGGTGAGGAGGAATAAGGGGAAATGGAGAGGGAAGGAAACAGTGTTTGTCCACTTAACCCCTGGAGATCAGTGGCCCCAACCTGAGGCCATTGCGAAAACTACATTCCATTGTGCTATGATATTGGGATTTGTTATCACATTAAAATGAACTCTTATACTTTACTAAATCACAGATTAATGTTTTTTGATGTGTTCCGGCTTGGACAGCTTCCGTCCGTCATAGTAGGTTTTAGTTCTGTTTCCTGGCCTTGATTTGATGTTTATTTTTCTTCTTCTCTTTTTATTTTCAGGTGTTTTGATGTCGGCCTTCACCGTTTTTCGTAAGGTAAGCCTAAAATGAGCCTAAAAACACTCATGAGAGGAAAATTGTTGATTTAGTGTTGATCATTGACATAATTTACAGTATTGTGTGTTTCTTTCTTGCTCTAAGGAAGGCATGTGTGTGAGGGCTGAGAGTTGCTGGAATGAGGAGTTATCTTCGATCTGGATATATTTAGCTTTGTACTTTTTCTGATGTATACGGGATAATCAATTACCCATACATTTATAAAACTATTTATACACCACTAAATTACCGCCCCCACCCCCTGAGATACCGTATGAAATATTCTTTCTAATGTTCCTTCGTTTATGTTTAAATTACCTACAAAAAAATTGCATTCAAAGTCATATAAAAATAAGCTAAAAGAGTCACTTTTTGTCCTGAAATGAGTCACACTGAGAGACTGGTGGGGGCACAGCATTTCAGATGCCTCTTGTCTAGGACTTCAAAACAGCTCATGTTCTGGGCTCATTGTAAAGATGAGATTCTCAACTTCCAAAACACATCAGTATTGTGATTCTCTGTTTTCAGAATTGGAGACAATGGCATTTAAAGACATGGCAGGTATTGGATCTTTATTTGGAGCATGAATTCCTAACTACTGTATGACGTAAGGGGTTGTCCAAGTGTTTAAAAAAATCTAGAAGCGAGGCTGGGGAGGGCTTTTTAAAAAAAAAATAATTGTACTCACCTTGTCTGATGCTCTGCGTTCGGTCAGAGCCATGCCCTGTATGGTTACAGGGGCACGGAAGCTCCACTCTGACTACTTGGGTGGCCGAGCATGCCCACCCGTCTGCCATCATGTCCGGTGTCTCATACAGCGCTGGTGCAGGGGATAGGTGGTCGTGCCGGTCCCAGGAATAGTCAGAGCGGATCTTCTGTGCCCCTGTTAATATACAGGAGCTTAGCTTTGACCGATCGCGGTGTGGGACACCAGGAGTGCCGGACAAGATGAGTAGATGGTTTTTAAAATCTCCCCAGCCCAGCTCCTAGATTTTTTTTACATTCGGACAACCCATTTAACTGTCCGTATCTTGAGTTCTGTAGAATTCTGAATTTACCTGGTCATCTTTAAAATGACACAAGAAGCATGGAAACTATGCTACAAGAGCCCAAAATAGGAGTGGTTGAAGTGACTCTTCCCTTCTATTTTCTCATTGTGATCATCTCATTCAAAAGTGACTCTTGCCATCTAATTTGCATTTACTTTGCAGGTAAATATTTTTTTAGTGTTTGGAACATAAAAGAGGGAAGTTAAAAAGAACATTTCACGCTCTACCTGAGGAGGCTGGTAGTTGGTGGAGTAAAAGCTGCTGACAGGTTTCCTTCTTCTTCCACTTGAAGACATAAACTGGTTTAGGAACATAGGCTCCTTACGTGCCCCGCTTTAGAAGCTCCCCACATGCCCGGAGCTTACCCTCCATTTGTCTCTGGATACAATGGAACAGATAATCTCTTTAATGGATCATTTTCCAAGCAGCAGTCACCGTCTGATGCCAAACTCCGAAAGTAAAATTGTATCACGAACTGTCACTGTCTAATTGTCATCACACACCGCGACAACAGAGCGGCAGCGCGGAGACAACACATGATATGGAACGGCTTCTTTGTCTCGGCAGGAATTAGGCACGCCGCGATTCACACCACTAAAGATCCATTTTTATTAAAGCCACTTCATAGATTCCCCCAGTAGATACTTTACATATCTGAAGCCGGCAGCTGTTCGGAAGCGACTCCTCGTCTTCTGTAAGGGTTTTCCCACCAAAGACACTGACGGCTTATGGCAAGACTTCACCTTTAATGACTGATGCGGTTTAAAGGGCTTTCCTGTACTGATAAACCAAATCGATAAAATACGTCCATCTCTGGTGCTTCTCCTGTTTGTAACGTCAGAGGTCCATGTTGCCATGATAAATGGACAATGCCCTCTTATCTGTTCCCTCCTTCCTCCTCTTGCATCTCTGCACTTGGTTTCGAGCACCAATAATAGGATAGAATAGAAGATAAGCTTGAGAAAAGTGTTGTAGTCCATCATGTCCAACCGATAATCATACGATATAGAAAGAAAGAAAAACCCTACAATGCTGCTGCTGACTGGTCCATGATGGGAATATTCCTTCGTGACCCCAAATAATGGCAGAATAACTCCCTTGATCAACATCATTTAACCAGATGTTTGTGACACATCACACATAATATTTTTACTCTCAGATAGGAAGCCAGACCCCTCCTGAAACTGTACAAAGTATCGGTCATCACAACATGCTACTGCAGAGAGTACCACAGTCTTACTGCTCTTACAGTAGGAATCCCTGTGTATGACAATTGTAGAAGAACCTGCACTATAGGGGTAGGGGATGCCCCCTGTCTATGTTGATGGTATAACCATCTGTACTTAGATGTAGAGGATACACCCCTATGTATGCCAATGGTAGAACCACCTCACCTCTAGGCTTAGAGGACGCCTCCTGTATAAGGCAATAGAAGAACCACCTCTCCTTTCGGTGTAGAAGATGCCCCTTGTCTATGCTGATGATAGAACCACATCTCCTCTAGTATAGAAGATGCCCCTGTTTATGTGATAGTGAACTTCCTCTCCTCTAAGACATAGAGGATGCCTCTGTCTATGGCAATGGTAAACCACCTCCTCTGTTTATGGCTCTATGGTGATGGTAGAACCACCTCTCTCTAGGTGTAGAGGATGCCCCCTGTCTATGGTGATGGTAGAACCTCTCCTCTAGGTAGAGGATGCCCCTCTCTCTGGTGATGGTAGAAACCTCCTCTCCTCTAGGTGTAGAGGATGCCCTCTGTCTATGGTGATGGTAGAACCACCTCTCCTCTAGGTGTAGAGGATGCCCCCTCTCTATGGTGATGGTAGAACCACCTCTCCTCTAGGTGTAGAGAATGCCCCCTGTCTATGGTGATGGTAGAACCTCCTCTCCTTAGGTGTAGAGGATGCCCCATGCTTCTGGTGAGTGATGGTAGAACCTCCTCTCCTCTAGGTGTAGAGGATGCCCCCTGTCTTTGGTGATGGAAGAACCGCCTCTCCTCTATTCACAATTAGATTTTTCTGCCATGCCACCTAAATATTAGTTCTAATCAATTTTCGGGAATAAATTTGCTTCCTCTTCTTATAATAGAATAATAGGTTTTTTCAAAGAGTCATATGAGATAACAGGAACATCGTTTTTGGCCGGGGTCCATAAACAGAATTTAGTAAAGAACCCTATAATCAGGCGCTCCGAGGTTTATGTTGTTGTCTTCTCTTCCCCCGGTAGTCCTCATATTTGTCGTTTCGGCACAGTACTTTGAAGGATGTTACTTTTTTCTAATGTCGGCATCAGCTGGATGTCTGAGGAACGTCTTTCCTGTGCCGATATCAGCAGGTCTGCAATTTCCTGTAATAGAATCGTGAAATTGTCGCTAATTACTATATTTCATAGCAGAGGAGTTTAAGGCATGTGAAGTCTAGCAAAAAGTTAATATTATTTTCTTTATCACATTTTTGCAATTATGTTCCGTCACACTGATAGAGTCCGTAACATGGAGGGGTTTATTTTCCTTCCAAATCTCTAGGGATAAACAATATGTGAATGGTGTCTTTGAGAGAATTAGGGCGCATCCGTGATGTGACTTGTGTTTTGCTGTGACAGATTAAATGCCAACCTCCTCCAATGGCCCCCTTTGACATATATTGTGGCCATTGTTTGCCTGAAACAGCGTTTGTTTCGATTATGGATTTTAGTAATTTAACAACAGAGCCTCCATTGTGATATGTACAATGTGAGTCTTAAAGGGGTTGATCATGAATTTCTATATATGACCTATGTGCACACATCAACCACACCAAAAACAATTGGAAACAAAGTCGGAAGCAGTCATCTCTATGTCCCGATATTGGACCTATCTTCCCATATATGAAAAAGGAGCCATGGCTTGTAGCTTCCGACCACAACTGGAACATGGAGCCAACTGCTACCAGATGCATGTGAGAGCGGATCGAAGAAGAGGCCTGATGTTGGCCTCCTGCAAATCAAGTATTGATGGTCCGTGCAAAGGATAGACCATCTGTAGGGATGAGCGGACCCGAAATGCGATGTTCGAGTCCATAACTTAGGGATCCCGACCTCAACCCCTTTACCACAATCATGACCAGCATCGGATGTTACTAGTGGGGAGGAGCATTCAGGTTCGGATACTCGACCACAAACTGAACTTTCAGGTAGAGGGTTCGGCCGAATTCGTCAAACTCAAACCTCAATGAGTCCACTCAACCCTAACCATGAGTGCTAATTCCT
This sequence comes from Engystomops pustulosus, assembly GCA_019512145.1. Classification (NCBI taxonomy): domain Eukaryota; kingdom Metazoa; phylum Chordata; class Amphibia; order Anura; family Leptodactylidae; genus Engystomops; species Engystomops pustulosus. The sequence goes on from CM033643.1 coordinate 217,407,253, forward strand.
GGACAATCCTTTAAATGTGGAATACCAGATTGTTCTCATCCCCACCTACCAACCCAACCCATTCATACCCTTCATATACAGCAGCCAGTCAACTAACACGCTAGTCATTTCTTATCACTCCTGTTTGCTGGACTTCTCCCGTGCTGCACCCATTCTGCGGAATCAGTCTCCAAACCTTTAAAACTTGCTCCTAAAAACCGGTACCTAACCATTCAACAAATATTGTTGACTACTGTTGACGGTAACTGTTGTATTCGACCAGAAACCTGTTTCCGTTTTTACTCAAAGCAGTGGAGAGGTGGTGTGGAGCTGTTCAGTATTGAGTGAACAGCAGTGTGAGGACACACCCCAAAATTTATAATCCTAAAATATAAACTTATATTTCACAGTCCTGCTGCTACTAACAACGCAAAGGTATGATTACACATCTCTTTAGTCTTTACTTTGCTTATTACTTGGAGCATGGAAGATGTTCTCGCATAGATCTCTGAATATTTCTGTAGTTGTGGGGCCCCCCATTTCTTCCTTCTGATCCATGGGCCTGAACGACTTCATAGGAAATATTACAAAGCTCTTTTGTTATATTATTCTAACAAACCCGACTTCTTCAGAGACCGTAATACCGAAGATGGATCTGGTAGAAATAATTCCCGGCTTACGTAGTGAAGCGGGAGCTTTAGTTAACATCTAAAAATAGAAATCTTATAAACTCAGTGGAAACTAATTCAATTTCCTATACAAAGTACTGTAATTAGAGTCGTGTTTGTGGAACATCTTGAAGGTGCAAACTAGAAGATTATGTTACTGCGCCAAAGAAAATGAATTTATTTTATAGAAAAATACAAGACACCGTGATATCTTCATCTGTTTGTGTCTAGACTTAGAATAATGGGCTTCTATTTTGGATTATATTTTTGATAATTTTAGGTGATGCTGAATGTAGAGGCTCACATGAAGGTCTCTTAGTTGGGTCAAGTGAATGGGTATAGTAACTAGTTAGCGTCAAAGCAGAGGGGTTCAAAGACAATATTGAGTAGAAAGGACCACAAGTAACCACCGTTGGTCAAAACTTACCATGGTCTGTACAGGCAGTCCCCGGGTTACATACAAGATAGGGTCTGTAGGTTTGTTCTTAAGTTGAATTTGTATGTAAGTCGGAACTGTATATTTTATCATTGTAATCCCAGCCGGAACTTTTTTGGGCTCTGTGACAATTGGATTTTAAAAATGTTGGATTGTCATAAGAATCAATATTAACACTAGAGCTTTATTACAGACACCATTGATAACTGTTACAGCTGATTATTGTAGCCTAGGACGAAAGTACAGTAAATTACCAATATCCTTAAGTAGGGGACCGCCTGTATTTAGGTTTGGAATTTTGGGCTTGTTAATATTGTCTCTCCCCGATCACGTCGTTGGTAAAATAAAAAACTATCTACTGTATCTAGAAAACATATGGATGGGTCATAAACAATGGTTGCACTCTACTCATAGTACCATAAGGCTACCTCCTTACGTATGTATAGTAGGACATTATGGTTGCATGCCTAGGTGCCTACAATACTTCTGCTACTGCTTTGGAGTAGTTGGAGTCTTCCAACTGTCTTGGTCCTTCAACATCAAAAAGATCATACAGATCACTAAAGTTCTAGCACACAGATCATTACACACACATACACCTATGCACTGTTACACAGATAGATCTATAATCTAATACAGCCCTAAAAATACTATACACACTACCTGCTATGATGGATGTGTCAGGCTGATTAGCAGATGCAATCATTCTCCCCTCTTCCCAGGACAGTGGGGGATGGTGAGTACAGAGAACGGAGGAGACATAGCACGTAGAGTAGTAAATGGCATTCATCCTATGTACTCCCTACTATTCATTGTCCTTTTTAGCCTTTTCAAAGCCTATATAGAAAGTAAAAGGAACCTGTCATCAGAAATTAGCCCAATAAACCACTAACAGTATGTAGTTAAGCAGCAGAGGAGCTTATAGATGATGTTTCTTTCATGGTCTGGTGTGGTGGCATCATCCAGAAACTCAACTTTAAAGGGAGATGTTACTTGGTTTTATGAAGTCAAGGGAGTGGAGAATTTAACATTGAAGTCAAGCTCTCTCTGCCTTAAAACGGCCCCTTCACTGTAACTGATGGTCCTGCATTCAAGGATATCATTGACAGGATCTCCTGAAGTCTGATGCATGATGGCAGTCACATAGGTGGAGGTGTTCAGAGGCAGGGAGAGCAAGACTTCAGTGTTAAACTCTCTTCCTCCCTGACTTCATACAACCAATTAACATCTCACTTCAAAGTTGATTTTCTGGATGATGCCACCACACTTGGTCATGAAACAAACATGATGTGGAAGGTGTTCAACTACTTGAAAACAGAATAATAATGGTTTATGATGACAGGTTCCCTTCAATGGTGTGCAGGGACGGCTTATTGATGATACGTGATTCTTTTTTAAACTAGGCAGCTACATGGTGAGGAGGTGGACTCTGGGAACACGAGAGCAGAGTGTGGACAGAACAGACATGATGGAGCTGCTTCCTGTAATTACTGAGCAGAGACCAGAGGTAGCACAGTTCATAGCCACATCCCATATCTTTCTTTGAACCATTGGTACACAAAAAAGAATCAAAAAGGATTCAAGTTGGAGTAGTGTACCCTGGCTTCAGTGCGCATTCACTGGACTACGGGCACATGTGCAGCCGAGATATTCTAGCTATAACATATGGGGGCACATTTACTTACCCGGTCCTGTCACGATCTAGTGGCGCGTTCTCTGACGAGGATTCGGGTCTTCAGGCGATTCACTAGGTCGTGCGCCCGATGTCCACCAGGTGTTGCTGCTGCGCCGAGGTCTGCCGGAGTTCACCTGCTTCTTCTCGGATCATGTGAGTGCTTGATTTTGCGACACACTTCTTTTTTTAAATTTCCACAGTTTTTCTAAATCCGTTGGGTATTCCGACCGCCACGCCCCCAATTTCTGTTGCATGAAAGCTGGCGCGATTGCGCCGAAATCCGATCGCGTGCGCCAAAATTCCAGCAGAAAACGGAAAAAAACGGGAAACCCGGCGAAAGTACAGCCGCAGAGCCCTTAGTAAGTGACCCCCATGGTGTCAGACTGCTTCTAGTTTACACTTGATGTTTAAATTTAAGGACTTGAGTGCACTGAGGATTTTGAGGTGGTCTTCTAAAAACTTCTTCAAAAAATGCCCCTGTGGAATAAAGCGCTGGCTGACCCTTTGGGATTCTGCAGTGAGATAAGGGAGGATACTAATTTTTTTATGGATGGAAATAAGAAGCATCTTCCCCGTCTACCAATGCAGATGGGGGGCTGGGGGTTTGTTTCGTATATTGAAGCTGCAGTACCAGACGCCACCACACCCACTCTGTGTTACGGTGCTGCTGGCCTTTAAACTACTAAATTATCGGGTCCTAAATTTAGGCCATCAATGTTTTTCGGGCAGCTGTGTATATTAGACAATCTCACCTGTTTGTACAAACCCACCTCCCCCCCACACTACAAAAGATCAGTCTGACACCGTGACTAGCGCGTTTCACGTCCCCAGATTCCCTCTCAATTGGAGATTTTTAGAAAACATTATCACTTTCAAATAATTCCCTGTTCAGTAAAGAAGAATCACCGCTCAGCTTCTCACTTTCTGGAGCCGATAAACAAGATAAAGTGGCATGTCTCTAATTAGCGTGACACTTGTGTCTGTGTAGACTGAATGCGCTGTGATCAGATAGCACACATGACACGCGCGGCTCCTCACACGGATGAGACATTATCCTCTTCTTTCTTCAGTTTTTTAAAGTTTTTTTAAGTAAAATTTCATCTAGTGATTAGTGCGGTGATTTTTATGTTTATATTTTTTGGCCTATTTTAAGCCAGACGCTATTGAATAGGATATTATAAAGAGTTTTGATCCAGGATACTGAAAGAAACCTTTCAACCAAATTGTTCTAGACTTTAATTGTGGTTCTTAAAGGGATTTGTCATGAATCCATCCTCAATCCCCTATCCATCCCCTATCCATAAGATCCGAAGCCCAGGAGCCTGAGTTACTCTCGCAAACCATTGACTATGGGACTAACAGGACAATTGATCCTCGGAGTCTTAGTCACATGGCCCAATCCTGGTCACTAAACCCCCCTACTGCTCATTTACCCATTTACAATCTATCCTGACGCAGCACAGGCGCATGCACACCGTATCGGTAAGTGATGCCACCATGTGACCACCGAGGTCAGTGATTGGCTGCTGCGCACACAGGAGCCTCACTACTTGTGGTCTGCTCAAGAATAATTACAAATAATTGGGTCCGCACCGCTGCTAACAAGTACTGAGAATGAGTATTTTTATAATTTTAAGCCCCCCTCTGCCAGTCACTGTGGGGTTAAGCAGATATCCATTAAACCTTATTTATAGGCAAGATTTTTTTTTCCCAAATTTCAATCAGATCAGTGACCATTGTGTCAAGTATTTGCTTTATTAATGGAAATCTACCATCAAAGTCCATCATGATAAAGCGGGGACACTTAGTGTGGGGTCACACGCTGCGATCTTGGCCGGTTCTTGGACCGTTTTTAAACACACTGAAAACGCGTGCGTTTGGCTGGTTTTAATCCGTTTCACAGAAATGAAGAAAAAAAGATTCAAACCAGCCAAACGCACGGTAAACATACAAAAATGTGTGTTTAAAAATGGTCCAAGAGCTCACAGGGGGTCATTTACTAAGGGCCCGATTCGCGTTTTTCCGACGGGTTATCTGAATATTTCCGATTTGCGCCGATTTTCCCTGAATTGCCCCAGGATTTTGGCACACGCGATTGGATTATGGAGCATCGGCGCCTGCATGCACGCGACAGAAATGGGGGGGGCGTGGCCGTAAAAAAAACCAACGGATTCGGAAAAAAACGCTGCATTTAAAACAAAAAGTGTCGCTTGACACGCGCTTTCCTGCACCCAGGGTAGAACGGTGAACTTCAGTGCAATCCGACAAACTTCAGCGCAGCAGCGACACCTAGTGGACATCAGGGGAACTGCCTTAGTGAATCCCGGCCGGACCCGAATCCTCCGCAGAGAACGCGCTGCTGGATCGTGAATGGACCGGGTAAGTAAATCTGCCCCACAGTGTGATTGCACCCTTACTCCCAGATCCAGGCACTGGGTGACCCTTACTGTGACTGTGGTAATCTTCATATATTTGTTATCCATGGACGCCTTCCTTCTAAAACCAACTTGTAAAATTATGCTAATGAGCCAGAAGTGCTATGGGGCTTACCAGACCCCTGCCATGCTGTAGCTTCACAGGCTGATACACTGTCTCCCCCTCCCCAATGTTCCCTCGGCACTCTCCCCTGCCTTATGTAATCTCACTGCAGCATGGAGTTTCAGTGGGGAGGAGGAAGTGCTCTTGTACAGTGTCACTGCCTGTGAAGCTATACCACGGAAGGGCTCTGGTAATGCCCTCCTTAGGACTTTTGGCTCATTATCATAATTATAAAAGTTGATATTAGAAGGAAGGAGGCCATGGATCACAAATTTAAGAAGATTACCACAGTCACGGTGTCTGGATCTATGAGTAATGTCCCTGGTTTATCAGGATGGATAATAATTGTAGGTTCCCTTTAACCAGCCCTGTAACATTTTGTACCGTACAGTATTTCATGTATCTGTGTTGAGATTTGCTGTACTGTTCCTCTTATCTCCTATTCACAGGGATATTTAAAATCTACATTTTTGACTGGTTTGTCCGGAGTGAATGATCCTGGGAAGGACGCACGTGTTATCTGTATATTCAGTGATAAATACGTATCCCACAGCGATTATAGACACGGGATTACCGGGAACATTGGAGAAGTCACTGTGTGGCCATCACTTCCTTCTTGGAGTTAATCAGTAACTAATATTACACAAATACGATATCTGCCCTGCTGACCATATTCTGTGGTCTCTTTAGAGAAGTTCTTCTTATTTTTGGGTTCTTAAAGAGAACCCGTCATGCAAAATAACCCCCCTAAACTAAATATATTTTCATAAACTGCCATTAGAGAGCATTGCCTCTATCCCTTCATTGTCCCTCTACATGCCTGTAAACCTAAGCAATGAGGTCCTAAAGCTGTATGCAAATGACCTGTGAGGTGTCCAATGAAGCATTAGCATATTCAAGCTGTCCTCTATTCATGAGTGGGAGGCACAGCCACACCCCCAGTGCATGACTGACAGCCTGTATAATGATGTGAGGCTGTATAATGATGTGCTTCCTGGTGCTGGCGCCCCCTGCAGCCTGTGTGTGCATGTGTGTGTGTATAGGAGAGATACAGCAGCTCCAGGCAGCCATGTTACAGCAGAACATGTCAGATTCATGTGTAGCTGATGTCTGTGTCTCTCACCTGTATATTAGGAGGATGCAGCATGTCAGCAGATGCAGCACACACACTAGCCATGCTTTACTATACATTACACACAGACATGAGCAGGGGGAGGAGAGGGGAGGGGTAACAGGGGTGACATCACTGCCTCTGACCATGTGACCAGCCTCATTTACATGATAAAGAATAGATGATTTTACAATGAATATTGTATGAAATAACTAGATAAAGGCTGGGACGGATCCTTGTGAGCTGCTCCAACAGGTAGTAGTGACAGGACTAGTGGCAGAGACCTGATGACAGGTGTCCTTTAAGGTGCCACTTATTCAATCTCAATAGGAAGAAAGCTGAGGATAAAGGGGTCTACCGAATCCCAAATGCCTTGTATAGGGCATAAGCGTTCCCTATATCTCTTCACCTTTCGCCAGGGATATGTATGCAAATGAGCTTCTAAGTGCACCAGGGGCGGGGCCATAACTGATGGTGCACCTGATTTCTTATTTCTACACCTACTTTCTATGTCAATCACTGTGGTAAAAGGGCAATGCTGTTTTGGCCCACAGAAGTGATAAAGAAAAATGTGGGTGCTCCAGCATATATGGTCCCGCCCCTGGTGCACCAAAGATCTAATTTGCATTAAATCAAATAATTTTCTTTAAAATGGCAAATCACTAGGAAACCGGAATGATATGTCTGGAAAGCTTATAAAGTGCCCTAGACAGTGCTGGGTTTACTTGTGGGGGATGTGGTAGACTCCCTTTATACATGTCAGTTATTTTACATTGTCCCTGCAGTCTCATAGGCCCAGGAGGTCCCGACTAGTACAGCCAGTCCCCTACTTGGTAATTTATTGTACTTTAGCCTTAGGCTACAATGATCAGCTGTAACAGTTATCACAGGCATCTGTAATGAAGCTTTAGTGTTAATCCTGGTTCTTATGACAATCCGAAAGTTTTAAAATCCAATTGTCACAGAGACCAATACATTTTAAGCTGGGGTTACAATGATAAAATATACAGTTGCATCTTACATACAAATTCGACTTAAGAACAAACCTCCAGAACCTATCCTGTATGTAACCCAGGGACTGCCTGTACTATAAATAACACATCATAGGTGGGGGCCCGATACCGATTTTGCATTGGGCCCAATCGTTCTGTACATAATGTAAATGTGCTCTCCCCAATTTTCCCCTAAACAGGTGGGAGTGTACAGCCCCTCTAATTCCCGCAGTTACCTCATTTAATTTTATACATTACTGTACAGGAAGATCAGAGTCCTGAAATCCTCCCGCTGTCAATGTAAATTACACTTGTAGGAGCCGCGGGCGGGGATGTTTTTAAGCCAATTACATGATAAGTAAGGAACCAGAAAACATGAAATCACAGTCGTGACCAAAAATGACAATCATTCCCATAGACACATAGTCAGTACAAGTGGTGGGAAACCCACACAACTATGGTAGGTATCAACAGATATTACATTATTCAAAAAATTTTAATAAAATCTAAAAAAATATGAACAAACCTCCTGCACGGATCAATCAGTATGTGTCTTCTTGCTGTAAAAGTAATAAAGGTCAAGACTTCATAAAACACCCTAGGTAAAAAAAAAATAGTATCAATCAAAATAATATACAATCCTAAAAGTCGTACTTTATGTCCATCTGCCCATGATCAATTTGGTGTTTGTTTTTTTTTAAATCCATCCATCCGTTCAGGAGTTATGGCTCCGAGAACTTTATATGTGACTGATCTCATCCTCGCCAAAGAGGAGGCAACATTTTTCACAGAGACACACCCCAGAGTAAATAAAAGGTGACCGCCCACTTGGCTTGTATAAGATATTTCACATATAAACTTCCGGGGGCCATATCTTTTGAACGGGTGGTCGGATTTAAAAAAAAACAAACACCAAATTGATCAGGGGAATGGTGACAATAGAACAGAATGGACTTGGTGACAGGTTCTATTACATCTTCAGAGAATGTGACAAGGGAAGAATTCTACTGGACATGAACCCTGGTGTTGGCTGGAAGCTAATGCTCCGCGACAGCGTGATACTTCTCTGAGATGGACCCTGATGATGGGGGAGGGGGTATGCCTTAAATTTACCAAGTCATTCTTAGTGTCTGAAGACATGATGGTGCAATACAGGTAAAAGTGATCTCTTATTGCTCTCATCCTCCATCTGATCCTACTGATGGCTTCATCCAGGAAGATGCCATAATAACAGGAAGTTGTCTCCTTCTAGTGGCAGGAAATAGGAGGATATAAGGTGTTGAGCAGAATAGGGTAAAGGTGCTTCCACTGGTGGCACTATGGCTGACCACAGGTGGCACTATGGCTGACCACAGGTGGCACTATGGCTGACCACTGGTGCCATCATGATTGTTCTGGAAGAATAGTTATGGTGCAGTCGTTGCGGTGTTTACACGTGTTTTGAAGCGCAATTCAACAGCTGTAGAGAGGAGATTCACCCAATTGCATTGCGTTAACATTGCATCTCCTCTCCGCAGCTGTTGAGTTACGTTTCCAAAAAAATCGTGTGAACGCAACCTTAGATATTTAAATTTCCAATAGTCGCCCGGCTAGCGACCAAAAAAGCCTTTTGAAATCCACCAAGGCCAGATAAGCGATGATATAACTTTTATTAACTCTTGTTTAAGAACAATGCAACTAGTGTATTAAAAACACAAGTTAGCAGTGTCCACACTCATAGTGCTATGTTCATAATCAGGGATGTAGGGGGATGCTATCCTTAAGGTTATAAGGTTAGAACCAACACGGGGGGTGGATCAGTTCCCACCTATATATTGTGTAAGTGGGCGTGTTGTTAAGTAAATGGCGGATAGAGTCTACCCCTAATTGTCCCTGTTTTGAGACTCTATTGGTCACCAATATTCCCTAGAGTCTAAATACTGACATTCTCATTGTATTTAAAGTGTGAGATATACTGTCTACTGCTCATTAAAATTACAAATCAGCTATGCCCACCTGACATGTTTCGCCGAACTGGCGTCATCAGGGGTAAAGGGCTACCTTAGATAGGTCCAGCATACATGTGACGAAGTGTCCATACATTGTCAAAACTTCAACACAGATAGAGTTGACTGTAATTTATCAAAGTCAATAGGGGTACTCGGCAATAAGAGATCGGAGTCAGTGGGTGTTGGGGCCCATCGGTGGTTTCCTTGGTACACAGGTAGGCCAGTAGTGATGGGAATTCCGTCTCTTCTTAGTGAGCTGGCTCAATAGGCTATTACAGCTCCTGAACGGCTCCCTATTAAATAACAGGGAGACGAAGGCCAGTCAGTCACCCCTCACCACTCCACTTTTAACCTGATTGTATCGGGTTAAAGGGGGCGTGGTGAGACGGTTAGGGTCGGGGTTAAGTGAGCCAGCGGGAGTCGGCTCCCGTCATTCACGAACATGAGCCGACTCTTTGTGCCGGCTCGTTCGTGAACGTCACATCATTATGGGCCAGTCTGACCCTAAATTTCACGTTTGACCCTATCAAAAATTTTGCATTGGACTTTTATTCAAGTAGAAAATCGTCTGTCGCTGGATTACTATTTATAAAATTCGGAGAACCCTGGCGGTACAAGAAACCACGGCGTCTTACGCTCTGCACGCTCGCCGCATTCCCCCAGACTCATTAATATGCCCCGCGCTCTTCTTGATTTTCATATTTGGACGCAAATTAATGTCACATAATTGTCTAAGAAATAGAAACTGCGGCAATGCGAATTCTGTTTGGAGCCGTGACAAAACGAATTACTTGTGTTGTCTGCTCCATTAGGCCGCCCGCCTCAGTGCGTCTGCGCCGACGCCTCGCCCCTCGCACTATAGACTGTAACGTATTACCGGAGCGCAGTGAAGGAACGCGCAGCAGCTGAGGCAGATTAGTATTGATTGGAATTTTTCCTTCCTAATTATTTTTCATTATGACTCTCGAAGCTCCTGCAAGTGTTTGATAGGATTATCCTTTTTTACATCATGGCGCGAGATTGGAAGGATTTCCATACTAGAAAAACCACCGGGGAGAAGAGCAAACAAATGCTAAGCTAATAGTAATAGTATTATTACCCATCTAATAACTACAACACCCAGCAGGCGGGAAGACATCCAGACAGTACAGACTGTCAGGCACAAGAGCTGTCATACTACTCCATTGTCAAGGATAGAAGATTGCTATCGTTTTCCAGTGTCACTTGACCAGGTAACCAATTACATCCTGGTCAGTGATGGCACTAAATATATACTTTGAACTTTAAAAGATGTTTCAGCTCCTTTCTCCTCTGTTCAGCTCCTCCTGCTCTATAACATGCTGCCTGCAGATAGGACTCTATGTAAAATCTGCTCAGCTCCTCCTGCTCTATAATATGCTGCCTGCAGATAGGACACTGTGTAAAATCTGCTCAGCTCCTCCTGCTCTATAACATGCTGCCTGCAGAAAGGACACTACTTACAATCTGCTCAGCTCCTCCTGCGCTATAACCTGCTGCCTGCAGATAGGACGCTATGTACAATCTGCTCTGCTCCTCCTGCTCTATAACATGCTGCCTGCAGATAGGACACAACGTACAATCTGCTCAGCTCCTCCTGCTCTATAACATGCTGCCTGCAGATAGGACACAATGTACAATCTGCTCAGCTCCTCCTGCTCTATAACATGCTGTCTGCAGATAGAAAGCTATGTACAGACTGTTCAGCTCCTCCTGTCCTATAACATGCTGCCTGCATATAGGACACTATGTATAATTTGCTCTGCTCCTCCTTCTCTATAACATGCTGCCTGCAGATAGGACACAACGTACAATCTGCTCAGCTCCTCCTGCTATATAACATGCTGCCTGCAGATAGGACACAATACAATCAGCTGAGCTCCTCCTGCTCTATAACATGCTGCCTGCAGATAGGACACTATATACAATCTGCTCAGCTCCTCTTCCCCTATAATATGCTGCCTGCAGATAGGACACTATGTACAATCCACTCAGCTCCTCCTGCTCTAAAATGCTGCCTGCAGAAAGACACTATGTACAATTCTGCTCAGCTCCTCCTGCCCTATAAAATGCTTCCTGAGATAGGACACTTTATACAATCTGATCGACCCTCTGCTCTATAACATGCTGCCTGCAGATAGGACACTATATACAATCTGCTCAGCTCCTCTTCCCCTATAATATGCTGCCTGCAGATAGGACACTATGTACAATCCACTCAGCTCCTCCTGCTCTATAAATGCTGCCTGCAGATAAGACACTATGTACAATCTGCTCAGCTCCTCCTGCCCTATAAAATGCTTCCTGCAGATAGGACACTTTATACAATCTGCTCAGCCCCTCCTGCTCTATAACATGCTGCCTGCAGATAGGACACTATATACAATCTGCTCAGCTCCTCTTCCCCTATAATCTATCTGCCTGCAGATAGGACACTATGTACAATCCACTCAGCCCTCCTGCTCATAAATTGCCTGCAATAGACACTATGTACATCTTGCTCAGCTCCTCCTGCCCTATAATGCCCTGCAGATAGGACACTTTATACAATCTGCTCAGCCCCTCCTGCTCTATAACATGCTGCCTGCAGATAGGACCCTATGTACAATCTGCTCAGCCCCTTCTGCTCTATAACATGCTGACTGCAGATAGGACACTATACACCAGTGATGGCGAACCTATGGCACGGGTGCCAGAGGTGGCACTCAGAGCCCTTTCTATGGGCACTCCAGGACAAAGTTCACAAAACACTGAATCTTCCTGCAGTCCCAGGCAAATTAAGAGATGCTGCTCCCACTGCTATTCGACACTTTGTTGGCTGTTTGGAACTGCATGAAAAGTTAGAAGGTTTTGACAGAACTGCATTATCTTTGGAGGTCTGGACCCGAACGTTCTTCCTTTACAGAGAGACCCTGGAGAGAAGCTACAATGATCATCTGAATTTGCCCTCCTTTGAAGTGGTGGCCTCAGACTGCCGAAACAATTGAAAGATGTGAAAGAACAGGTAGCAATAAGTTACTGTTTAAAATTTCATGCTGGCACTTCACGGTAAATAAGTGGATTTTGGTTGTAGTTTGGGCACTCTGTCTCCAAAGGGTTTGCCATCACTGCTATACACAATCTGCTCAGCCCTTCCTCCTCTATAACATGCTACCTGTAGATTGAGCTACATTTACAAAAAAATGTTTTACCATGTAACAAGATAGCGATATTCGGAAGAATATAAGTTCATCCTTTTAGGAGCCTTTGGTTTGGAGAAGTTAATTAGAAATCTTGGGTGCGCTGGGAATTGCGGCTTTTATTTGTGTGGGAAACACAGATGCTTTTTACCAACAGATTCAGGAAAGTGATGAGTATTAGATGCAGAGGAGAACAACAAATAATGTACAGTCGCTGAATCGTTAATTTCCCTGAGCGTAGTGTAGCCTTATTACTCTCTAATCGCTCTAATCTGCTCTGCCGCTCGTTACTGGTCAAGTTTCATGAGAAAGTTAATCAAGCAATTTATAAGCAATGCTCCGCGCTTCTGCATTTATTTCACCTTGTGTTTTTTTTCCTATTGTTTTTTGTCATAGAAGGATGTTATAACAGATCAGTTTGGAAGTTTTACATAAGTGACATGACATGTGATTATGATTTTGTCTAAGTGCAGAATCGTGACTTGTCACAGCCTGAGAGTCACTTTTCAAGGCTTTTTTATGTGTCGGACATTGACTTACAGGTTAGCTTCCTATAGATGGCGCTATAGAGGAGGCCGTCCCTCTGGAGGAAAGATCATTTGCATATCTGTCAGCACAGAGACCTAATAAGTGGATAGTCTTAGGTTTGAATCTGAACTGAGGCAACATCGTCATGGACTCTGTGGGGAACTATGGGGGTCATTTACTATCGGATTGTGGCATATCGGCGCTGGCATGCACGCAACGGAAATCGGGGGGCGTGGCCGAACGAAAACCCGACGAATTCGGAAAAACTGCCACGTTAAAAAAAAAATAAAAAAAAATGTCGCGAGACTTGCACTTACCTTCACTAGGAATAGGCCGGTGAACTTGAGTGCATTTCGTGGAACTTCAGCGCAGCAGCACCACCTGGTGGATGTCAGAGGATTTGGCCGGACCCGAATCCACCGCCGAGAACGCGCCGCTGGATCGCGAATGGACCGGGTAAGTAAATCTGCCCCATTTACTTACTCCGTCGCCGAAGTTCACTGAAAGTGCATTGTCCGACGATAATGCACTGTGCCGCGATTCACTAAGATCGTGCGCCCCACGCATGTGTCGCTTCCCCACTCAGGTCCACCGGAGTTCACTTTCTTCTTCCCGGTGCATGTAAGTGCATTGCCTTGCATCACAGTGGGGCACATTTACTTACCTGTTCCGTTGACGCCCTAGTTCCGGAATGTCCGACGAGGATTCGGAGCTGCCACGATTCACTAAGATCGTGCGCCCGATATCCTGCATGTGTCGCTTCCCCGCTCCGGTCCGCCAGAGTTCACCTTCTTCTTCCTGGTGCATGTGAGTGCGACACAATTTCATTTTAAAATTCAGCGGTTTGTCCGATCCGATCGCGTGCGCCAAAAAACCTGGGGCAATTCAGGGCAAAACAGTAAAAAGTCGGGGAAACCCGACGAAAATGCGGCGTTCGGACCCTTAGTAAATGTGGCCCAATGTGAAAGTTAAATCCCACGCTCAGTCCGAATAGCACACCCCCTACTTTGTGTCACAAAAAACGCCAAAAAACGATCGGGTGTGACACAATCCCGGCACAGACACCTGTTAAATACCTGTCCAAGCCACGCAATCCCCAAAAACGGCAAACAGTGCACGCGAGGACCCTTAGTAAATGGGCCCTTGTATGTTCTCCTTGTGTTTTCTTGGATTTTTTTTAAGGGTTCTAAATTTTCGTCCTACCATTTAAATTTTTTTATAGGGAATTAAGATTCCAGATAGTGATTTATGACGATGTCAGTAAATTGCTTTCCAATTTGTTGGACACATTGACGGATTGGTGACCAAACAGCCCCCCGGGCCAATCATAGCTGTGGCTAGTTGCTAGGGGCGTCAATTTGCCAGATTGGCTGTTTGACCACCAATATGTCCGGGTCATGCGGCCAAACCCGAACCCCCATATCCAAACTGTAACATCAGGTCTGCTTATCTCTCATTATAAGTAAAAAGAGATTACTTACTTTTTGTTAAACATTGCCTTTAAGACTCTGTACCTCTTAAAAGGTTCTACTAGGTTCTTTTAGTATGAAACTTCCTTTCTAGAAATCCTTCCTTGATATGAAATCTTGACTGTTTCATTTTAAGAAAGTCATGTGAAAATGAGCAAAGAGTTAGATTTACCTGAGTAAAGTCAAGTTTAGAGGCTGCCAGAGGAGGTGAGTCACTCCATATGCCTCCATCTTCAGTTCTATAGCACCTAAAAACATGCTGCTGGTGTCATATTAAAGTTAAGAATCTACAATTTCAGGCTAAAAGTTCTTTGAGCTGCAGTATCAGAGAAACATTTTAAAAAAGCAGGTAACTACGGTATGTATTTAACTGTCTGTATCTCCTGTTCTGTAGCTCACAGAACCACATGCCTTATGCCGTCTGAAATATGAGATGCACCAAAGGCATGTTTCTAGGTGCTATAGAGCCAAAGATAGGGTCTTATGAACTGACACTACTCCTGCAGCCTTTGTGTATAGTTTTATTACATTGGTGTGTATTATGTTGCATTGTTATTTAGCATTCTTTATATTGTTTGTATTTTACTGTTGTGCACTATATGGCGGTATCATATCATTCACCAACTAAAATGATCAATCTGTGAGATCAGTTTCTAAGAGATGATAATGTCTTTCTACAGATACATTTACATCCCGATGGGGGGCTCCCGCTCAGGACTGGGGGGCATGCTGCTATCCACCGCGTCCACCTTTATATTTGTAAGCTACTGGCACGGAGGCCATGAATATCTCTGGTACTGGGCCGCACTCAACTGGACTGGGATTATTGTGGAATATGGATTCAAGCGCCTTCTTACCTTCCCATCTGTTCAGGACACAATTGTAAGTACAAGCAGTCCCCGGGTTACGTACAAGGTAGGTTTGTTCTTAAGTTGAATTTGTATGTAAGTCAAAACTGTATATCTTATAATTGTAACCCCAACCAAATTTTTTTTGGTCTCTGTAACAATTGGATTTTAAAAATGTTGGATTGTCATAAGAACCAGGATTAATAATAAATCTTCATTACAGACGCCTGTGATAACTGTTACAGCCGATCATTGTAGCCTAAGGATAAAGTACAGGAAATTACCAATTACCAGAGGTCCGTTTGTAACTAGGGGTCGTCTGTAAGTCAGGAGTTCTTAAGTAGGGGACCGCCTGTGTTATCCAATCTTATCATGAATTTATATTGGTATCTACAATTTCCTAAAAGTAATAAAAGTAGATTTCTACATTATTGCAGAATCTAAAGTTTTTTTTTTATCATTCTCAACCAATCCTGGACCTGCTTTTGGCTGATTTTAAAGGAATTATCTATAATCAGCCAAAGTTAGGTTGGTCTGCTACATTATTTCTATCAATGGGGCTGCAAATGTTATTGTTATCACCTATCCATATGATAGGGGACAACAATCTGTGAACCCCTGGGAACGAGAACAGGGGTCCCATTCACACTAATTGATGGAGTGGTTGGTTGTGCATGTGTTCTGGTGTTTTGATTAATAGTATGGGAGGTTCCCAAATCACCAAGGACCAGTAGGGGATTATAATACAGGCGGTTTGGTCGGTAACCCCCGGGCCAAGTCTTCTAGGGGGCCCATAGCCACCCAAACCACCCACCAAATTTTGTACTGAGATGGACCTTCACTCATGAAGTCCTCATACATCTGTTTCTGCTCTGAATACATATGTAAACAAGAGCCATTTCAGGACCTTTGAACGTCCTCTAAAGGTCCTGAAAGCTCTGATTGAAATCAGGCAGATGGGATGCATCCTCCATTCCCAAAGAAGCCAATTCTAGTACCATATGTAGGAAGTGATTCCAGACTTGTCGGGGCCATAATATTCATACAGCCCCTGGACTATGCCAGGCTTAACCCGCCACTGCCAAGGACAGCACCCACCTATCTCTGCAACTTCCATTCACTGCAGGAAGAGGCTTCAGCAATTTAGTATTGAATGGAGAATGCTCAACCTGCCAATCAATTAGGGAGAACAGGACTCCCCCTCTACCTCTCCTGGTGCACTGGCCTGTCTCCTGGTATCTGCTCCATGCTCTGCACACTGTGCTGACACCACTAACCTTCTTGCCACAGCTCCCATTGATGTGCCACCTTGAATGAGATGCAATTTCTGTGGGTTGTAGACACCACCTCGTGCTACCTCTAGTGGTGAGAGCAGTAGCAAAGTTCAAAAGTCACCAAAAAGAAACAGCAACCGCTGAGAACAGAGAAATGGTCTGTGGTCACCACTTACAGAACCGTTCTTTTATAGGGGTCGTCTTGCTAAATGTTCTCTGTGCCATTTGCACAACAGAAGGAGAAATTGATTCGCACCTGGCCCGGGAAGCACCTGACCACTTATTATTAGTCTTGGTTATTAATAGTTGGGCTCTCGCTGCTCGCCATGTACATGCAGTGGGGGCAGACATTGGCTTGATATATGTTGTAGCTGTAAGAGAATTTCTCCGAAACTGAAGATGAAGGATACGGTAATTGTTTTCTATCGCAGCGCAGTGACATATACAGGCAGCGGGCGAGCGACTCTACAAATGGACTTTCTAAGGTGAAAATTGGAGATCAAACTATTTTTATTGATTTCCAGAAATGTCTCTTTGCTGTGTGCTGTAAGACATGATTTGTAGGAGCTCCGTCACCATCTATAAAGGTCCCTGAGCACGATTGTTACATGGCAGAATGGTGGAAACAATAGTATACAGCCGCAATAATCGTGCCCAGCTGTGCCAGTGGGGGTTCATGTGCATTTCAAAGTGGCGCTAAGTTGGTTCTTCACTTTCGTTGTATTGTATCTCAGTCCTCTCTGAATGCTGCTGAGCTGCAATACCAGACAACGCCTTTTGTCAAGGGTGGCACTGTTGCTACAGAGTAAAGCCAGGCCTTCCACTTTTAACTCTTACTGATAATATTTAATGTATAGCAGAATGCACATAGTGCGGCAGATTTACTTACCCGGTCCATTCGCGATCCAGCGGCACGTTCTCCACGGTGGATTCGGGTCTTCCGGCGACTCACTAAGGCAGTTCCTCCGACGTCCACCAGGTGTTCACGATCCTATTCCTGGTGAAGGTAAGCGCGTGTCCAGCGACATTTTTTTTAAAAAAATGTGACGGTTTCTCAGAATCCATCGGGTTTTTGTTTGGCCACACCCCCCCCCCCATTTCCGTCGCGTGCACGCCGGTGCCGATGCGCCACAATCCGATCATGTGCGCCAAAAACCCGGGGCAATTCAGGGAAAATCGGCGCAAATCGGAAATATTCCAGTAACACGTCGAGAAAACGCATATCGGGACCTTCAGAGCTCCTGAAATGGCTCTTGTGTACATTTGTATTCAGAGCAAGAACAGATGTACAAGGATTTCTTGGGGGAAGGTCCTTCTCAGTATAAAATTCAGTTTGGGTGACCATAGGTCCCCCCTAGAAGGCTTGGGCCCCGGGCTACAGCCCAAATCGCCTGTATTATAATCCACTACTGGTTGGGGGGAGTGGCTAACAACCCAAATTTTATTGTTTGGAACCTTTTGCAATAAAGCAAGGCAAACAAAGGCAAAATTGTCATAGGAATAAAAGGTGGAGTGGTAGAGGTCACACCCAATAACTTGTGGGCAATCAGCCTTAAGCACAGCGCTTTACATTGTAATGTGGCTGTGCTAGGTATTGCAGCTCAACCCTATTCACTAGAATGGGACTCAACACCCAAGTCCTGGTGTCTGACGGGACAGAAACGTGCCTGTGCCACATAAGGAGATGCCAGTGATATAAATGGCGACACTGTAGTACGTTGGACACAGGTCACAGAATTTGCATTAGAGAAAATAAATGTGAAGTAACAGCTTTAATAATTGCTCTGAGGGTACATTCACACAGCGGTATGCCCGCCGTGCAGACATACCGCCGTGTGCTGGAGAGGAGGAGGAGGTGACCCCTCCTCCCTCCATAGAGAATAGCGGCACACGGCCGCACACACGCCGAGAAAGCTTTTTTAAGGCTCTGCAGACACTGAACCAGCAGGGAGTGTGAGCAAACATGAGGTCAGAAGCTTAATATGTAACAAGAAGCCAGGTTCTCTGCATGTCATACAAGGTGTTAAAGATGTAATACAAAGGAAAGTATAAATCGTTACAAATACACCAGTTGCACACTTAAAAAGCTTTCCAGATATACCTTTCCTGTTTCTCGTTATAGGGCAAATGTAATTTTTTTTATCTTTATGCAAATTAGCTTCTCAGCCTTGTGGGTGCAGTTGTACCTGCTGGCACACTTGTTTCCTTCTTTCTACACGCTTATAAGTTTTCCTATACAATCTCATGTGATTTTTCGGGTAAATTCACTTAAATCCGATTTGTATGTACAGGTGAAGGGTAAAGTAATGGAGGGGCCTCTGGCAGCACTAATTGGGCTTGTTTGTTCCCGGCGGGTGTCATATCCGCACTGATCGTGCCAGCAAAAGTGTTTAATTACCTCCTTATGTACAGTACAGGAGATATCGTGCAGACACAAGGGCATCGCCCGGGCAGTGAGGCCAACGATGGGCAAGATAATATCGAGAGCTCCTCTTCCTACAACAGACGTCCTCACACCGTCTGGATATCAGGTCACGTGATGATGTTATCCCCCCCCCCCCCCTCCGCCTCATTACCTGGACCCCACTTCCACAAAAATAAGCATCAGGGAACCAATTAGAGTTTCTACCCCGAAGCCAAAAATATGAAGAACCAACAATAAAGAAAGAATAAAATTATCCAAAATGTCAAGTAAACAGGCGCAGGATTTACTGCAGGAGCCGCATCCTATTCCGCACTTATCTTTATTAGAGAAGAATTCTAAATAAATTGGAAACATTGAACCACTAGGGTCATGTATTCTACCTGGGCTGTTTATTCATTTTTCTCTGGCCCTGAAAATTTAAAGGGGTCGTCCACTTTCAGAAAGTGGTTTGTGTAATGAAAAGTTGTACAATTTTCCAATATACTCTATGGATCAGTTCCGTGTTGGTTTTCTAGATCTCTGCTTGCTGAACTGCTTTAGGAAGCTTCATTGTTTACTTATTGTGGATAAAAAACGTCCCCGGTCATGTGATGCCACACAGGGGACCAGGGGTATAATGAGCTGTGCACCTGTGTGACATCCCGTGATTAGGGGTATAACGAGCCGTGCACCTGTGTGACATCACATGACCAGGGATATAACGAGCCGTGCACCTGTGTGACATCACATGACCAGGGATATAACAGGCCCTGCATATGTGTGACATCATATGACCAGGGATATAAGGAGACATGCACCTGTGTGATATCACATGACCATGGAAATCATTTTAAACCACAGGAAGGAATTAATGAGTCTTCCTATATAATGACAGCGTGCAAAGATTGAGAAAACCGCAAGGAAATGATACAGAAAGTACAGTATATTGGAAAATTATATAGCTTTCATTATACAAACATTAATTATTTTCTGAAGATGACCAAACCCTTTAACTCAATGCTGACCTCCCACTGACTTTTGACATCAGCTGGTGCGAGACCTGAGCCTGCAGTGACAGCTTTCGATCCTGTACAGCAGTGGTCCCCAACCTTTTTTTGCCCAGGGACGGCTGTAAACATATATTTTCTCCAGGGACCAGTAGGTGGGGGGGATACAGTCAATAGAACAGTGCATTTACATGGAAATTAAGTAATGGGAGAGAAGACTGCTGCAGGGGAACGGGGAAGGTGAGTATATTTTCTTTTGTTTGTTTTTACAGAGGTCCAGCGCGGCCTGGAACCAGGTGTTCCATGGCCCGGTCTTGGGCCATGGCCCGGTGGTTGGGGAACACTGCTGTAGAGGTTTCGACCTTCTCCCTTCCTCAGTGTGTAGTGCTGAAGTAGCTCTATGCAGCTCTATGCAGTGAATAGAGGAGCCGCTCTGCCATCACACACTAGTGAATTCATTAAGAATGGTCATTTTTAGTTACTGAAAAAAAAAATGTAAATGTACTATACAGAGCAAAAAAAATTGTTACTTCCACTTTTTGTAACTGCAACCCCAATATATAAAAAAACAAACAAAAAAACACTATATCATTTCTTCAGTTTTATCTAGTCCTATGTGTCACGTTAAAAACGCTGCAAATTTTTTTAAAGCGAAACTGTAAATCTATAATGATTTTACCAAATTCTATATGTTATTCCCCCTTTAAAAACGATGCCCATATTGTGCTGCTCGCCCTTTTCTTTCCAAAGTTTTGCCATTTTCTGTTCTGAAAGTGTTTGACAAAAATCTTTCTTGGTGGGCGGAGACTAATGTCACAGATAACATGATGCCTTGTGTTCTCTCTTAAAGTAATTTAGTTCCCCACCAATAAATCCACTGAACACTGCACAGTGCAAATAGAGTCTGTATATGGTGACAGCCTGGCAGCTTCCATCGCATGGAGGAGCAGGGAACATGTAATAAGTGCTAGAAATCATAAGTTAACCAGTTACATGAAGTCTATAGCCTGTGCTGTGTGAGCACTTAGGGTTAATAACTTATCTGCACATTGCACAAAGTGCCGATGACAATGTGGTGGAGGGGAGCAGCATGATGAGAGGAGAGAGACTGAGAAAGTTCTGTAGAATCACAGAATGGGATGGAGGAACTGATAGGGAACAGGGGAGATCTTGTACCTCACTATTCTGTGCATGAGACATATGTATCCACAGTCCAGAACACATCCAGCTCTGCTACATACACAGAGAGCACAATCACATGACCTCCTCCTCTTTGAGCAGGGGGCAGCAGCCCCTCCCTTCCCATGTAACTGTCAGATAAATATAGTACAGACTCTTCATAGGCAGAGGAAGCAGCTATTGCAGCACTGAGATAATGTGAGGGGTAAAGCAAAGAAACTGCTGCATATAGGTAACACAGATAATAGGCAAAGTTGTTTTACATTCTAAGAGCTATTGATTTGTAGGGGAAAAAAAACTTTACAGTTAGTCTTTAAGGTAGTGCACAAAAAAAGTCACTTAAACCACTATTTACGAAAATTCACTAAAAATGCTCGATCTCTAATCCCTTTTCAGACCTCATCCTTAATGGGTTAAAGGGAACCTGTCAGGCACATCTAGCCCCCCAAACCAGAGATCCTACCTCATTTACTGTAGTGAGTTGCTCTACAGGATGATATTGAAATGTCCCTTTACAACTTAATAATTTTTTATCATTTTTGAAAAACAGGTTACAAAAAAGCAAAATACCCTAATAACTAATACTTAAATCATCCTTTCTATGTGTTACCAGGATCAGAATTTGTCGCCAAAGACGTACCGCCGGCTTCACGCAGCTCTGGCATCTGTCTCCACCGCTCTGGTGATTCTAACCAACCTCGTGTTCATGGGGGGCGAGCAGGTTGGGAAGATATACTGGGAGCGTCTGTTTGTACAAGGTAAGTGGCTCATAAATGTAATGTTGTAATTACACATTTATGTATTCAGATGCTTCTCGACATGATACGACCTCTCCTGACAAAATTAAAATCTCACGTAGAAGTGAAAAATAGCAGCGAAAGCGCTGACTAAGCAGATTTACAAATGGCACCACATACCTTTTTTTAGTTACGTGAGCAATTTTTTGCTGATAACGATGTTAAAATGTCAGGACTAATATAAGTCACAGCGGATAAGGCAACTGTATTACCCAAGTACCCAAAATCACATTTTACATTTTCTTACCTGCATAAAAATGATTACAGAAGCATAAGATGTAACAGAGTTTTTTTTTTAAAAAAAAGTTCAACATTTAGTGGAATGCTCGTTTTTACTTTCAGGTAAGTTAATTTTTATGATGTAAGAATGGATAACTGTGTGGTTAAATCAGCCTATATAAGGCCTTCCCATGAAAGACACCTACCTTCCTGGGAACACCTAAAATTATCATTAGCTCCACCCCTTTTTGGTGAAAATGTCTCTTAGAGGGGACCTGTCATCCTAAAAAATTGCTCTAGGAGTTGGTCAGGACGCCGGACCGAGCTTACAGCTAACAGCGGTCCAGCGTATTCATGAGGGGGCGGGACTAGGAAGCTGTGACTGCTGCATGAAACCTGGCAGTCCCCGCCGGCCTATGGTGTGGGAGGGGCGGTCCAAGGCACGGCTTCTTCCCTCATGAATACACCGAACCGATGTGAGCTTGGTCCGGTGTTGTCAGGGTATGGCACTGCAGTTTTCTTTTAGCTTTATTTGAAGTTTTCCGATAAAGCTAGGGGTTTAACACTTGTATTACTGGGGTAGCGCTAGAAGCTGTTTACTTTAGTAAGCAACTCCTACAGCGTTTTTTTTGGGTGACAGGTTCTCGTTAAATAGTCATAACATCCAAAACTTTTAATCAGGCAATAGTAGTATTTTTGAAAGGATGAAAGGAAAATGTATTTGAATAGTATCTAAAATGTAAAAATCAACACAGTTTTATGAATGGCATTCATTTACTTGTCCCCTACATTTTGAGTATTCAGCTTCTGTGTAAAAATGATGTGTTTCCATTGCAGCAGACAGATGCAGGTTATGGGGTGGGCTCCTGGGGCGCGAGCCCTAGGGCCACCATCACTTTACTATTAAGGAGACCCCCACCAGAAATCTTTGACAGTCAGCTCACAGCTGTATTGTATTGACTTTGTATTGGCATCGAATGTGTTGTCCAGGCATATCATTTTTTATAGAAGGCTGGGTTGGGGCATTTGTAATCATATACTCGTCTCTCTCCCCGCACCAGTGCAGCTGCGGCGCTGGCTGTCACTGCCCGTCTCTGCTTGGAAACCGAGTCATGCCTTAGCTACGGCAATAGATTTTGGTAGTAGCAGTTGGGTGACTGTGGTCGGGACGACACTGCCAGCCTCTGGCTCCACCGGAGCAAAGGGAGCGGAAAGAGAGGAAAATATAAGCTGTTTATTATTTCTAAAGCCCCCCATACAATATACTGTATATCAAACATAGGCCTGACCTTCAGCCTAAGAAATCTATAGGTAGATGTTTTTGGCTCAGAAGATGTATATTTATCTTGCAGCACAAAAAAATGTCCTTGCCCTTTGTAATTTCTAAGGTTGTGCTTGTAATTAGTGAAGCGCAGACCCGTCGAAATTTCGGTCCTGTCGAATGTTTAAATCCTGTTCACCCCAGTCAGTGATTGGTGCTGGCACTTTTTACAGATATTGGGGGTCATTTACTAAGGGCCCGATTCGCGTTTTCCTGACGTGTTACCCGAATATTTCCGATTTGCGGCGATTGTACCTGAATTCCCCCGGGATCGTGGCGGCGCCGGCATGCGCGCGACGGAAATCGGGGGGGGGGGGGGGCATGGCCGAACGAAAACCTGACGTAGCGGAAAAAACGCCGCATTTAAAAACCGAAAAAGTGTCGCCTTCGAAGCGCTTACCTTCACCTGGTCCAGCTCGGTTTGATTCTGTTCAATGCGTTGAGATGAATTTCAGCGCAGCAGCGCCACCTGGTGGACGGCGGAGGAACTACCTTCATAAATCCCGTCCGGACCTGAATGCTGTGCAGAGAACGCGCCGCTGGATCGCGAATGGGCCGGGTAAGTAAATCTGCCCCATTATATGTTTAAATGCTAATCTACTGCAGGACACTATTTTGGGAAGGGTCGTCATTCACCATGACTTCTTCGGGGAACGACAATCCGCCCAAAAAGTGTGGCGACCAGTGACCAATGGCATTTAAAGAGTTAGAGCCATGGGAGGAAATACAGACGAATCCGGGAACCCAAACTGGATTGGATTGGTATGAACCCAAATTTTTTGGGTCTGGTCCACTCAACATTGCTTGTAATCCAATTTTTTAGTATAACAAAGAAGATTTGATTTGCCATAGGAGATCATTGAAAAGCAGTTCATTCGTTCCAGAACCCAAAAATTGTCTTCAAGAGTCTAAATTTTAAGCAATGTGACTACCCTGATTTACTCCCGGCCTTAATACTGCACTCGATTCTTCAGATGTCACCCTTAAATCCTAAAATCAGCCTAGATTGTGTAGTAAAGCGTGACTTAATTACAGCGGTTTATGTTTTTTTTATATATATATTTAGCGAATGACGTCCATAACGCCAATTAAAATCTAAAATATTCACAATTTTTCTAGCTCCGGCTTCATGTTCGGTTTCTATCCTTAAGCTACGCTCTCCGCGCTATTAAAGGTTAGAACATTTTTACTTTGCAGAAACCAATAAAGAGCTGAGCGTAAAACATAAATTACCTCAATATTTAATTCTTCATAGCCCATTGATTTTCCAAGTGACAGATCTTCCGTCAATATAACCCAGAATATTTTCTGATCCTCCGAGTTATTTGCCTTTTGAAGCTCACTGAGTTGAAGAGGCAGAGGCCTTAAATTTGCTAGACGGTCAAGGAAAGGCATTAGGGGCAGAGTCAAGACCTTTGTAGTGGAAAAGTAAGAACATTGCTCATTAAAATACTTTTTCCATGGTCTTTGGTCAGTAGACGTTTAAGTATCTTTGAGAGGTTGCTTAGCAACTGAGACGACGAGAAGTGGGTGACACTCTCTGGAGGTCTTGTCGAAAAGACGCCCTGGCAATGCTAAAATATTTGGATCTAGCCGGTAGAGAGAGAAATCTGGCCACTGGGAGCCTGGTATGGTATAGGTAATCCACATATTACTGTGGTTTGTTATAGGTGCAAAATGTTGTAGTCACACCATAGAATGAGGTAATGAGGAAGCAGGGATCAAGGTGGGCCAGAGTTGAGGCACCTCCTCCTGATAAATGTAATGTAGTTTTTCCAAAGTTGGGAAAGTTATAGCTGGTGCTATTGTAATGGGTTTGGAAACTCCAGTCTAATTCTTCTGATTCACGTAGAATATCTACAAGGGATGGTTGAGACATTTCTATTGATGGCTGATCTGCCATTAGACAGCCCCATGGCCAATCAGCTCTGTGGCCCCACCATTATCAGAGAGCCAGCGGGAACTGGCTCCATCCTATTTTTAGTGGTCTGAAGCTGTAACTACAGCACTTGTTATTCCCATTGGACGGGGTTAGTCCTTGTGCCCAGGGCCGCCACTAGAAGTTTGGGGCCCCTAACTGGCAAATATTGTGGGCACCCCACAGGAAAACAGTCCGGCCCTGTGTGCACAGTGAGTTCCCTGCACCTGGGAAGAGAGGAGCGTGGGGCCCTTTCTTCTCCTCGGGGTCCCCTGAACACAGTCACACTTAACCCCCCCTGATGGCGGCCCTGCTTGTGCCGATCTGATGCTCTTCAGACTTTAAACATGTTTGCTCCAGAATCTTGTAGTAAAATATGGCAGGTTTGTAATATGCTAATTACAGTGGTAATGTTTCACCTCTAGACTGCAGTAGGCCCACATATTTACATACACTCATTTCTCATCAACCTGCTGCCAGATGACTCCTAAATCCTGGCATTTTCATATTAACCAAACATTTGCCAAGCGAAATCCAGGAGACATCTGCCAATGTTATTGTAGCAAGTATCACCAGCCAGAAGTCTTGTATTACCTTCTTGTGATGAGTTTTTTTTCCAGACGCGGGTTGTTTCTTACTAGCCATAACCCGTAGTAGTTTGGTGTAGATGAGGCCCAGTAATGCGTGGGTCACCTTAAACATTGGGGATTATATTTCTCTTTTGCATAATTTCTGTGATCACAGGTGATATGAATCGGTTATAAAGGCTACATCTTTCTATGGATTTGACTATACAGCTCCGAGACTAGTCATGCCACCCAAGGACTAGTGTATCGTATGTGGACCCAGTCCTTAAAGGGGTTACAAATTACTTGCTGATTGGTGGAGGTCTCACAGATGGGTCGTTGTATCTCCGTTGCACCGAAAAGAATGGAGCAGCCAACTGCCATTTCATTCCACTCAATCTATGGAACTGATGGTGATATCCAAGCACGGCAATCGGCTATCTCCGCCAGCACCACAGAGTTGAATAGAGCAGCAGGGTGTATGCCTTGATTGACCCCATGGGGCTTATTTACTAAGGGTCGCGGACTGTTTGCCGTTTTCGGGGGTTGCACGGTTTAGGTATTTATCAGGTGTATGCACTGGGATTGTGTCGTATGCGATCGGATTTTGGCGCAGAAATCAGGGGGCGTGCCGTCGGACGATCCGACTGATTTGGACTGAGCGCTTGAATTAACTTTCAAATTGTATCGCAAGACAGCGCACTTACATGCACCGGAAAGAAGAAGGTAAACTCCGGGGGACCTGAGCGGGGAAGCGACACATGCAGGATATCGGGCGCACGATCTTAGTGAATCGCGGCACAGTGCATTATCGTCGGACTATGCAGTTTCGGGGGACTCGCTGGACCGGGTAAGTAAATGTGCCCCAGTGTTTCCCCTCGAGAGGTCTTGTTTAAGAAATATGAAACTGTTTTTCAAAAATATTTTTGTATTTTCCCTCCTTTCAAACTAAAAGAATACAGATTCCGTCAGGTCTAGAGGTCTCCGGATCACAAACGCTGCTCGAAATCTAAGTAGCTCATGGACAGTTGATTTATCATAGGAGCAGCGCAGGTAAAGAATATGATTACAGCTTTTTGTCCAGGTTCAGACTGTTTCTTATCGCTCTGCACGCTTCACCTTCTTTTGCTTTGTTGCTGCCGGTCTCCAGTCGAGCGGAGGCAGTCGTCAGCTTCTGGCAGGTGCAGCCTTGGCAAGCGTCGGAGCCACTTTGCAAAATCAGGGCTCAGCAAGTGCTAACTGTTGTTCCAGCAGATTGTGCCAGCTCAACTCTTCTTGTTTATTTGGACACTCTTTGTGGTCCTTTTTCCCCGGTGGATCAGTGCCAGGCTTAGTCAAGCTATAATTTAGCAATTGTTAACACTTTTGTCACCTTAATGTGCACTCAACATCATAATTACGGTTTCCGAAAGCGAAGTTTCTTAGGTTTGACAGTTGTATTTCTTCATGTTCCCTTCTACTATTTATATTGTTGTTGTTTTTGATGCTTTTTTTTTCTGCGTGAGTAGGCAGAGGATCAGAAACCTGAGGAAGCATTTAGAGATGGAAACAGCAAAATTGATACCATCATGATGCAGTATTGAATAGCACAGACAAAGGCTGCAAACTTTAAAGGGGTTTTCCAGGAATTCCCGTTGATTGTGAGTGGGGTGGGGGGGAGACCTGATTTTCGCATAAACAACACAAAGCTTAAAACCGATGGCTCTACAGCAGTCAGTGGAAATCCACTCTAAAGTGATTGTACATAGTGTCCTATCTGCAGGCAGCATGTTATAGAGCAGGAGGAGCTGAGCACATTGTATATAGTGTCCTATCTGCAGGCAGCATGATATAGAGCAGGAGGAGCTGAGCAGATTGTACATAGTGTCTATCTGCAGGCAGCATTATATAGAGCAGGAGGAGCTGAGCACATTGTACATAGTGTCCTATCTGCAGG
The DNA here is from genome assembly GCA_019512145.1 of Engystomops pustulosus. NCBI lineage: Eukaryota > Metazoa > Chordata > Amphibia > Anura > Leptodactylidae > Engystomops > Engystomops pustulosus. The sequence continues at coordinate 217,435,303 of CM033643.1, forward strand.
CAGCATGTTATAGAGCAGGAGGAGCTGAGCACATTGTACACAGTGTCCTATCTGCAGGCAGCATGTTATAGAGCAGGAGGAGCCGAGCAGATTGTACATAGTGTCCTATCTGCAGGCAGCATGTTATAGAGCAGGAGGAGCTAAGCAGATTGTACATAGTGAGCTATCTGCAGGCAGCATGTTATAGAGCAGGTGGAGCTGAGCAGATTACCCGCTCTGCTGTTTATGTCCTATATCATCTTGTCTAATTACCCTGCATTTTTATGGCGACAGGTCCCCTTTATAGGTAATTTCACTTATCATTCCATTCATGTCGCTCTAATTGTATACAGCCCTCTTAAGAGTGCTAAGCCATGTTGTCCTTCGGTGTAGCGCATCCGGCTGAGCAGATTGATATAAAGTAGTAACATTACATTATGAAAAAAACCATGTATTCTTACATTTTAATGAAACGTCTGCATTAACCTCCCCCTGCAGCAGAGGACAAGTTAACACTGAGGAGAAGATAAATGGACGACGCAGATGAAATGTTTTGTGATAGAGAACATAAGTCAGCGCTAGACAGACAGGGACTTATCGCCGGAACACAGACCTCGCCGCTCGCCATCGCTTGTTTTATGTAATTCTCACAAGATGGGGACAGCTGGATTGTTTGAGGATCTTAGATGTGTTTGTGTTTGGGGAGAAGAAAACACATTTCCTGCCATGCTGCTCATTTTCTATAATTGCAGATCAGTATTGGAAACAAACACGAAAATAAATGAAAGGGCATCAGTGCCGGTTCAGCGGCAGAAGCTCAGACACAAATTACTTTTGTTTCAAAAAGGCTTTGTTCTCAATAAGCGATACCCAAAGATACATTGCCGGGATTTTATGTTTTCCACACATGCAGGAAAATTAGCAAAAAATATTTATCGTAAATAATGTTGGCCAAAAGTTTCACAAAAAAATTCTCCTACTTTTCACAGTGTTACTTTTTGGAATTAAGGGCAAATTTTGTGACAAGCATCTTAAAGTCTAAGAGAAATCTTCTAATCTAAGGGATAGTTCTAGATTTCAAGCTATCCAAAGGAAGGCTTCATTCACACAGCCGTATGTTGGACTTATATATGGCCGACGTATATATGTCGGATATATGCCCCCCATAGATGACATGTCCTATCTTTCCCCGGAATATGGCGCTGTTCCCCATGTTTCTCTACGGCAGCGCTCACCACCTCCTCCTCTCCCCGGCGACGAGTGTGAAGTGTTAATATGAATGTAGCCTAACCCTGATTGCTGAAGCTACCACAGACATACCAAATAGTGGTCTCCAGGGATGACCCCAGGTCTGCCTGGGCCTTTTGATGTTTAAGTCAAAGGGGTTGGACACTCCTTTACATAGGTTGACCATGTACCTTTACTGTCTTGTATATTATCCCTGAATGTTCATTATGAGATTCAGCAGTCCTGCTACTTACTTTTGTCCTATGTGAAGACCCTCCATGCTTTTTTCTTTACATCTCTGAGCTCTGCTGAATAGGTGGAGCTGCAGCAGCACAATATGAAGCATTCTGCTCCTCCCTCTCTCTGTCTATGAGGAGAGAGATAGTGGGTGAGGTCACATGGACTTCCTGGAGCAGAGACTGCAGCTATATGTGTATGCAGAGGGCAACATGGTGAGAACAGGGATGGGATGAAGCTCTCAAAGGAGGCAAAGATAAAGCTACATATTCATGCAGATACATATCTATTGACAAAGATTTATCGAAAATTAGCCAACTGTAAAAAGGGTTTGCCGGGAATTCTAGAAAACCCTAAGGGCCAGGGTGAGGGTGCCAAAAGAGTGTATCTGACCCAACTCAGGTTTCTGCATGCAGGAATTGGATCCCATGGCCCAAGAAGGTCAATTCTGGTCAGACTTGTTCGCCAAAGACCAGTAGCATCAGAGCAACGCAAGAACCTGGAGCCGGAGTAGGGTATTCTGAGTGCCTTCTTTTTTTTTGGCACAACTGGCCCGACCCTACATGGGTTTTTCCAGAATTCCTGGAGAACCCTTTTCATGTCTTTCATCCAACAAGCTGTAGAGAATCTGTCATGAGGATATAGGACACTAAATTCCCCACGTGTCGTTACAGACCAGTTTAGTGTCAAATATTGCCCTGTATCAGCGTTGTCCAGGAGCCTACTTATACTTTCTTAGGCCCACTGCTTCCAGTGTCCTTGCATTGACTGGGTGAAGCTGTACACACTAGCTTCACTGGGCATGTACAGCCCCTATGGCACATGCGCAGTAATGCTGAGGTGTCATCAGACTCATCCCAAGTCCTGCTGCTACTTACACTATATACAAAGGTAGGTATGGTTACACAGATCTCCAGGCTTTAGTACTGCATGGTCAAAATAGCTGGAAAATTCCACATTTTTTTTAGAAGCGAAGACACTTAGTTGAGGGTCGTGCAGGGTTTACAAAATATGCACCATACACTTTCCATGAACAATTTATCATTAATATATCTTCAATTTGAGACCTCAATAAATCTTTATACATAAAAAAATTCACCACGTCCGGTCACGTGGCCAAACCCGAACCCAGAGCCCAAACTTTGGGGTCTACTCATCTCTCCCCGGGGCTTATCAGTAATAGGGACTACAGAAGACTACAGAATTTAAAGGGAATCTGTCTGATGACAGTATTAGGTATTATTTGTATAATCATACATTTGTGTGTGTTGTTAGTAGCAGCAGGACTGTGAAGAATGCATTTATATCCCAGGACCAAAATGCTGTATGGGGATATGTCCTTACACTGCTGTGCTCTTAGCTCTGTAATGTGCTGTAGGATCCAAACAGAAGCTTGTAAATGTGCTGGGTTAAAGGTCACTTCTTTCAGACTGGTGGAGCCAGACTTTCTTGTTCATCTCAGGACCACCCACTAGACCCAAGAGAGCCTAGTATCATAATAGTATCAGCTTCTGATGCTCTTGTCGGATGGGTGGTCCTTAGAGATGAGCGAACATACTCGTCCGAGCTTGATGCTCGTTCGAGCATTAGCGTACTCGAAACTGCTCGTTGCTCGGACGAATACTTCGCCCGCTCGAGAAAATGGCAGCTCCCGCCGTTTTGCTTTTTGGCGGCCAGAAACAGAGCCAATCACAAGCCAGGAGACTCTGCACTCCACCCAGCATGACGTGGTACCCTTACACGTCGATAGCAGTGGTTGGCTGGCCAGATCAGGTGACCCTGGGATAGACTAGCCGCTGCCCGCGGGCGCTCGGATCATTCTGTTCGGATGCCGCTAGGGGAGAGCTGCTGCTGGTCAGGTTAGCGTTAGGGTGCTATAGATTACTGTTAGGCAGGAGTGATTCTCCAAGAACCCAACGCCCTTCTTAGGGCTACAATAACGTTATAACTTTTTTTTTTTTTGTTTGCTTGTGGCTGGGCTTGCTGGCACTAGTAGTGCAGCTAGTACCATATTGGAGGAATTTGCAGGGGGACTTGCTACCGTTGTGTTTAGCTCTTAGTGAACACATCTCCACCTCAAACACCAAAGTGGGAAATTTATTAGGGTTGGATTTCAATTAGGCACAGTCTGCCAGTTTCTTTTTATTTACGTTTATTTTTTCATAACTCGCCGTCATCTCATCATTGTGCTTTCATACTTGGCTAGAAAATAGCCAAAGAGAATCCAAACGGCTTACTTACGCCTACAATAGCGTATATATATTTATATTTCTGGTTGATCTGCTGGTGGCTGTACTTGCTGCAGTGCATATACTAGCCTATGTGAGGAATTTGGGAGTGAGACTTGCGACCGAGCTGTGTTTTGCGCTTAGTGACGCACATATCCATCGCAAGACCGAAGTGGGAAATTTGATTAGGGGTTGATTTCAATTAAGCACAGTCCTGCCATTTCCTTTTATTTTTACGTTTATTTTTTCATAACTCAGCGCTCATCTCATCAGTGTGCTTTTCATACTTGGCTAGAAAATAGCCATAGGAGAATCCAAACGGCTTACTTAGGCCTACAATAGCGTTACATATTTTATTTCTGGTTGATCTGCTGGTGGCTGTCCTTGCTGTAGTGGGGATCATCTACCTACCTATATGTGAGGAATTTGCAGGAGAACTTGGGGACCAGTTGTGTTTAGCGCTTAGTGACGCACATATCCTCGCAAAGACCGAAGTGGGACAATTTTTAGGGTTTGATTGAACTTAGGCATCAGTCTGCCTCCATTCTTTTTATTTTACGTTTATTTTTTTCATAACTCAGCGTCATCTCATCTGGCTAGTAGTGTGCTTTCATACTTGTCTTATAAAATCAGCCATAGCAATAGATAGCATCGTTTGGTTTTTAAACACTAAAAAACACAAAACCAAAACAAAAACACAAAAAAAAGTTAAAAAAATAATTTAAAGTTATAACTTTTCATTTCAAAATGTTTAACCCGAGGGCTAGGGGTAGAGAACGAGGCGGGGACGTGGGCCGTCCAACTACTGCAGGGTCAAGGCCGTGTCTTGGCCGGGGAGACCACCACCTGCTGATAGAGGAGCAGGGAACGCCGCAGAGCTACACTCCCTAGTTCATGTCTGAAGTTACTGGGACTCGTGGTAGAGCACTGTTAGGCCAGAACAGTGCGACAGGTGATGTCGTGGATTGCCGACAATGCTTCGAGCAATTTGTCCACCAGTCGGTCTTCCACGCAGTCCACCCATGTCACCGAAATCGCACTCCTCCAGCTCCTGCACCTCAGCCTCCTCCCCCCCAGTCGGCCCCCTCCCAGGAAATTTGGCATTTGAACCGGCATACTCTGAGGACTGTTTTCTGGACCCTTCCCACAGTCACAAACCACTTGTCCGGTTTTTTCCGATGCCCAGGTTTTCCACCAGTCGCAGTCTGTGGGTGATGATGACCTTCTTGACGTAGTGGAAGAAGTGTGTAAAGAGGTGTCCGCCTATGAGGAGCACGTTTTGTCATACAGTGGTGAAGTTGTTGTCAGGCAGGAAGTCCGAGGGGGGAGCAGACTGAGGGATCGGAGGTGATGAGGTGACAGACCCAACTGGGTTGAGAGGGCCGGGTGAACACAGTGCTTAGAGACGGAGGAGAGTCCTCGACCAGAACAGGTTGGAAAGGCAGTGTGGGGCCAGACGGAGAAGGCAAGGGCCAGAGCTGGTCCATCAGCGCCAAATGTGTCACGTAGTGAAGCTCCCTGTGCGAGGGCTGATATTTTCAGAAGTCTTGGAGGTTCTCTTAAGGAAACACCGGATACCGACGGACTGTGTGTGTCAACCTTTGCCAAACCAGGATCAGCAGGGTTCCACCACTACTCAGCTTAACTACCACCATATATGCGCAGGCATATTAATGCTAAACACCCCACTCATGGCAACCAAGCCCGTTCACCTCCGGCCGTGCACACCAACTGCTCCTTCCCCTGTGTCAGCTGATAGTCCAGCCCCCTGCCCAGGACCCTGCCACAAAAACCCCATCGTCGCCTCCACAGTCCTCCACAGCATCCACCCAGCGTTCAGCTCTCCATACCCCAGACGCTGGAGGCGGAAAGAAAGAAATATAGTGCAACCCGACCCCAATCGCCCAACCTGCGTTGCCTATTGGTAAACTTTTGGACAAGGTTTTACTTCTCGGACTTTTGTTTTGATGCTGAACGTCTGACACAACTGTCAAGGGACAATGGACAGCTCAGCCAGACCCGGGCGTCATTGTCACTAAACACGCAATGCAAAGTAGTGGATCCCAGAGGGCTCCATCCGACTGTCAGTCCAAGCATCTCCCCCGGGATCGGCAAGACACAGCACTTCTGATTACAGTGTATACCAGGGATGTGCAGCTTGTGCTATTGGTGACAAAATACCTGACCCACATGGTAAAATATTTGTATATTTCCTAATTACTTAAAGGGAAACTGTCAGCAGGTGGGACCATGCAAAATTGCAGCCAGGTATTTCCCCTGGAGAGATATCACCTTTGTGTATGTTTTTAGTAATAACAATCCTTTATTTATATAGCGCACACAGATTACGCAGCGCTGCACAGAGCTTGTCAAATTTCCTCTTGGGGCTCACAATCTAATCAACCTACCAGTATGTTTTGGAGTGTGGGAGGAAACTGGAGGACCCAGAGGAAATCCACGCAAATACGGAGAGAACATACAAACTCTTTGCAGATGTTTGCAGTGCTACCCACTCAGCCACCATGCCACCCTAAGTAGTCAGAATGTGATATTCCAGGATTGTTGCTTCTCCAAGTGTCCTCACACTGCTGTGCTCTGTACTCTCAGTATAGAGCTCAGTCCCCCCTCCTGTCCACTCTGACTGGCCGCTGTGGTATTCAACCTGAAGCCTGCTTAATTTTTTACTTATAACTGAGCTGGGGAGGTTTAATGCAGAGGGCAAAGAACACAGCAGTGTGAGGACACAACCACAGTGCACACGAAGAAGATACAATCCCATAATATGAATCATTAGCCAATACCTAAGACTGTCTGCATGGTGTGCCACTGACGGGTTTCTTTTGCGTGATGATGTCTGGCAATTTTTCTGTGCACTGCCATTGCATCTGATCAGGGGCGATTTTTTTAAAGGGGTTGTTCAGGTTGGAAGATCCCTCTAAGTGAGAGTCTGGTAATGTAAACTTTTCATTGATTTTAATGGACTATATAAGGGGAAATGAAATATGACTGTTATACATACAGTAGACCGATGCACTTCGATTCCTACTGAATACATAAACTGTGTGTATTATCCCTGTACTGTGACATCACTGTGTGTATTATTCCTGTACTGTGACATCACTGTGTGTATTATCCCTGTACTGTGACATTACTGTGTGTATTATCCCTGTACTGTGACATTACTGTGTGTATTATCTCTGTACTGTGACATTACTGTGTGTATTATCCCCTGTACTGTGACATCACTGTGTGTATTATCCCTGTACTGTGACATTCCTGTGTGTATTATCCCTGTACTGTGACATCACTGTGTGTATTATCCCTGTACTGTGACATCACTGTGTGTATTATCCTGTACTGTGACATCACTGTGTGTATTATCCCCGTACTGTGACATCACTGTGTGTATTATCCCTGTACTGTGACTCACTGTTGTATTATCTCTGTCCTGTGATATCACTGTGTGTATATCCCTGTACTTTGACATCACTGTGTGTATATTAATCCCTTTACTGTGACATCACTGTGTGCATTATCCCTGTACTGTGATATCACGTGTGTATTCAATCCTGTACTGTGACATCAGCACTGTGTGTATATATCCCTGTACTGTGACATCACTGTGTGCATTATCACTGTACTGTGATATCACTGTGTGTATTATCCTGTACTGTGACATCCTGGTGTATTATCCCTGTACTGTGACACATCACACTAGTGTGTTTCTCTGTACTGTGACATCACTGTGTGTTATTACCCTCCTACTGTGACATCACACTGGTGGATTATCCCGTACTGATACATCACTGTGTGTATTATCCTGTACTGTGACATCACTGTGTGGTATTATCCCTGGTACTGTAGACATCACTGTGTGTATTATTCCTCTGTACTGTGGACATTCACTGTGTGTATTACCCTGTACTGTGACAACACTGTGGTGTATTATCCTATATTGTGACATCGCTGTGTGTAATAAATCCTGTACTGGACTCACTGTGGTATTATCCCTGTACTCGGGACATCACGTGTGGATTATCCCTGTACTGTGACATCACTGTGTGTATATCCCTGTACTGTGACATCACTGTGTCCCTGTACTGTGACATCACTGTGTGTATTATCCCTGTACTGTGACATCACTGTGTGTATATTTCCGGTACTGTGACATCAGTGTGTGTATTATCTCTCTATACTGTGACGTCACTGTGTGTATATCCCTGTACTGTGACAAAACTGTATTTCCTGTACTGTGACATCCTGTGTGTATTTCCTGATACTGTACATCATATGTTGTAATTATCCCTGTACTGTGACATCACGGTGTGTTATCTGTTTACTTGCAATCCTGTGTATTATCCCTGTACTGTGACATCACTGTGTGTATTATTCCTTATGTGACATCACTGTGTCCTGACTGTGCATCACTGTGTGTATTATCCCTTACTGTGACATCACGTGTGTATTATCCTCTGTACTGTGACATCAGTGTGTGTATTATCTTGTACTGTGACGACTCACTGTGTGTATTATCCCTGTACTAGTGACAAACTGTTATTATCCCTGTACTGTGACATCACTGTGTGTATTATCTCTGACTACATGTGACATCACATGTGTGTATATCCCTGATCTGTTGACATCACTGTATTATCTCGTACTGTGGACTCACCTGTGTTTTGTAACTTGCTCCTGTTGTATTAGTTTTCTGTACAATACTGTGATATCCTGTAACGGTGACATCACTGCTGTGTATTCCTTACTGTGACATCACTAGTTTGTATTATCCCTGTACTTGTGACATTCACTGTGTGTATTATATCCCTGTATCTCTGACATCACTGTGTGTATTATCCCTGTACTGTGACATCACTGTGTGTATTATCCCTGTACTGTGACATCACTGTGTGTATTATCCCTGTACTGTGACATCACTGTGTGTATTATCCTGTACTGTGACATCACTGTGTGTATATTACTTATCCGTTTTGCAGTATTAGTATTTCAATAGGCACCATGTAATTCCTCCATTGGCCTGTAGGGGAGCTGCTTGGGGACTTAGCACTGAAAAACTAAGCAGAATCTTCTTTTCTGTGTATAGCAGCTCATGTAGAGCTTTTTCTATAACCATAGAGCAGTGTGCACATGGCCCCACATGCATGGAGCAGTATAATACATTCTGATTAGCTAAGTATAGAGTCCTCACCATGTGTAGAGCTCATACATGCTGGTCACAGGTTACATGAGGCGCACAGCAGCCTGTCATTCATCATGGATTACCTAGATTTTCACTATATTGTATGTGTTGTACTGATTCAATAGGCACCAAATATCCGGGAGATTCCTGGAAAAAGTGGGAAATATTTGCCTAAAAAACGGCGCTATATAGGGATCGTGTGGAATCGATGGAGCAGAGTTTTAGAAATGATGCAAAAATTTGTAGTTGGTGAAATGATCCCTTTAAGGAGGGGGTTAAAAAAAAAAGTTGAGTCTGTTTTTCTGTCCAGTGTGTAATAATGGAAAGGTTCCCTTTAATTTCCCACAATGTGTCATTTATCAAGGTCATCAATTTCCACATCAGATTGTAATCTCCAGTGGGTGATAGAATTGTGATGATTCACAGCAAGGAAATTGGCATTAAACTCTGGAGGGGACGAGGACAGGATTTTAATCTTTCTATCTGTAATTATTTTCCCCGATACATGACTAATAGATGCTCGTCATTCCTCACCTAAATGTAGTTTTGCTAAATTCTGATTAAAATTGCAGCAAGACAAAGCGATGATTATATGTCAGCAAAATCCTCCAAACATCCTATAGAGACAAATGTGATAATGTACCCGCCTGCTCCTGCCAGTTACCCGCCTGCTACTGCCAGTTACCCACCTGCTACTGCCAGTTACCCTCCTGCTACTTCCAGCTACCCGCCTGCTCCTGCCAGTTACCCGCCTGCCCAAGTGACAGCCTTTCTTGGATCTCCAAGTGACGACCTTTCTTGGATCTCCAAGTGACAACCTTTCTTGGACCTCCAAGTGACAACCTTTCTTGGACTTCCAAGCTAAGACCAGAGTGATTGTGACTTTCTAGACTTCCTGGTCGCAATGTCTCTGCCTCCAGCTGTTTCTCTTCAATTGACTTAATATTAGAAAAACAACCTGACTATCTTGTCTCTCTGCGTCTTATCGGTGTCTCATCATGACTTCCGTCAGATCTCATTCAGCTTTCATTACAGTAAATCATCTTAAATCCTACTTGAAAGATGCATTCATCTCAATTCCCCGCTGCTCGAAGGATTTTTCCCTCTTCATCGTTGTCTCCGTCATCGCCACTGTGTCACCGGAGGATTTTCTCTTCAATTGACTTAATATTAGAAAAACAACCTGACTATCTTGTCTCTCTGCGTCTTATCGGTGTCTCATCATGACTTCCGTCAGATCTCATTCAGCTTTCATTACAGTAAATCATCTTAAATCCTACTTGACACGATGTATCTCATCTCTAATTCCCCGCTGCTCGAAGGATTTTTTCCCTCTTCATCGTTGTCTCCGTCATCGCCACGCAGAGATCTGTGAGGTAGAGTTTCGTCCGTCGCGGCTCCCTCAGGTTGCCACATGGCTGTGCTTCAGTGTCAGAATAAATCATCTTTCTTCTATCTCTACAGACTCTGTGACCTAATCCTATCCAGCAATAAGTAGATTTATCCTCGTATAAATGTCACTCCACGAGCACAAACAAGGTGATCATACTGACTGACACCAAATCCGCTCTCCGCAATTCATCTCCACTCTCTACACCAGTGAATTAGGCCGTAATAGTATTTACAGTGAATCAGATTGACTCGACTAAAGAGATGGCGTTGTCGATGTCCGCAAATCTTGTGTCTGCTACAATAATACGTCAGTATTCTCCTATCGTACTTGATAGTGTAATTTAAAGGGACATTAGTCAGACTACAAATACATAATCTTGACCCAGACTTGGCCCTGAAAAGAGGCAAGGAAAGCCTTATTATGAATTGCCTATCGGAGACCCATAGAGTGACCCAAGGAGGAGTGGGATTAGTGTGTAGAGATTAAGGGACCATGAAACAAAAAAACACACATTAGTCCTGTTGCCGGGGTTCTTATTACTATTGCTCTATGGCTGCTATCTGTATATGTATTAGTGATGACCGTTCAAGGATATTCAGTCTCTTCTCTCTCCTTAACTTATTCTTACAGGTCAAGTATTCTTAACTATTTTTAGGATTGCTGTCTTTATTTCTAATATTATGGTGGCAGCCTTCCCTTGGTGCTGGTATATCGCAATAGCGGATAATTTGTTTTGTTTAGGTTGCCTGTAAATATTGTATAATTAAGCGGGATAATGGCCACGATACCATTATCGTTGTCTTCTAAGCCCCTGCAGAGGAATCAATGGAGTCAAGGGTCAACGGAGCAGAAAATGCATAGCTTGTAGTTAACAGTTACTGCTATTCCTGGGCATGTGTGCCTTAATCTGACGCCTATAGGATAGTGATGGATAGAGTACATCATACCGGTAAGGGAAAAGTTCTCCTAATTTCTTATACCAAAATTTCTAAATTTTGGGAATTTATGGCAAACCGAAAAAGGGAGGGTGTCAGAAATTCCTGAACACTGCGAGTTTGTACTTGACCTTAAGCTCCTGTAAATTAAACACTTTCTGCTCTGTGAGATAGATTATAGGCAGAGGATTATAATACAATGGTAGATTTATATAAGATAACACAGGATCAACCATAGATATAGGTGGAAGTCACTTTTTCTTCCGTTGTTAGCTCCCTGCCAATGACTTCTGACGGGTCACAGCCACAACACTCGTGTTAAAGTATACCAATTATTTTTGGACTATTATTTAACTTTTATTGAATTTTTATGACATTACTTATCGGAGTCGTAAACAATTTTCCGGGTCAGCTAACAGCATTTTGAAACCCTGTTTCAGGTCCTGGTTCAGGTTGACTCGATTGCAGTGGCAATCGTGCCAGCAAGTTGCCAGTAGCTTTTAGATTACTCCGCAAGTGGTCGCCACCATTTTGGGGAGATCATCGCCCGTATAGGACGTCATCAGGGAGCATTATCCTTCCCAAAATGGTGTCCTCGAACACGGCTGTCCTTTTGGATTAGCGCATTAAAGCAACCCCCAACAAAGGTGTTGGGAGGGATTGGATTGAGCCAAATTCGGACAGGTCTCTAAAATTCTGCTAAGTTCAGGGTGGGGTTCCCATGTGGTCTCAATTTCTAAGCTGTGCCCCTGAACCCTGAATGGGTATTGCTCCTTAACCCATTCAGTGTTCAGACACAGCTTACTCTTGTTACACAGCCTAGCGAATTCATTTAGGACTCCGACAAGCCCGTTGGCGGCCATATTGTTACTAGTGCGTTTTGCAATGTAAAAAAACAATTCTCTAAAAAAGCTCAATGATGATCCCATTTGCTACACAGAATTACCATAATAAAAAAAACACCCTTTACATTTTTGGAATTTCTCTGCAATGGAAGGATACAGATTTGTATACAAAAAATTCTGATAAGATCCGTGGACATTTCTCACCATGTATTTTACCATATAGTTCAGGAAAATCTACAATGAGAAGACATTACTTAACAGGGAAAACCTGGCCGTTGCCTCCCCTCCGCATATCTGCATTACTTGTTTAGGTTGCTTAGTAATTAATCCACTCACTTCACTACTCTCTTTGGTCTCTCCACTTAGGGATCGGCCACCCAGTCGCTAGATTTTGTTAGGCCGACGTTAATTGCTATTAATCAGTCAGCCTGGATGTGGGCGCAGGTTGTCCTGTTGTTATATATATAAACATGGCATGCCCCGCACGATGTAGCGATCTATAGAAGCAATGCCTTGTGGTTTTCTGTCTGTTTCTCTTCATTTTGGTTTCAATTGATGGGCGGGGTCAAGTGTTTGTTAGCTCATTTTATGGGCTCACTTGTCCAGTATCCATTCTCCAGAGCAGTTAGCAGCTAAATAGGTCATATAAAGGATTATTGGCTGATCGTCCCGTTATATTGTGAGTTCTAAAAAGAGACCTCGGACACCCATCCCCCAAGATGGAGGTCTAGAGAGAATAATAATATGTCTTTTTCTTTTTGGATAATCCTATTTCTAAAATAAAAAATAATTACATGTAGTTTATTAAAAATTTCCAACCGTTTTGTGTATCAGGAAGTCTCCATGGTAACAGACTACAGCAAAACCCGTGTAGGTATTCGATCCTGAAACTTGTATTCTCTCTCATCTTCAACTGTTTCGTAAACATACATAATGTGAGTAAATAGAGGTGATTAAGGAGATCAGATGGCAAGGGTTTGTTGTCGTCTGTTACCATGGATACACATAGATCTGCATGTAGGTGCCGAGCACAAAAGGTAAAGAGATTTTTTTGAATCGTGAGTATATCTTGCCAAGTTGTGTTTTTATTGCAGGTGTGGTGGAAGCACTAACAATAGAAGATTACAGACGAACAAATATAGAAAAATCAGAACGACCGGGGATTGTTTGTATCTGTTATTTTTTCTATGAACACATAGATCTGTATAGGAATGCAGGGCACACAACTATAGGAACTGTAGACCACCATTTAAATATAAAAATAATTTAATTGCAAACTTTGTTAATATACCGCTGTGACTACACGATCCCTGTAATGAGACACAGACAGGAACGAAGAGAAGATCGCGTTTTCCTGGTACATTAAAAATAATCTGTAATTTGATTAAGGGATTTTACCCCAGGGATAAAGGACGTTGCCAATGAGTCCTGAGTGGGCTCCCAGGTTGTAATGGAGTCCTGGAGCCCCAGCTGCTCATTTGAATATAGTTCCTAAAAACAACATGTGACTTGTCTGGCTGCAGACTCCTCAAGCTCTCAGCCCTTTCCTTGTGCACCTGTACAGGCTCCATCCCCCTGATCCTTCACTGTAGCTCACACCCGGGTGACATCAGTTGGAGGAGCTGTACATGAGCACAAGAAGTGGGAGTTGAGAATGAGGATGATAACTCAGACAAGTCACATGTTTGTTTTGTTGAAAATGCAACCAAACCAAAGCCCAACCTATGGGACCTACACAGAGGGTTTCTGTCAGGGTGCAGTTAAACATACACTTAATTGTAATGCAAATGTTTAGAGAAAGCAGAAAGTCACATTGTTAACAATACAGTTGTGATGAGCTTCTGCAACCCTGTCTTTCTAATGGAACATGATATTCCTGGTGACAGGTTCCCTTTAAATGGATTAATGCCTCCTTGGCCCTTCCCTTTAGGTATGACTCTTACAGTGTATTTTTTTGAATCAGTAAATGATATCTTCTACATCCCGTTGGAGCCTTGATACAACCATATTCTTTGACTCTTGAGAGTTTTTATGACTTTTCTCTTGATCCTCCTTACTCCTTCAGTTTCTATCACAAAATTTCCGCTTTTCCATAGGTTTCTACATGAAACGGATCATATTCATAAACCCACCCAATCGCTGGCATGCAAATCAAGAACTCGATAAACAGAATATGTTTTGCAAACTATTCTATCTTCTGTCTAAACATGCTTCTCCCCGCAATTTTTAATACATGCATTCACTTTTTTCCCCCCCCCCCCACATTTAACTTACCTCTTTTTTTTTTTTTTTTTTGGAACGTTTTACAAGTAAATGTCTTCCTAAATCAGTAATAAATATGTCTGTTGCTCCAGGTACAGCGCTCCGATCTCCAGAATAACGCTCCATATTTCCATTCGCATGCTTGTTGTGTAATCGATCCATAGGAGTGAGGGAGGAATCTTATTTATCATGAAAACCACCAGTAATTTCTGATCTATCCTTGTTTTCCGGAGAGTCGAAACAGTCTCTTGGAAGAGCGTTGTGGACCTCTGACCACCGCGGGAGTGGGTATTGAGACCCCCAGCGGTGACACCAGGTAGTCGTAGGTATGCAGGAAACGTCCAACCTGAGATGACAGCAGGAACACCGGAGGAATATTGGTAACACTGGCCACACAGACAAAACAGGTGATGTCTGGCACAGACTGTACATACTGCTGGATCATGAACCTGACAGGCACAGCAGGACATGAACACTGGAAGGCACAGCAGGACAGGAACAGGAAGGCACAGCAGGACGAACACTGGAGCACAGCAGGACAGTGAACTGGAAGGCACAGCAGGTCCAGGAATGGCAGAGACCAGGGAACACTGGTACACTGGAACACGAGGAAACTCTGGGAACGCTGGCAGGGCTTTCTCTTTGCAGGAAATGTGTGAAGATCCGACCGGGAGTAAGGAGTGGAAAGGGCAGCGGATACGTAAGAGCCATCAGGAGGAACGCTGGGCCCTTTAAGTCTTAAT
Organism: Engystomops pustulosus; assembly: GCA_019512145.1. Classification (NCBI taxonomy): domain Eukaryota; kingdom Metazoa; phylum Chordata; class Amphibia; order Anura; family Leptodactylidae; genus Engystomops; species Engystomops pustulosus. The sequence continues at coordinate 217,450,349 of CM033643.1, forward strand.
AGAGCCGGCGCCGCGCCAGTAGTGGTAATGGCGGCCTAGAGGAGTACAGCCAGGCGCGTGGAGAGGTGAGTTCAGGCTGGGGAGCGGGACAGCGCAGCGAGGGACCTGGCACATAGAGGGGCACGAGTGTGCCCCGATCTGCGAAAAGATCGCGGTTGCTCTCGGGACTTACTTGAAATTGCAATTGGAAGCACGTTCTTCGAGGAATTAAGGGTTGTCTCATTAAAGGGGGTTGAGAACAGGTGGCAAAAAAAAAGAAAGATATTATGGCTCCCGATGTGTTTTGGCCTTTGGCATCTCCGCCAAGAACATTTGTCAGTTAGTGGGGTCCTGGGACCATAGGCGGTCATTTGACATAACAGGAGCGCCGTCCGGTGGTTTGCGGGGACCTTGATTTGCCAACCAGGGTTGGAGTTGATCTCGCCAGAATATTTTACCCACAATTCTTGGAAAAACCCTTATAGGAATTTGGGCAGTATCTGGACCTAAAAAGTGCCACAGGAACCTGTCTGGATAAGGGGTGGTTTCTCAAAAGGTGGACTTGGTGAGGTTCCCTGCTATATCCGGTGTACTGTGTACATAAACCACTAACAAATGGAAGACTCTGTCAGTAGGGTTAGACTGATCCGATTAGAGTCAGTTACGAATAACTCTATTGGGTTCAGTGGTCGACATCCATTTGGGCAATTCTGTCTCATTAGCATAATTGTAAAAATGATTTAGTAGGAAGGAGGCTATGGATAAAAATAGAAGAGATTAGCACAGTCCCGGTGCCTGGATCTATGAGTAATGGTTTATCATGATGGATTTTGATGGTAGATTTCTTTAAAGAGAACCCATCATGCAAAATAACCCCCCTAAACTAAAATATTTCATAAACTGCCATTAGAGAGCTTGCCTTATCCCTTCATTGTCCCTCTACATGCCTGTAAACCAAGCAATGAGGTCCTAAAGCTGTATGCAAATGACCTTGGAAATGTCAATGAAGCATTAGCATATTCAGTATGTCATTAGTTTGAGTGGGGAGGCCACAGCCCACACCCCAGTGCATGACTGACAGCCTGTATATGATGTGAGGCTGTGTAATGATGTGATTTGGTGCTGGTGGCCACGCCCCCTGCAGGCCTGTGGTGCCTGTGTGTGTGTTTAGGAGAGAACAGCAGCTCCCCATGCAGCCATGTTACAGCCGAAATGTCAGATTATGTGTAGGCTGATGTCTGTGGTCTCTCACTGTATATAGGAGGATTGCAGCATGTCAGCAGATGCAGCACAGACACTAGCCATGCTTTACTTATACACAACAGAATGAGCAGGGGAGGAGAGGGGAGGGTAACAGTGGGTGACATCACTGCCTCTGACCATGTGACCACTCATTTACATGATAAAAAATAGATGATTTACAATGAGATAATGATATGAAATAACTAGATAAAGGCTGGGATGGGATCCTTGTGGAGCTGCTCCAACAGGTAGTGGTGACATGACTGTGGACACAGACCTGATGCAGGTGTCCTTAAATAAAAAGCTTTCTGCTGGCCTTTTTTCTGCTTCTTTCCTTGTAGTGAGAGTGTGTCTCGAAAGTCTCATGAGCTCTGTCCACTTCAGAATTAAGAAAACCAATGATAACTCTTTCCATAACTAGAGAGGATAGGCCTGATGGTTAGCTCTCTGAGTACTGGAGTACTCTGAGTACTAGTCAAAGTACTGGAGCCTTTTTGGCTCTCGGGAGAATTTTGAACCTTGTGATGAAGAACTACACTGGTAATTTTCTCAGACAAGAAAATACATTGGAATATTTAGCATGAAATATCATTTAATACGTCTGCAGGGTGAGGCCTCTTATCAAGATTGAGCTTCGTTCCTTGGCATGCGAGGTTGGCAAACATCTTATTTTCAATTAAAATTAATGAGTTGCTAGACACATCTTTAATTAAGACAAGAAGTGCTATTGTCCCGATAACACTATTATGAATGATGAGAGTCCGCATTGACAGATCTGACACTCGATCTGTACACGGGTTTAGAGAACGAGGCGTTGCGTATTTTGTTTTGTCTTTTGTCTTAATTGTTCAAGTCATTTATTGGGTCTAGGACTTTCCTTAAAATAACTTCAGTCTATACTGTCTTTAGAGCCGAGGTCGTTGCGTGGCCGGCATCGGATTAAATTCTGGGCCATGGCTTGGTATCAAATTCGGATGAATAAATAATGTATTCTATTGCAAGATCTCTCATCTTTCTCTATATCATTGTTATTCAAAAAAATTCTTACATAAGACATTTATTAATAATATGATATCCATATCGATGGGATAGTTCATCAATATCAATTGGTGAGGGTCGAGACTCGCACCCTCAGCACAACTGTTCAGACTAGGTTACTAAATAAGTTTCCTTTCATTTGATGGGATCTAGTCACTACGGAAATTTTAAGTAGATGAGATGATAGTAGCCACATAGGAGGAGCTCAGGAGCTAATTGCATTAGTTTATACAGTAATCTTATGGTTTTGTCTCCTCTAATGGGGCTTCAGGGAGTCAGGTGTTTAGCTTTTTATCTAGTCTATGCAGTGGATTGAGCTGTGTATTAGAAATGATAAAAGGATATTCTCAAAAGAAATACTACTAAATTTATACCCTAAATGTCCAGAACAATAAAAGGTTAATCACTTAATTTAATGTAGCAGTGGAGAAATGTACAGTGTGATATAATCTCTAGCGGATCCGTGTAAGACGCATGAGGTGATAAGGATTTATCGAGGCATTTCGAGAACCCGGACTGACCGATAAACCGCTGTACACATGTTTAGTGTGAACATATCCCAGCTGACTCTGTATAGGGTTCATCTGTCTCTATCGAAGAGATCGATAGTCTTTTGCAGTGTTTTACTCTCTTCATGGTTATTACATGGTATGTACGCCCTGCTCACTGAGCGACCATACACCGCGCCGCAGGGCTGTAACCACAGGATATAACACGGCTTATGGCCGTGTAATGGCTGGGGTCAGTCTTTGTATATTTCACAATGGATAGAAGTAATTACATGGGACGACAACCAACGCTGTATTTTCTCTTCATTGAGTGATCATTGGGCCGTAGTCTAGCTGAGATCAGGCATATCACAGCTGCAGGAAAAGCTCCTTGAGTCCTCCTGTTGTCACACTGATCCTATTCTGGTATACAGAGCTAAACTTACACTTTGTCTGCAGTGTGTCTCTTATGTCATATTTTGATCTCAAAGGGGTACCGTTTTACCTTCAACTCTCAAAACACTTTAAAATGAGTGTTAGTCACATGACCAACGGAAATAGTTCAGGACTTTCGTGGGTCCAAGGGACACCACTTTTGCACATCCAGGTGACAACCTTTCCTGAAAGTCGTTCCCTGGTGATCATTCTTTCAATGGGCTTGTAACCATAACCTTACTCTTAAGAAGTGGTATGACCTTTCTCAATGCAGCCAAATATTATGTTCTTTGTGGACTATGTTCTGACCTCAAGTGACAACCTTTTATGGACTGTAGTTCCGTGTATGATCATTCCTTCAATGATCCTACAACCAATAGCTTACTCTTGAGAACGTGTATGACCATTCACAATGCAGCCAAATATTCTGTGCTTATGAATTTGGACTACCTGTTGGACCCAAAAGATAACCTTTCTTGACAGTCGTTCGTGTATGATCTCTCAATGGTCCACAACCATTACCTTACATTGAGGATAACGTGTATGACCATCACAATGTAGCCAAATATTCTGCTGCTTCGAATTTGTCATACCTAATTAAGCCTCTAAATAACAACCCTTCTTGGACCTCCAAGTGGAAAATCTTCTTGGACTCCAAGTGATAACGTTTGAAAGTTATTCCGTGGATAATAATTTCTTCAAAAGACTCTTCAACCAACACTTACTTTTAAATAATGTATAACCATTCTGGATGCAGTCAAATATTCTGCTGCTTCAGAATTAGACTACCTTCTTGACCTCCAGGTGACAAACCTTTCTTCGACCTTCATGTTGACAACCTTTCTGGATCTCCAGTACCACCTTTCTTGGTCTTCAAGTGACAATCTTTCTGGACTTCCAGTAACAACCTTCTTGGATCTCAGTGACAACCTTATTGGATCTCACGTGACAATCTCTGGATCTCCAAGTGAAAAGCTTTATTGGATCCAAGTGACAGCCTCTTGGCGCCAAGTGACGACCTTTCTTGGATCTCCAAGTAACAACCTTTCTTGGATCTCCAAGTGACAACCTTTATGGATGGCCATGTGAAACCACTTTCTTGGACCTCCAAATGACAACCTTCTTGGATCGCCAAGTGACAGCCTTTCTTGGATCTCAAGTGACAGCCTTTATTGGATCTCCAAGTGACACCTTTTGGATCCCATGTGACAACCTTCTCGGACCTCCAAATGACAACCTTTTTGGATCGCCAAGTGACAGCCTTTTCTGGATCTCCAAGTGACCGCCTTTCTTGGATCTCAAGTGACAGCCTATTGGATCTCCAAGTGAAACCATTTATTGGATATCCAAGTGACAACCTTTCTTGGACCTCCAAGTGACCGCCCTTATTGGATCTCCAGTGACAGCCTTTCTTGGACCCCCAAGTGACAAACCTTCTTGGATTCCAGTGACGACTTTCTTGGATCCAAGTAGATTTCTTGGATCTCCATGTGACAACTTTCTTCGATCTACAAGTGACAACCTTTCTTGGACCTCCAAATGACAACCCTTTCTGGATCTCCATGTGACAACCTTCTTCGATCTCCAAGTGAAAACCTTCTTGGAACCTCCAAATGACAACCTTTCTGGACCGCCAAGTGACAGCCGTTCTTGGATCTCCAAGTGACGACCTTTCTGGACCTCTAGGACAACCTTCTTGGACCTCCAAGTGACTCCCTTTCTTGACTTCCAAGCAAGACCAGAGTGATTGTGACTTTTAGACTTCCTGGTCGCAATTGTCCTGCTCCCAGCTGTTTCTCGTCAATGACTTATATTAGAAAAACAACCTGACTATCTTGTTCTCTGCGTCTTATCGGTGTCTCATAATGACTTCGTCAGATCTCATTCAGCTTTCATACAGATAATCATCTAATCCACTTGACAAGATGTATCTCATCTCTAATTCCCCGCTGCTCGAAGGATTTTTTCCCTCTTCATCGTTGTCTCCGTCCTCGCCAGCAGAGATCTGTGAGGTGAGTTTCGTCCGTCGCGGTCCCTCAGGTATTGCCACATGGCGGGGCTTCAGTGTCAGAATAAATCATCTTTCTTCATATCTACGACTCTGGACCAATCCTATCCAGCAATAAGTAGATTTATCCTGTATAAATGTCACTCCACGAGCACACAACAAGGTGATCATACTGACTGACACCAAATCCGCTCTCCGCAATTCATTCCACTCTCTACTCCAGTGGTGAATTAGGCCGTAATAGTATTACAGTGAATCAGATTGACTCGACTAAAGAGATGGCACGATACTATGAGCAGGAGTGCCCATATTATAGCGATGGCCAACACCCATTTTCAGGCTAAATCGAATGATTACCCCCTATAAAGATGGTCACGGGGGTCCTACCCCTTTCGACCCAACTTCTCAGGAGCTGATGGAAGAGCTCCAATCACTGTGTAGTGGTCAGACCAGGATACTGCAGATCAGCCCTCATTGAGTGTGCAATGACATCACACAGAGATTAGAGATGCCAGTCATAGTTTACCACAGAATAGGGATACAGCAATATGTGGTTATAAGTACAGGCTGCTATAGTCAGTGGTAGCTGTGAATACACCTGCGTGGCATTGAATCTCCGTGCTGTCTCTTGCTGCAGCCTTGAGGTTGTTTTGTTTGTATTACTCTCCCATAGAAAGTTATGAGAATTATTACACTCATTCTTTTGATCATTATGTTTTCCAATATATTTAACTATGTGGCACATCTATTAGTCATGTAACATGCAGCAGCGAGTGCCTGAGGCCCTACCTAGTATATATAGATGTAACTCAGGTCGTACACAGGATAAGTAGTGTCCATGTACACAGTGGACTGCACCGAGCCGAAGATGTGGTGCAGCTCTGGGGTATAATACAGGATGTAACTCAAAATCAGTACAGGTAAGTAGTAGTCATCTATGTACACAGTGACTGCACCAGCGCAGAATAGTGAGTGCAGCTCTGGAGTATAAATAGTATGTAACTCAGGATCAGTAAGGATAGTAATGTCATGTATGTACACAGTGACTGCACCAGCAGCAGAATAGTGAGTAGGCGCTCTGGGTATAATACGGATGTAACTCAGGAGCAGTACAGGATAAGTAATGTATGGTACACAGGACTGCACCAGCAGCAGAATAGTGAGTGCAGCTCTGGAGTATAATACAGGATGTAACTCAGGATAGCAGAAGGATAAGAGTAATGTATGTATACACAGTGACTGCACAGCAGCGAATAGTGAGTGCAGCTCGGGTATAATACAGGTGACCAGGGTCAGTACAGGATAAGTAATGTCATGTATGTACACAGTGACTGCACCACAGCAGAATAGTGAGTGCAGCTCTGGGTATAACAGGAGAAATCAGGATAAGTAAGTGTCATGTATGTATCACAGTGACTGCACCAGCAGCAGAATAGTGAGTGCAGCTCGGGGGGGTATATCAGGATGTAACTCAGGATCAGTACAGGATAAGTAATTCATGTATGTACCAGTGACTGCACAGCAGCAGAATAGTGAGTGCAGCTGGGTATAAATACAGGATGTACTCAGTCAGTATACAGATAAGAATGTCATGTATGTACACCTGATTGCACCAGCAGCAGAATAGTGAGTGCAGCTCTGGAGTATAATACAGGAGTAACTCAGGATCAGTATAGGAAAGTTATGTCTGATGTACACAGTGACTGCACCAGCAGCAGAATAGTGAGTGCAGCTCTGGGGGTATTAATACAGGATGTAACTCAGGATCAGTACAGATAATAAGTCATGTATGTAACAGTGACTGAACAGCAAGCAGAATGTGGAGTGCAGCTCTGGGGGTATATACAGGATGTAATCTCAGGGTCAGTACAGGATAAGTATTCATGTATGTACACAGTGACTGCACCAGCATCAGCAGAATAGTGAGTGCAGCTCTGGGGTATAACACAGGATTGTAACTCAGGATAAGTAAGTAGTATGTACAAGTGACTGCACCAGCAGCAGAATAGTGAGTGCAGCTCTGGGGTATAATACAGGATGTAATCAGGATCCACAGGATAGTAATTTCTGTATTATACAGGACTGCACAGCAGCAGAAGTGAGTGCAGCTCTGGGGTATAATACAGGATGTAACTAGGATCAGTACAGGTAAGTAATGTCATGTATGTACACAGTGACTGCACCAGCAGCAGATAGTGAGTGCAGCTTGGGTATAATACGGATGTAACTCAGGATCAGTACAGGATAAGTAATCATGTATGTACACAGTGACTGCACCAGCGAGGCAGAATAGTGAGTGCAGCTCTGGGGTATAATACAGGATGTAACTCAAAATCAGTACAGGATAAGTAGTGTCATCTATGTACACAGTGACTGCACCAGCAGCAGAATAGTGAGTGCAGCTCTGGAGTATAATATAGTATGTAACTCAGGATCAGTACAGGATAAGTAATGTCATGTATGTACACAGTGACTGCACCAGCAGCAGAATAGTGAGTGCAGCTCTGGTTAAGAGATCTGTCAGGTGACATTGAGGACACTTGAGGAGTCAACACTGATGGTCGGTGGCGAGGGCGACATCATAAGCCTCACAATCCCCCGCTGACTGTGGCCTGTTGAAAAACCTCTGATAACACCTGAAAGTCGGATCAGCTTTGCGCTCGTCACAAGAGACGGGCAGAAGAGATTCCCTTGTTGAATAGCCAATCAAAAGCACCTCAGCGTCTGTTTCTCAGCGCATATCTGGAGGGTGGAGATGATGGAAGAGTGGAGGAGAATGTTGGCGAGACACAGAGGGAGCATTGCTCAGACCTTCACTTTCAGCGTGTATGGCCAGAAGAAGAGGAGTTGCGAGGAGGAGGAAATGACAGTCAGGCCAGTGAGGGGAGTGAGTGAATTCTTGCGCGTTGGGACTCTGGCGCACTATGGCAGATTTCTGCTAGGCTGCCTATCCCGTGACCCTCGCGTTCAAAGAATTTATTCCAGCACCGATTACTGGGTATTCACTCTCCTGGACCCACGGTACAAGCAAAATCTTTCCACTCTCATCCCTGAGGAGGAAAGGAGTGTGAGAATGCATGAATACCAGCACGGCCCTGGTTGCACAAGCTTGAAACAGTATTTCCCTTCGACAGCGCTAGCGGCCAGAGTGCGTAGTTCTGACGGGACAAGTAGCAGAGGGAGAGTAGGCGAGCAGGCAGCTTGTCCAGCACTGGCAGGGATACGCTTTACAAGGCTTTTGCCAGCTTTATGTCACCCCAGCAAGACACTGTCACCTGTCCCAGTCTCGGCAGAGTAGGGCTGATCTTTACAGAAAAGATGGTGAGGGAGTACGTAGCTGACCATACCATCGTCCTAAATGATCACACAGCACCCTACAACTACTGGGTTCAAAGCTGGACATGTGGCACGAACTGCGCTGTACGCCTTGGAGGTCTCTTGCCTGCCCTGCCGCCGTAGCGTCTTGTGCCGAGCGGGTTTTCAGTGCAGTGTGGCATCATCACCGAAAGCGTACCTCCTGTCGACTGACACGCTGACAGGCTGACGCTTATTAAGATGATAAATAAGCCTGGATTTCTCAAATTTCCAATCTCCACCATGTGAAGGATCTCAACCTGAATAATTTAGTCACTCCTCCTCCTCCTCATTTTCCTCCTTCTCCTCCTCTTTGTAAACTAAAGCAGAGGAAACTGGCTATTTTTTGACAGGGCCCACTGCGCTAGCTATGTACTTTATGCATTTATTTTCTGGAGGGCCTCCTACCCGGTCCTCTGTTTTAAACAATTTTTGGAGTGCCACATACAGGCACTCAATCTATTCCATTTTTCTGGAGGGCCACCTACCTGCTCCTCTGGTTTGAAAACTTTTTTGGACTGCCACATACAGGCACTATCCAAATTAAATTGTCTCCATAGAGCAGCCTCCACACGTTGTCTCGTATTGTACCTCCAAAAGTCGTCCATATAGCTGCCTCCATACATCGTCCCTTATCAAACGAGGTGTGTCAGGCACAAATTTGGGTTGTTTTCATGGATTCCAACATCAAGTCGTTAACTTTGTCGCCACCTGCCTGTGTTATCCACAAAATATACTGGCAACTTTTACCATTTAGGGATATTATTTCAGCGCTTCTGCGCATCTGTTTACATCACCCTCATCCGCCATATCCCCAAACTTATAAGAACGCTACTACACTTAACTTGGTGCAGGCTGGACCGAGTCTGACCCTGGGGCTGGTCATATACTGCCGACGCCGAGGATTGCGGGGCCTACCTCGGTCCCGGTCTCAAAGGCCTACTATCTATCACTCCTCCTCCTCCCCCCCCCACCCTCCCCCCTCCTCCTCCGTTCCGACCATCCGTGGCCATGGCGCCATCAGTCGGTAGCTCTAGGCACAGCAGCAGTGCCGTCGCTAAGCGACAGCAGGCGGTGCTCAAACGCTGAGCCTAGGCGATAAAGGCACACCGCCCAAGAGCTATTACAGGGCATTCCACATCAAACTTGTGTTAACTTTGTCGCCACCCTGCTGTGTAATCCCCAAAATATACGGCAACTTTTATCATGTACCGATATTATTTGAGCGCTTCTTGCTCACCTCCTTTGGTTCCTCTCTGCCACACCATTGGTTTGAAGCCTGAGTCCATTTAGGGTATGTCGCCATGCCACTCTCTGCCTGCTGCCGCTGCCTTGCATGCCGTCCCCTAAGTTGTCAGGGTCAATTATTGGATGTTTAGATTGCTATCTAGCTTCATTCTGTCACTCTGTCATGGCCATGCTGTTGCCCATAATTTTGGCATAATGGTGCGATTAAGCAGCCTCAGAGGCATCCATGCATGCTGCCCCTGCTGTTTCCTGTCCATTTCCGTGGTGTTTCCATCCTTTTCTGAGGTTCCCAGGTGTTTGGCCAAGCTTCCCTGTGCAGAGCCTTGGTCCCCTTGAAAAATGCTCGAGTCTCCCATTGACTTCAATGGGGCTCGTTATTCGAGACGAGCACTCGAGCATCGGGAAAAGTTCGTCTCGAATAACGAGTACCCGAGCATTTTAGTGCGCGCTCATCTCTAGTGGTCCTAGATTGTAATAGTCAGTCTGGCACCACCCACCTAACTGTAGAGGTCTGAAACTAATGATTCCCCCGGGATGGGGGGAGACTAGAGAGAAAATTACAATTACAATGGAATCAGTGGATTGGCGTCTATTAAAGATGCGAAGAGTTGGAGTTAACGGCATTGGACCAGTATCTAACATTGCAGAAGAGGAGTCATTGGTGGTGATATCTACTATCCTCTGTCTTTCGAGGACTGCTCTCCCCTATAGACCTGTGTGCATGCGACTCCATAGAAAGCACTGGAATACGGCAATTTATGACACGTTAAGAAAGCTATAGCCGAGCAGATGACTGCCGATGTTTATCCTATTACAGCTTTGTGGCTTTAGGGAGAGCAATGTTGTCTTGAAGTGTCTGGAAGTGGATATTTTATGTCTTGCTGAAGGCCAAGCTGTTTAATGATCTCTTCCCTGAAGTTTAAGAATAGAGACATGGCACAAGTCTTACGCAGAAAGCAAGATACCATGTGCATCATTGTTGGGTATCTCAGACCACGGCTATATATCACCCATAATGGAGTCCATACTGATGTATGCGATTGAGGACTAAAAACCTAAAAACCCAGATACTATGTGAATAAAGCCTAATACCTGTCTTTTATAGGGGTTGTTCAAGATTTCTGGTCCCAAAAATATTATTGTAAAACTTACTTTGTTTTCCTGTGATCTCCTGCTGCTCCCGATCTCTGCGGTGCATCGTGAGTCACGTGACCACCATGGCCGATAAGTGGCCAAGTGTTGACATTCCTCAAGCCAGTACCTATGGAAAAATCACAGCTCACTTGCTGATTGTGATGAGGAAGTGCTACAGCCAGAGACAGGGGGGTCCAGAAATGGATTGCCTGCAGTGGGATCAGTACAAATGTGGAGGCAGGGGTGTTACTAGAAGACTTCATAACAGACTTCTACATGGGACCCCCTTCCCCTAAACTATATATATATACATATTTGTACACACATATGTTTATACTATCACACACATTTACACATACTTATATACACACACGTAGGGGGTCATTTACGAAGAGCCCGATTCGCGTTTTCCCGACGTGTTACCCGAATATTTCCATTTTGCGCCAATTTTCCCCGGGTTTTTGGCGCCCACGCAATCGGATTGTGAAGCATCGGCGCCGGCATGCACGCAACGGAAATCGGGAGGCGTGGCCGAACAAAAACCCTACGGATTCGGAGGAACCGCCGCTTTTAAAAAAAAAAAAAAAGTGTTGCTGGACTCGTGCTTACCTTCACCCACGATGGCTCGGTGAACTCCAGTGCGTTCCGATGCTCTTCAGCGCAGCAGCGACACCTGGTGGAGGTCGGAGGAACTACCTTAGTGAATCCCGGCCAGACCCGAATCCACCACAGAGAACGCGCCACTGGATCGCGAATGGACCGGGTAAGTAAATCTGCCCAATAAAGTTTTATACTCATACATACACATTTATGCACTATAACACACGCATGTACATACATGTTTACACTCATACACACACACATTTATGCACTCACATATACATTTATACACTCTTAGGCTATATTCACACGAATGTATGGGGGAAGTATATACGGCCAACATATGTTCCCCATACTTCACAATGGACTCACGGCGCCCAACGGGAGCAGTACGGTGCAGCACATGTGCGGCAACGTACCACCCTGTACCCCATAGAAAGATGGGACATGTCCTATCTTTCTCCGGAATACGGCGCCATGCGCCATATATTCCTGTGGAGAGGGGCGGGATGAGCGGCGCTCTCCCCCGGCACCGCCGTGTGCCCACTGTGCTACGGTACGGCGGGCAACGGCAGTGTGCATGTAGCCTTACATACATTATACATACATATTATATACACACGTACAGTATGTACACATCCATATATTTATACAGACCTACAATATATACACACATACAACAGATAAACTCATGCACACCATAAACACACATACAGCATATACACACACATACATGTATGTACTCACTGTCAGAAAGTCTTCAATGGCCACAGATATGATTTCATGCCACCCAGTAGCTGCAGACTTGAGACTTGAGGAAGTAGAGATGAGAGATCCCTAGTCCTGCTGCAATGCTGTCCTCTTCCCTTACATCTCTCTTCTGAGTTGCTGGCTCAGCTGTGTGATGGAAGATTTGCAGTGTTAAATAAATAATGTGCAGCATAATATGTATATACTGGTGCACATCCTCCATTCTTTAGCATAGCTGGTGGCCGGGCCCCACGACAATCCGAGCCCCAGAGAAGCCGCTATGGCTGTTACCTCTTTAGTTACGCCCCAGGAGGGAGATGAAGCTGCAGTTTGAAATACAATGATGGAGGATAGGAGGGAAGGGGAAGAGCTACTGGAAGGAAACAAACACCTGATTGGCCCAGGTTACAGAGCTGTAATATCCCACTGGGAGGAGCCTGGCTACTGAGCAAGCACAAAGAGGGAAGGAGGAAAACCTAACCCGGCCTGGCCACTGCACAGAGAAGGGAATTTTCTCATATTAATTATCTTTCTTTTTTTTTAATGAAATTAATAAAACAACTTCTGTTGAGCTCAACCGTAAATTATCCTACAAAAAGTTCTGGCAGAAAAAAAATTGCATGTCCTTTGCACAACCCATGCCCGATGTCTGCAAGTATTGGGCTGCATTCCCAATTTTCCTGGCACATCAGAATTTGCCGTATGAATATTTCAAAGCATCAGGATTCTCCTATTTATACATTTATTTCCCCAATTCTGAGGGATGTTGCTGTGAAAGAGAAATTACCAGATTATTTTTGTTTTACCCCCGGGCGATAAAGACTGCCCTACTTTTTTTCTCGCTTCTGCCATGATACGGAGCCAGTGGGCATTGTGGGGCCCGGGATATTCCAAGTATTTAATTAAAAACTGTATCATATTGGTAGTTGAGAAATATGAGGTAATTATAATAATAAGCTCATCCTTCCCCGGCGGTCCCACTACTCACATCATTACTTGACTTTCTCGCATGGAGATTATTCATGTTTGTTTGCAAACTCGACATCATTACAGCGGATCTGGCAGATCTCCTCTTAGAGGATAGTGTAAAGGAGAAGACGCTAAGCTCAATTATCTGTAGGATTCTGCCGTTTACTTAAGTATGTTAAAAAGATGCTTATATACTGCCAGGATTTCAAGCAAAGTCTGTGGCCCACAGTTACTAAGAACCGTCCGCCGGTGCTGAGTCGGACCATGTGGCAGATTTATCATGCAATGTCCAATAAAAGTGTGTCGCACGCCCCATGTTAAAGGTGCACTGAAAAAATGTGGTGCAATCTGTTGGGGCAGTGCAGGGGGCGCCAGATTCATGAAGAACGGGCGCCAGAAATCATGAATCTGGTGCCCCCTGCACAGGCAGACTGCACTGTTCTTAGTAAATGTGGGCCTGTGTGTCTTGTTACTTCTTTACTTTCATAGAGAAAGCCTGTGAGTCCTGATTCTTCCACCCACTTATAGAAAAAGACTGAGTCCTGCATCATTCACCCACTTATAGAAAAAGCCTGTGAGTCGTGCATCCTCCACCCACTCACAGAGAAAGCCTGTGAGTCCTAGATCCTCCATCCACTTATAGAAAAAGACTGTGAGTCCTGCATCCTCCACCCACTTATAGAGAAAGCCTGTGAGTCCTGCGTCCTCCATCCACTTATAGAAAAAGACTGGGAGTCCTACATCATCAACCCACTTATAGAAAAAGCCTGTGAGTCCTAGATCCTCCATCCACTTATAGAGAAAGCCTGTGAGTCCTGCATCCTCCACCCACTCATAGAGAAAGCCTGTGAGTCCTGCATCCTCCATCCACTTATAGAGAAAGCCTGTGAGTCCTGCGTCCTCCATCCACTTATAGAAAAAGACTGTGAGTCCTGCAACATCCACCCACTCATATGTAAAGTCTGTGAGTCCTGCATCCTCCACCCACTCATAGAGAAAGCCTGTGAGTCCTGCATCCTCCATCCACTTATAGAAAAAGACTGTGAGTCCTGCATTATCCACCCACTCATATATAAAGCCTGTGAGTCCTAGATCCTACAACCACTTATAGAGAAAGCCTGTGAGTCGTGCATCCTCCACCCACTCACAGAGAAAGCCTGTGAGTCCCGCATCATCCACCCACTTATAGAAAAAGCATGTGAGTCGTGCATCCTCCACCCACTTATAGAAAAAGACTGTGGGTCCTGCATCATCCACCCACTTATAAAAAAAGCGTTTGAGTCGTGCATCCTCCACCCACTCATAGATAAAGCCTGTGAGTCCTAGATCCTCCGTCCACTTATAGAGAAAGCCTGTGAGTCGTGCATCCTCCACCCACTCATAGATAAAGCCTGTGAGTCCTAGATCCTCCGTCCACTTATAGAAAAAGACTGTGAGTCCTGCATCCTCCACCCACTTATAGAGAAAGCCTGTGAGTCCTACAAGATGCACCCACTTTGGGGAAAGCCTGTGTGTCACGCATAGTCCAACCCCATTTGGGGAAAGCCTGTGTGTCATGCATCCTCCAAACACTCATAGAGAAAGCCTGTAAATCCTGTTCCTTCTGTACAGCCTTAGTGAAAACCTGTGACTCCTACTTCTCCCACTCACTTATTGATAAAGCCTGTGAGTGCTGCAACCTCCACCCAATCATAGGAAAAGCCTGTGAGTCCTGCTTTTCCCATCCACTCATTGATAAAGCCTGTGAGTCCTGCTTTGCCCGCCCACTCATTTATAAAGCCTGTGAGTCCTGCCTTCTCCACTCAATCATAAGAAAAGCCTGTAAGCCCTGTTTCTCCCACCCACTTATAGAGAAAGCCTGTGTGCCCCGCTTCACCCAGTGACTCAGGGAGAAAGCCTTTAAGTCGTGCTTCTTCCACCCACTTATAGAAAAAGCCTGTGAGTCCTGCTTCCCCTAACCTCTTACAGAGAAAGCTTGCAAAAATCTGCCAGACCTACCTTTTCAGAAACCCTGTGGGACCTTCTTTTCCCACCCACACCGAGCTAAAGTCTATGGAGCACATTTACTAAGAACAGTGCAGTGTGTACCATGTGCAGTTGCCTGTGTAGTGTGCAGGGGGCACCAGATTCAGGATTTCTTGCACCCATTCTTCATGAATCTGGCACCCCCTGCACTGCTCCGACAGAGTGCGCCAATTTTTTTTGGTGCATCTTTAACATGGGACGTGCAACGCAATTCTGTCAGACTTTGCATGATAAATCTGGCGCATGGTTCGACTGAGCACCGGAACGCCCCCTTCAGTGCAGAAATTTGTGTCGCATGAAGAATAGTGCTTCTTCACGGTATAGCAGCCTATAAAGGAACAGCATGGAGGGGCTCTGATAACGCACCCTAGAGCTCTTCTGGCTCATTAGCATAATTTTAAAAGTTGATTTTAGTTGGAAGGTGGCCATGGATAACAAATATTAGAAGATTACCACAGTCACAGCCTGGATCTATAAGTGCCCTTGGTTTATCATGATGGGTTTTGATCACACTAGTATTGAATATCTACAGCACCCCTACAGGAGAAATGATGCATTGCACAATACTAATGTATGGACAAACTGGGTCCTCCAGAGATGGGAGGTGCTCTGTGGTCACTGTACACTCTGAATTATAGATGGGGGTCATGAATAGGGATCCCAATTCCCTATTTACTCTTTTATGTAAATAATAGTTGGCAGAAATTGAATCACTTCTAAATTTATCATTTCTTTATTTCCTTCCCCGAGAAAACTAATTAAACCCATTAACGTTATTTCACTTGGCGCAGAGTTAAATCCCCTCACAGCCCTCATCAGTCCTATTAATATGACAAAAGGAATTAGAAAGCTGTTTTCCCGATGCTGATCTCTGCCTGCTTGTATTTACCGCTAAGCATATTGCACGAGATTGGCAAACATACGACACCGGTTCCTTTTTTTTTTTTTTTTTTGTATTTTATCTTCGAATTTTCGGCTTTTATGACAACGTCAGTAAGCGTATCTTCTCTTTACGTGTTTTTCTAATGTTTATTTTCAGACAGAAAGCCCATTATGTGATAGCTGGAAGGGGATTAGACGCACGGTTTGCTGCGCGCATTGTAACGCTTATTTGCATTTGGTTGTTAAAATCGCGGAGCTGTGAGGCGACGTATTCTGTCTTGCCATTTGGTTCCCGTCTTTAAGCTTTTATGGCACGGGATGTTTATGTTGGTGAAACCCAGAAGAAAGGTTAGGAAGGTAAAGTGGGTTTTAAGTTGTCCTAGAACATCACCGATCCTGGAGCGTGTTCCCATTTCCTGTTCCTCTAGTTGGGGGTCACATGACCGCAGCAGCCAATCAGTAAGTATGGTCGGGTCCGTACTGAGCATCATTCAGAAGTTTGGTAAGAATTTGTCTCATCAGCCAATGACACTTGTGACCCCACAGTCCTGGGTGTTATCACTTTAAATGATGTCAATAAGCGGCGTATGCGCAGTTTGGGTAGTATCGTCACACCACACCGCCAGGGTATAAATGCCACAAGGATATAAGCTCCTCCTCCTCGTTACCTGAAAAAGACCAAGCTTTTTTTTTTGACGAATTAGATTGTACAGGCGGTCCCCTCCTTAAGAACACCCAACTTACAGACGACCCCTAGTTACAAACGGACCTTTAGTAATTGGTAATTACTGTACTTTAGCCTTAGGCTACAATAATTAGCTATAACAGTTATCACTGGTGTCTGTAATGAAGCTTTATTGTCAATCCTGGTTCTTATAACAATCCAACATTTTTTTAAATCCATTTGTCACAGAGACCAAAAAAAATTTGTCTGTAGATATTATAAAATATACAGTTCGGACTTACATACAAATTCAACTTAAGAACAAACCTACCGAACCTATCTTGTACATAACCTGGGGACTGCCTGTAATACATAAAATATTGGCTAAACATTTAAATGGAACCTGCCAATCAACTTAACCCATCCAAAATAAATACTTCATTAAAATCTATGATTACAAGGCATTGCTGTTATCGCTAAATGGTTTTTTTTTTCCATGGCTGCAATGTTAAAAAAAACCCAGTTTATATGAGAATAATCCCAATAAGTGAGTCCTGCATATTCATTGCTACCTACACTGCCCTGCCTCCCTGTTCCTGATTGATATGGCTCACTGCTACCACCATGCTGCTGGTATGGAACTAATACTTAGGGCCGGTCTGTCAATATTCAACTACGGCTCCCTTTTCTTTCCCCTGAAGGGGCTCTTATTAGGGGTAGGAGATGATACACAGTGCCTTGCTGTAACCTGGAAACGGAGAGAGACCTGTAGAGAATTCCCGAGGGAGAGGTTAGAAAGACAGTGACTACTTTTGACTCTGCTCTGCTACATCATTAACCACTCCCTCAGGAAGAAGGCAGTGATATTGAAGCTGGCTATGAGAAGAAAATCAACCTTCCTCCTCATCCTTTTGTCAGGAACTTTTTTTCAGCCAGGTTATAAGTGTCAGAATTGGGGGGAGGGGGGTAGCTTAATAGTAACATAGGACATTTTTATAGGTCCTTCTTTAGAAGAACGGTGGCTTTAATCCCATGGATATAGGTATCAGTGGAACATGTGTAAAGACATCTAAAGGGTAATGTGTGTGGTTTGTGGAGGTTCCCTGGTGACAGGTTTACTTTAAGGGGTTTTCATAGCACATATACTAATGACCCACCCTTCGATCAAGTAATTACAAGTTGATCTGGGGGCGGAGCAGGAAGCAGAGAAAAGCAATTGGCTGGGGTAACAGTTGTCACACCTCAGCTTTTCAACTACCAATAGCCTTTCCCATCACCAGTAGTTAAAGTTCCCGAAAATAAACCTTTAAACCCTAATCCTTTCAACTCAAACTACTGCAAAATTTTAGAAAAACTGAAATTGAGTCATTCTGTAATGAAAATTTACCAGCTAAAGAGTGATCCCGTTTTTTTTTTACGCTTTAATATATTTCTATTTGTCAGTGAAGTAATCCCATTCAGTGAGTCCTGCATATTCATTGCTACCTACACTGCCCTTCCTCCTTGTTCCTGATTGATATGGCTCACTGCTACCACCATGCTGCTGGTATGGAACTAGTACTTAGGGACGGTGTATCAATATTCAGCCACAGCCCCCTTTACTTTCTCTTGAAGGGGCTCTTATAAGGGGTAGGAAATGATACACAGTGCCTTGCTGTAACCTGGAAACAGAGAGAGACATCTGAAAGGCTATAGAGAATTCCTGAGGCAGAGGTTAGAAAGACAGTGGCTACTTTTGACTCGGCTCTGCTACATCATTAACCACTCCCTCAGGAAGAAGGCGGTGATATTGAAGCTGGCTATGAGAATAAAATCAACCTTCCTCCTCATCCGTTTGTCAGGAACTCTTTTCAGCCAGGTTAGAAGTGTCAGAATCGGTGAAGGGGGCAGGGGGGTAGCTTGACAACAGAGGACATCAATAAAGGTTGTTTTTTAAAAGAACGGTGGCTCTAATCCCTTGGATAGAGGCATCAGTGGAACATGTATAAAGAAGACATCTGAAAGGTAATGTGTGTGGGTTGTGGAGGGTCCCTGGTGACAGGTTCAAGTAATTACAAATTGATCTGGGGACGGAGCAGGAAGCAGAGATAAGCAATTGGCTGGGGTAACGGTTGTCACACCTCTGCTTTTCAACTACCAATAGCCTTTCCCATCACCAGTAGTTACAGTTCCCAAAAAAAAAAACATTAAACCCTAATCCTTTCAACTCAAACTACTGCAAAATTTTAGAAAAACAAGAAATTGAGTCATTCTGTAATGAAAATTTACCAGCTAAACAGTGATCCCGTTTTTTTTTTTTTACGCTTTAATATATTTCTAATTGTCAGTGAAGTAGAGCAATTATCTTTTTGCCTCCAGTTGCCCAAACTGTTAAGCAAATTAGATTTTTTTTTTTTTTTCTGGAACCAAAATAGAACAGAATGTGCAGCGGTACGGAGCGGAAAAGAGGAACATTTCAGCTCCTTCTCTCCTACATTATAGTGATTATTATTGATAAAGGACGCTTAATTCCGCGCATAATACAAACCTATTTTTAAAAGCAGGTCACTTGAAAGAAAGACTTATTTGATTGAGTTTCTGGAGAATAAAACGCTCTTTTTGTGCCGGAGATTTGCCTCCTAAATTGTTCACAAAAGTACAAAAAAAAGCTGTTAGAACCAACAAAATAATAGGTCAGCGCAATCCCAAAAGGCGGCCATTGTGCCGGAGGCAACGGGGACATTTTCTGAACGTTCGTAGACAATTTACCATCAATACAAATCTACTTTGTCATGTAAATGAGAGTCTATATAATTGTTATAATCCCACATTTAAATATCACAGGTTTGTCTGGAGACACCGGCTCAATCCTTAGCGATTACCGGTCCCGACCGCGTGCGGAGACATTGTAGGTTTATGATTTTGTCCTGCTGGTTTAATGGGTACATCACCTTCATTATTATGCTTCAGTTTGGTGTATCCCCTCATTCCAGCAAAAAAGGCTTGTACCAAGGGTTTTTTGGGTGAGGGGTCCACCATTCAACAGAAGAGATAGTAGAGTCAACACTCACACTCTTTGAGGATTGAAAGGGAACCCATCACAAGGGACCTCATTTTCACTTAAGACAGGTTGTAGAAGCCCATTACTGCTGTATTAGAAATATGTTCTTCTGTTTACTCTAAGCATTTGCATTACAATATAATTGTGTGTTATAACTTATCTTGCACCCTGACAGAATCCTCTGTGTAGTCCCAGGGGTTGGGCTTTGGTTTGGATGCATTTCAAAAAACAACACGTGACTAGTCTGTGCTGCAGACACATCTGCTCTCAGACCCCACCTTTGTGCTCCTGTACAGCTCCTCCCTCCTGCTCCTTCCCTGAACTCACAGCCTGGTGAGTTGACATAAGGAGGAGCTGTACAGGAGTGCAAAGGTGGGGGCCAAAAGCAGAGCAATCTGCAGCACAGACAAGTCACTTGTTACAAGACAAGTCCAGCTACTATCCATGAATATAAATCCATATTTCACAGTCCTGCTGCTACCAACAGGTATGGTTACACACATGTCCAGTTCGAACAATGCTGTTACTCCACATTAACTTTCATTTTAAGTTGCCTTTAGTCTAAATAATACCTCTTACCTAGTCTGTTTCATTACATATGTGGTACACTTGTTATGAGAATACAATCTCACCAATTAATCTGTTCAGCGCTCCTCCTCCACTTCCTGATGGATTCCTCTCTGATGTTTTCCCTCCTGTTTCCCCGGTCACATTTTTGATTATTATATTTACTTATTTATAGAGGGGAGCATAGTAAGGGGTGCAGAGATGGAAACTTTGTTTTAATAAATCAGCGTTGGGAGGAGCCTCAATGGGCACCTCCCACTGTGGTCAAATTGAACCTCATTATATCATATAATACATCCATATCAGGAGTCCTGAAAATCCAAGTATCCTTACAACGCCGCATCCTCCAGCACAAAACAATACGATTATCTTCTGAGAAACTCCATATGTTCTATTCAGGTTAGAAAATAAAGTGGAGCTATTAAACATATGAAGGCGATGCAGAATCGGAGCACGGTAATTATTCGCCAGCTGACGTGCCAGACGCTGCCTTGTCGGAGATACCGGTACACGTGTACCACGAGTTTTATAACATCCATAAACATTGGCTGCCATTGTGTAAGCTTGTGTGGATGTTCAGTGGGTTGTAGGCCTTGGCCTCACCCCTATTCTCATAGAGAGAAGAATTAGGATGATCATCTTGGTACAAAGAGTCATCTAAATGGTAAAGTGGAGAGAGAATGTAAGAAGAAGTTATTATTAGGTTTCATGCAAAAGCCATATAGGCCAAAGCCTACAAGTATATTGAATGTCCAGTATGTGACGCTACGGGATTATAAGTCACAAAATGTAAACCTGACACTACCAACACTGACATTGTGGGGACGTATATAAGGCTGCAAATTTGCGGTTGTATATACGTACCCATAGACGCCTATGGCGCCGGCCGTGGTATGGTGAGCACACACATGTGTCACCGCACCGTAGTGTCGCCGGGAAAAAGATAGAGCCTGCTCTATCTTTTTCCATACGTATGGCGGGGCCCGATGCCTCGCTATCTCCACCCCTCCTCTCTCCAGTGCGCAACTGTTGAGCATACGTCAGTGTGAAAGCAGCCTAAATAAAACACAGAACACAAGTTAGATGGATGAAATTGTTGGCCACAGACTTTATCTATTACCGTATATACTTGAGCAGTGTTGGACTGGCCCACCAGAGTACCAGAGGATCCTCCGGTGGGCCCTGGTTTAACCCAATACTGAACCCCAGAGGTCCTTTAGAAAACACCACAATTTGGAGGTTGCTAGAGTATACTTCCTGGGGGATAATGAAGAGTGGGCCCCCAAATAGATTTTCTCTGGTGGGCCTAAGAAAACCCAGTCCGACACTGTACTTGAGTATAAGTCGACCCGAGTATAAGCCAAGGCCCCTAATTTTTGCCACAAATAACTGGGAAGTTATTGACTCGATTATAAGCCTAGGATCGGAAACGCATTGGTGACAGCCTCCCCGGGTAATGAAATTCCCAGCAGCCTCCACAGTAATGAAATGCCCTGCATCATGGTTGTTTTGTTGACGTTCTCGATCTCGTTCTCACGTGAGCAGCCCCAATGAAATCATGTTTGTACTTCAATGAGGCCTCCTTCTCTTACAGTTGACCCCACTGATACACTGTAGCAGCCAAATGACTCCTTTCAGCCCAAACTCGATAGGTTTTCCTAACAAACTGATAAACCGAGAAGAAGAGGATGGACACTCCAGCGTGGACAAAATGGAAAAATATCAAAAAATATTTGGAAAAAACATATTAAAACCTAACGTTTAATCATACGATTAAAAAGCCATGTGCACATGGAAGAGAGAAAGCCATTGACGCGTTTCGGAAGTATCCTTATCTCCTAGTCAAGTTTCACGCCACTATGACTAAGGAGTACTTCCGAACGCGTCAATGGCTTTCTCTTTCCACTGGGTGCACATGGCCTTTTAATCGTAGGATCTAAACGTTTAGGTTTTAATTATTTTTTCCAAATATTTTTTGATATTTTTCCTATTTGTCACGCTGGAGTGTCCATCCTCTTCTTCTCAGTTTTCATCTCGGACGGCCGACCCTTTACTCCGTGCGACTGGCCAGATACGGCAATGCTTTCATTGTTGGTGAGCTGAAATCTTTCCTTTTTTCTTTTTGTCAATATTCAAACTGATAAACCCCTTAAATGAAGTCATAGGTACAGTCCTTTTAGTAACAGGACAACTTGGTGACAGATCCTAACATAATGGTCAAATTCCCATATTAAATCTGATCAGATCCGAAATGCTTGTCTCTTCTTTCCTACCCACCTGGTTTTCTTCATAGCGGGGATAATGCAGAGTCTTTATCTGTCATCTTATTAGATGACAGATAAATGTGGCTGTGACAGAAGCCATCTATCATGAAAGATAAGAGTAATTAGGAATGAATCAGATTACAAGATGAAAACTGATGCTAATGTAGATTTTGTTTGATCCGAACTGACAGATCATTGAAAGTTTATTTTCTAAATCTATCAAAGAAAATCTTTCGATGACAATGTTCTTACTGAACTGAAGAAAACGGGATCACAAGATCACCGTTTATGCTTGAATGGCCATAATCTGATTGGCTGCTTGGTGTTCTCTTTCCGCCCACTTGATGACATCATCGGTAATGCAGTCATTACTTTTCATAGGGTTCTGTATTCTTTTCCACATTACAGATTTGGGCCATTCAAGAATATACATACATAAATACAAAATGAATCTATGTTTACGTTCGTGGTTCGGGTTTGGATGTGTAACCCGGGCAACAGCTAATCCGGTAAATTGATGCCCCTAGCAAGTAGCTATGGCCGTGATTGGCCAAGTGGGTCTGCTCATCTGTAATTATAAAATAATAAAATAAAAGAATTCAGACTAAGGCCTCATGCCCTTTTTGTGGCCCGTTTCAACTGTATGGACATAGACAGTAAGCAGCCGTGCCACATTCCGGGCAGGAATAGGACCTACTCTATATGACCCGCCTCCCACGTTCCTGTATCGGCGAGGTTTTGTGCATGCACTGCACTGTGACCGTGCACAAAAGAAGTCAATAGGTCCACAAGCTAGTCGCAGTTCTTGTGGCTAGCCCATGGCGCTCATATTTTGGCCCAACTCAAAATATCCTGGTGGTCTAAGCTAGTCAATAGTATGAGCTTGTGTGGCCTAGGTTAGTAGGGGGAAGAATATTTATTCTCCCCATTTATTCTTGGTCCATGGAAGACGAAGGGCTATTATTTGGTTCCCTAGTACTCTAGTGTAGAAAGGGGGTAAATACTAAGTTAGTTGGAGAAGGTCATTATCATATTCACTCTCTTGGGTTGAAGATGGTTTAAAGTACATAAGCCACCAGGATCAAGGAATGTAAACGTACACTGACATACTGGCTTTCTCCCCCTCTGGCAGGATCCACTCTTTTTCTTCCTATGCCTTTATTTTTAAGAATCATGCAAATGAGCCTGAGGGGCTCCAGGCTCTATTAACAACTATGGGGCTTGGAGCCCCTTGGGCTAATTTGCATAATTTTAAGAGCCTAAAAAAAAACAGGGCCTAGGAAGCTAAAAGAAGAGCAGATCCTGCCAGAGGGGGCATACACCAGCATGTCAGTGTGCTTGGTTTACAATCCTTCATCCTGGTGGTAGATGTCCTTTAAAGAACATGTTATGAGCAGTGATGTCACCCTCCATGAAGTCAATGATAAACCCATAATTACTTTGGATTTCTTATCATATCTGGTCCAGATGAACCAGAAGTAGAAGAAAAAGGATCTTCTATAGTAGATTATATATAAAAGAATTTGGGGTCTCTGCTAAATAGAGTCTCATAGCCTCCACATATATGGTGTCTTTTATAATATTAAATTCAAGAAGAACAGAGGTTACATTTCTATTATGTATGTCTACCCTTGGAGGTCATATTTGGGCAGCTCCTTACCATTTTCCTAAATAAGGTAATTTTGATTGAAATTAGGTAATTTAGCCACAAAAAATTTGACATTATGGATTGTTGACTCCAATTGATCTAATATAGAATGTGCCCTAAGACCACGTCCTCTCAACGGGAAACTAGGATGTCCTGTCCTACCGAAACCAATGTTCATAAAGCTCTGAGGACTTCATCGTACATGGTGATAGTTCTTACTTTAACTTTATATTTCGACTACGGCTTATATTATTACTTCCCAATGCTTCCATTTCATTACATTACTGCTTCAATGCAACTCGCAGCTTACCAGCAGGAATCCTTTCCTTCCCTTACAATTAAAGGAAAATCTCTGAACTTTGGAGGCTGTGTGCGTCAGCATGGCTTTGGATTCCAGTTGTGTAGAAATGTTGATGAAATGGAAACTGAACATAGTTAAAAAAAAATACATTTCTAAATAAAGTCTATCATGAGCAATGGAATAATAAGTGCTAAATGGTTTGCCAGAAACATCACCATTTTCATCCATAGAACACGGTTGGTATTGCAGATCAGTCCCCTTTGGTGCGCACCGATGTTATAGACAATAGAAGAGACAAGAATCGGCAATAAAACAAAAAAACTTTTTGTTCTTATCTTATAAAACCATTGCAGAAGAAGATATACATCATTATTTAGAAACCTAAATAAATTCTCCTAAATGGGTGAACAAAAACCGAAAGGCAACCTATCAATGCTAAGTGACCCGAGTCACCCACAGACCTAAGTGACTCAAGTCAACCCTTTATACTTACCTATAGATAAAGCTAAGAAACCTCATATTTGATGCTTCTACTTTCCCGGTCATCAGCCTAAAGGCTTGTTTATTAAATGTGGACCTGAACCAGGCCAAAATAGGATTTTGGGGACACTAAACCACTAGTAAATAAGGTCCATTGAGAGGTTTTTTGTTCTTTACTAGTCCCTACACTTTTCTTGTGGTAGGATGGCAGAACATTTATTTAATGTGTACATTCTGTCTACACTACACCATCTGTATCTTTAAGCTCATTGTAATACCAAGAATGACGTAAAGGGAACTTGTCACCAGGAATGTGATTTTTAGCTGGCGACAGGTTACAATAGCTTCTGCTATGTTGATTGTACAAATGCCTTCGTCAGCATTCAGAATAATTTCAATAGTTTATAAAAGTTTAATTCACATAAGCTGGCTCCCTGCCAGCAGCAGATGGTGAGTCCCAGGGAGGCAGCTGCAGCCTGTGTGTGCCTTTGTTAGTCTCTTCTCCTCCACACTCATGCAGCTCCCTCCTCCTCCCCTCTTCCTTTCATGTGCATTAAGCAGACAGGGGAGGGAGGGGGATGGTGTGGAGGAGAGGAAGCATACATGAGGAGACACAGTCTGCAGCTGCCCCCTCCCCCGGGACTCATCACACGTTGATGGCAGGGAGCCGGTAATGTAAATCAAACTATGATAAACTTCTGAAATGATTCTGAATGGCATTTTTAAAATCAGCATAACGTAGGCTATTGGAACCATCAGCTAACAATCACATTCCTGGTGAAAGGGTTCCTTTAAACACCCTTCCCTGTTTTGAGAATTGGCTAATATAAAGACAGTGGGAGACGTGATTCCCAAAACTTTGACTTGGACTTGTTTTACCCACTTGGTTCATTTTACCCACTTCTTAGACAGCAGGACTAGATATAGGAACTGCATTAGTAGCAGTCACATGGAGGTTCCTGATGTCACACGAGAAGGCACCAAACATTGCAAGATCGCTAGATGCTAGATGTGGGCCCTTCATCAAATGTTTCCAGGGCCTAGAAGTTCTACGTTGCACCTCTTTGTTACACACTCATGTATAATAGAATCATGAATTCAGACACAACAGCAGTTTCTATCCCCGTTATATCTGGCTATGATGTCCTCGGAGAAGCTATCTCATCTGTTGCCAATAGTTTTCTTTCTTCTCTGAGAATTAAATTGTGCATTTTCATCAAGAGTCTTCGAGGCTTTGATTCAAAGACATTAGGTTGATTTTTTTTCCATTATATCTCCTACGGCTCGAGGACAACGCTCTTCTCGTTTCTGTTGCGCCTGTTCTCACATTTCGAGGGCTTTAAATCTCGTCCCGGAGATAGGTGTTTTTCCTTCTCTTTGACTTACCAGTTGTCATAAAATGCTTGGTTAGTTTGGAACAGTTTGAGCAGAACTTATTTTAGAAAACAGATTGAAAGATGCTTCCCACTGAGAAGTAGCTGAATGTAAAAGTAAGAGCCTGCGTAGGTGATGCTTCCAGATACAGACTCGCTATCCTCCAATCTGGCTAATGCCCTTGACATTCTCCTATTTCGTCAGTGTTCATTTTGTCCTTGGAATAAAATCAAGGTCACGACGGTCGCAATGTACTGCTCATAGCCAAATAGAAAAGACCTAAAGCACCCTAATCATCCAATCTCTCCTCATCCCCACACAATCTTCCAATATTTAGGAAGCTGAAATTGTGCACAGACATACAGCACTGACGATACTGAGTAATAAAAACTTCGGGGACAAATTTTTTTTTTACAAAAACATTGGTTAGGAGACTGACTTTCACTAATATAATAAGAATTGGTGAATGGTGAAGAAATTGAGAGTCCAACCTCTTAGTTATTCCGGCGAAGGACTCATGAGTTTGTATCGAAATATGAGACAGGACTGGCCTGACGTACAACCACTTTTTCGGCATAGGCTATGATAAATTGGACTGGCTTAAAGGAAACCCACCACTTCCGATGGTGGGTATAAGCAGCTAATGCCATGCACCAGCAAGTACCTTCTTGCATTGTGGTCCGCGCTCGGCGCACCATGCGTGGTCCACTTCGTATATAAAGATTAATAAAGCGTTTAAACGTTTTATATCGCTTTAAAAACATAAAGAAAATAGCCCTGAGCTGGTGCACGGCATTTGCTGCTTATACAGTTGTGGGTTATGCTGCTAAGTTGTGGGTTTATACAGTTGTGGGTTATGCTGCTAAGTTGTGGGTTTCCTTTAAGTGGCCCTAACCTGGCCCACCATCTTCTTTGCCCCTCTGCACCCATTTATTTTTTAACAGTGATGGAGGTTGCGCAAAAGAGCCGATAGTCACAAATTACAAGGCGTGTGCCAGGAATTGTGACTTTTTCATGCCTTGTGCACGAAAGAACTGCCCAGGAGGCAATGATACATCGGCCCAATGTGTCCAGCGGAGTAAATGATGAGGGATAGTCCAAGACTTCAGGGATCTGCCATTGAGGACTGTGGCCGAGTGACTACTGTGGGTTGCATTTCGGGGGGTTGAAGGAGGACCAATATCCTTAGAGCCAGAGAAGAGACTGTAAACTTACAGTTGGTCTGATAGGAATGATGCATTATGGGATATTCTGTAAATTAAAATAAGGAATTTTACTGTCCTAATTTGATAATTAAAGGAGTTGTCCAGGAATTTTAATCAACAATCAAGCTCAGAGCCCTGGGTTAATGACAAACTGAACGAAAATGTCATACTTTATTCTTGTGTTGCTGTCGGCTTCATAGACTTAGATTTAGAGTTTAATCTCATGTAATACTGGTATATACCAAATAGTATATACAGTACATAATATTTATTTTAAAAAAAATACAGTTTTTTCAACATTTTTAGGTCCTATTTTATGTCACTCATCGTGAAGAAGTACGTACGGTATCCTATGGATAGATTATCACTATTGGATCAGTGGGTCTGACTCTAGGAAAGTCCAGCAGCCTTCGGCGCCTTAAGCCACACAGAGAACGGAGCTTTAAGAACAGATCCGTTTTCTGAGTCGTGACTACATCTCAACTCAACCTTTTACTTAAATATGAGCTGAGCTATAGTTACTCAACCCGACCTCCTCTTCTGGCTTTATTGATGCCTGGCTGTATAATCAGCTGGTTAGTGGTGGTCCAAAGTTTAAAAGAAATTAACCATATGGATTCATTGGTTTTATCCCAAGCATACTTAAACTCTGGCGCGTGCCCCCTGAAATGGGATGCCCAAGAACCGGTGACTTCAGCCGGCTCTCGGCAAAACCTTAGATAGACCACATTGAGCTGCTGGCTGACGCCCACGCATGGGTGGGATTTGCTGTAATCCAGCTGACATCACCGGCTATCTAGAATAAGAGGGGCAGGAGAATGCAGCCATAAGTGCAAGAAGAAAGGCGGGAATTATTAGCACCTGATGGAGCCAGAAGGGGCTTCTATGGCATACACAGGAGCCCTTGAAGGACGTTTTCTCAACAAATAATCCATTAACAGCTAAATGAAGAATGGATCCAGTTTCAGTATGCTTGGGTTAAAACCTCTAAATCCATCTGGTTGATTTCCCTGATGTAAAAAGCCAAAAAGTCATCAATATGCATAAGCATTATTATCATAGGAGCTTCCTGCATAAAGAGTAATCATAACCTTGCCCAGGTAACCAGCATACCCTATTCTAAATTTTTTAGTGGATCAAAACTCTGCTATTAAGATATATAGAAAAGATCATTTTTCTGTCCGACGGAGTTCACCCGAAGTGCATTGTCTGACTGCGATTCACTAAGATCGTGTGGCCGATATCCTGCATGTGTCACTTCCCCGCTCAGGTCCCCGGAGTTCACCTTCTTCTTCCTTGTGCATGTAAGTGCTTTGGAAGCGACACAATTTGAATCTTAAATCCCGCGCTCAGTCCGAATCAGTCGTATTGTTGACAGCACGCCCCCCTTTTCTGTCACATGGAAGCAGCGCAGCTGTGCCAAAATTCGATTGTGTGTGACACAATCCCAGCGTAAACCCCTGTTAAATACCTGTCCAAGCTGCGCACATCCCGAAAAATGGTGAACAGTCCGACGAAAGTGCGATCCGCAACCCTTAGTAAATAAGCCCCACTATGTTCCAAAGTGAGCTCTGACTTTAAGCCGTAACTTTTCGGGCAATTATATAACGTCAATGTGACACAACCCCTGCAAGAATTTTTTTTTGTGTAGCTGATTGCGTAGACGATAAATACAGCCGGTAGAAAAAGTTTAATGGACCGTTCTCATAGCAACCGCTGCCACATAAGATCATTCTGAACTAATACTTTAAGTGCCTCCCGCCAAAGGCCAAGGATCTGTGCGCCTCCGAAATACTATATAAATATAATTGCCTCCCGTTCTGTTCCCGCAGTGTTCAGACTTTATTTAGTAAATGTGGCGGTGTCATCGCTCACACTTTCATCCATCATTTCATTATCCCTTTTTATGCTTTCTTTCACTTTTTTTTTTTTATTGTTTGCTCCATATTAAAATTAGCCGCTCATAAATCACGGCCATATGTGATTTGGTTCGAGGCGCTCGGGGGACGTGAAGCCTAACATTTGCTTACTTCAGGGGAATACGCCGTAGCTCGGAGCGTCTCGCTTTGTCTTCAGTGACTCGGCAGTAATTTATTTAATTATTCAGCTTGTTTCTCTTGCTTAAAGGGCTCAGAGTGAAACCGTTTCATCCGTCTCTCCGTTTTTTATTTTTTCAGGCTGCGCTCTTGAGCGGCGAGGCCGCGTGTGATTTTTACCCTATTTAAAACTTTTAAGACTTGTATCTCATTTACCAAGGTGAAACAGATGAACGATTCTTCAAATGTGTCCGCCGGCCGCTGCTTCTACATTATGCATGGCTCTCAAAGACTTGGAGAAGATGGGAAAACTTAAGGGAACTGCAGCCGTCTACAGTTAGAGGGGTTATCTCACACAATGGGGCACATTTAGTAAGGGTCACACGCTGCATTTTTGTCAGACTTTGCACGTTCTTCATGGCTAAAACGGCTTGCACAGGTATTTAAGAAGTGTCCGCGCTGAGATTGTGTCGGACGCGACCCTCTTGTGGCACAGCTGCGCTGGGTTCCATGCAACACAAATTAGGGGGCGTGCCGTTGGGCGGTCCAATTAGGGGGCGTGTCATTGGGCGGGCCAACTGATTCAGACCGAGCGCCATATTTGACTTTCAAATTGTGTCGCACGCCCTATGTTAAAGATGCACCACAAAAAAGATGGCCTCACAAGCCCCGGATTGCCAATTTGATTTCCATTGATGCCTCCTCTATAAAAGCATTGTGATGACAACCTGTAAGACATGTCCCTTCCCGTAGGACATTGGCGGTGAACCTATGGCATGGGTTCCAGGGGTGACACTCAGAGCCCTCTCTGTGGGCACTCAGGCCATCACCCCAGCAGAGCTCACCAGACAAGACTGAAGACCTCCTTTTCTGCAGTCCCAGACCACCCAGTACATGATCAGTGCTGTTTTAAAGCGCCACATCCTGGGCTGAAGTGGGAAGGTGTGGACTGGGCCCCAAAATTTTTCCTGTTTAGGGGACCCTAATCTCCTAATTTGGCTTGGCATTAGGTCTATTTACATTATATTTGTAATAATTGTAACCTTCCTGAGGCTTAGCAGGCTGTCATTGGCTGGCAACCCAGAGTGTCCAGACAGTGGAAGTCTATAAATATAGGGTGTGGGTCTCACTCTAGATAATAGTGTATCCTTTTAGATTCAGTTTATGTCTCACTCCTGAGATTTGCTACTAACAGAACTGCTATATTGCTGATGCGCTGCTGATGCAGTAGAGCCGATGCACTGAAGATACCTCCTAGCCAAGCTGACCACTGGACCAAGCTGAGGTTCTTGCAAGCCAAGAACTTTTCAACTGCCGACACCAGCCAATTCACTGCTAGCCATTCAAAGGAAAGGGTCTGTTACTAGCCGCCATCAAGCCCAACGCTCCTGTCCTAGAGGCATACTGCCGGCCCCGGTGAGGTTTGTTGCCATATCATTAAATAATGAGATCACCACTAGTCAGAGTTACCTGGGACTCCTTTCTTTGCTGTATTACCAAGATTGCCTCACAGATCTCATAGATCTTGTTTTAAAGAAAGGCTGTAAAGAGAGACCCTACTGCTGCAGTGGCTGGGAGCAGTAAAGTAAAATGCTGTAAAGAATACAAGAGGTAAATAGGGAGTGTATGGCAGTTTTGGGGTATACTATCTCTATATAGAAAGAGATGAAGTTAGTCTTGTACTTCATACAGCAGACTGTGCCGAGGAGTCTTAAGACCACACACAAATAAGAACATTCGGTAAACTGTTTACTCAGCTCCTATCACTTGTGTTATCTTAATTAAAATTAGCAAGGAGGCAAAGTAGATTAATGTAAGCTGGTATCTTAGCATGAGTAAGTACGCTCGGGTAAATAAAGACGCTTTATGTAAAGTGGCTGATAGGTGTCATCCCTCAGAGCTGTAATCAGACTTACGTAGAGCAGGAGGCTCAGACGTCGCTGGTAGAAGAAAATGGCTTCTAGACTTTGTTAGAACTTAAAGGAACTGTCACCATGACAGATAATGAGTGTATAAACTTTGGGGAATTAGGGGAAAGTAGCATCTCCCTTATACACGTTGAGCATATTACTCAACAGAATTCTTCTTCTTCTTATGTATTTATGGAGCACTTACATTACACGTAAGAACAAAATAGCAGAAAAGACGGGCAGGACCCAGTCCTTGAGGGACACTAGGTGAGGAGTATAGCGGTAGGGTTATTGTGTGTTGTAGGGTTTTCAGGTTGTCGCGGGCTCATCAGTGCCCCTCTGTGCCATCCTGCGAAGCGCCAATGTTTCTCACTGGTCCTCGTTCCTGTCTCCGTTTCCTCGGCCATGCGCGGAAGGCCCCCGACTCCTAGGGCGCGCCAGTTTCAGAAGATTTAAAGGGCCAGCGTGCCGTTTATTAGTGCTGGCCATCTCCCAGAATGCTATTTAAACTGGCATCTTCCTGCACTCCCTGCCAGATCTTTGTGCCTCACAGCCTTAGAAAAAGCTTGTTTCCCATGACCTTTGCGATTAGTGTGATTTCCCATTCTGACCCCGTACCTGTTCCGGTTTACACTCCTCCGCTGCCAGCCCTGACCTTCCGCTCTACCTCCTGCCTGTCCCTGACCACAAACTTGCCTTCCGTTTCTGTACCTCGCCTCAGCAGCCACCGCGGACAAAGTCGCACCTGTGGAATGACCTGGTGGTACCACGCTGCAGCAAGTCCAACCCGCTATTTTGGGAGGGCTCTGGTGAAAACCGGGTGCCACCTAGACTCCGGTCCCAGGTGTCGGCTTACGCCATCGGTGGTCCAGTGGGTCCACTACCCCTGGAGCCTGACTCACGTTTGGAGGGTGGGGGGACATTCTAAAGTGTTTTGGTAGAGAGTTCCATAGTATGGTGGAAGTTGAAATTCCGATGAGGACTACATGATTTGATGAGGATTATCCTGATTGCTTACTGACTTGTATGTTGCCACTTTTGGCCTTCTGACCACAAGGCTATTCTCCCCATCCAACCTATGGCCTAATAGCTGACTCTGCTAGTACCTATGGGTTGGACCATCCTCTGCCAGACTCCCTAGTCCTTGGAACCAGCATCTCTACACCCACCATGGAACACTGCCACCTACATTGGGACTATATGAGTCTGGCGACCATGTCACAATGAGGTATATATCCTCATTGAGGTAACAAATACAAGTAGCTCATTTGGATTGTGACCTAATGGGTTTACCACGATACCTGGTGCTGCAGGTCTTTTGGGGTGGCATTTTACAACATCTGTCTAATTTTTGGTATTGAATTTACTTGGATTAGTAATTATTTATTTATATAGGGCCATCATATTCTGCAGCGCTGTACAGTCTCCCTGTCTCAGCAAATTCAGGACAGTTGGCTATTTTTTTATATTGTATGTTTAAAGGGAATATGTTAGGAACCCACAATAGCAAAACATATCTCTAAAAACTGCTATTATATAGCAGTACAACAATCCCTATATTGTTCTTCTCCATCCCTGTAAGGTTTCACAGTCCATTCGTAAAGTTGACAAATCATCTATGCATATTCATATTCTTCCAGCTCGGCCACACCTACAGCTTCCTGAATGACCGGTGTCCTGCTCTATCTTCAGCTGAGCCAATTTTGCTCTGCTACCTCATTCCTCCCTATGGAATGAGAGCGATGCTGACTGTGTGACTCACTGAAGGGAATCCCTTCAGGGAGGGGAAAGAGGAACTTGATTTCTCTTCAGTGAGTCAGCATCTTTCACACCTTGCCCATAACCTCTCTCTTAGTGATAATCTTCAGCGAGTCACACATCCAGCCTCTCTCAGGGAGTTAGAGGTACAGATGAGCAGGAAGGACATGAATATGCCAGACTCGGCTCAAAGGAAAGATGATGATTGTACTCACATGGGGTCATTTGCATAGATGGTGAGTCAACTTTACGAACAGACCGTGGACCTTTAGAGGTATGAAGAGGAACAATATGGGGATAGTTGTACTGTTCTACAATAACAATTTTCAAAGATATGTTTAGTGTAGGCTAGCTTAACTGACAGGTTCCCTTTAAAACACAAAAAAAATATTCAGATATCAGGAAAAAAACACCATGATAATAATCCTTTTAATAATGTAATCAGTTACCACATCTCTGACATTATTCATAAGTGGACGCCTCTAATCCATGATTCCTGGGTATTCTTCGTTCCCTTCGCTCCTCTTTCCATATTCCGCTGTCCTTTGGGGGTTGACTCAGATAATTGTGTCTCACAATCATAAAGATTGCTTCTTATTACAGTATCTCGGTGAATCAGCGATGACAGGCATGAAAACCTTCCGTACATATGGATGCGTGTACAGGGTCGTGTTCATTTTGGAAGAATTCATGTGTAGGAAAAGCGATGAAAATGCGATTGTTTCTATTCCACAGTCTCTCAGTGTGGAACGCCGATCACTGCCGCTTTTAAGACCGTCTCGAGAAAACAGCCCGTAGCTTTATCTAAGAATAAGAAATGGCCTGCAGTGTGGCGTGCTAAATTTACTCTGCAAACACAGCCCCGCTCCTGCAGCATTGATCAGGAAATGAATGCAAATCACCTCCTGCGGCTCCCAAGCCTAGAACCTCAGAAGCAGCTCCTTCACAACCATCTACTTCCCTGCGTTTACAACGATTTAACTAACCCAAATCGTAGTAACAATTCTCTAAAAATACTGATGTGTTAGAGGCACGCTGGTTGGTTACACAGTAGACAACATAAGACTATATGGCCGATGGCGGAGCGGATGTCACTGGCAATAACAAGGAATTTTGTGATATAATGATTCTGGGGCATACGCCAAATAGATCAATAGACCGCGATAAGGCAACGCTAGGCACGTGGACGTATTGTATCCTATACAATTGATAGATGGTGCTGCTGCAGGATATCCATGTCATGATAGAATATAGAATGTCGCCCTTTTATTGGGTAAGACATGTTGATGCTGGTTTTGACTATAGAGGCTGGCACTGATTTCCCCACCAGTGGTATGTTACCCTTCCAACCACGAGGTTCCTTCCTACTTCTCTCCTCTTAAGTCCAGTTGTACTGCTCAAGTTCTTCTCCAGTGCTGTCCTAGTCTTAATCTGTACTGCCAAAGAGAAGTTATGGATACTTAGTGTGTCGGGGACTTGCAATGTTGAGCTGTTCCCCTGATTCCTCTCTTTTACAATCCTGGTTACAACTCCACGCCTGTAGCCTGACTTTGCTCTGCTGTCTTTCCCTAAGACCTTTTAATCTTCCTCTGGCTAGTTCTTCACCTTCGCTTTGTTCCAACCCAAAAGTCTACCTGCCCTGACCTTAGCTTGATCCTAACCCTTCTCTGCCTGACCACTAGTTACATTGTACCAATGTCTCTTTACCCACCCAGGTCAGCTGCTGCTACTCCTGTGACTACTCATATATTAATTTTTGGACTTTGTCATGTTGAAAGTCCAAAAATTACTCTCTGAGTAGTCCCAGGACAGGTAGCAGCTGACCTGGGTGGGTAATGAGACATTGGTACAATGCAACTAGTGGTCAAGCAGAGAAGGGTTAGGATCAAGCTTAGGTCAGGGCAGGTTAAAGTCCAGGCTGAATGGTAAAAACTGTTGGGATGAATTATATAACACATTTGGGAGTAGCCCAAAGCAAACTGGTTTGATAGCACGGTGGGTCCTTAACCTGTTGGCCATTATACTCACCACCATTGATTCCTACTCTTTATGTCGTTGAGTACAAAGTATTCACGTGAGCATCATATCATTGGGTAGCATTACACCCCTCGCTTCTACTACCCTATCCCCTCAACATCTACACCATTATTGTTGTGTATTGTATGTTAGCA
Organism: Engystomops pustulosus; assembly: GCA_019512145.1. Lineage (NCBI taxonomy): Eukaryota > Metazoa > Chordata > Amphibia > Anura > Leptodactylidae > Engystomops > Engystomops pustulosus. The sequence continues at coordinate 217,485,919 of CM033643.1, forward strand.
TGGAATATTGATGACTATGTCATTGTAGAGTAAGCTATGGCATAAGTCAGGTTACAGTTCTTCAGACCATGACATTCTACGCTCTTAATACAGGTTTATTATCCCGGATAACATCTACTACTCTTCCGTTCATCCCTGATTATAATGTACAACTTCCAATGTCATGCAGCAGAACAGCTGAGAGCAGTCACGGCCTCCATGAAGGACAAGACTCACTGGTCGTCGCCCTTTGTGGCGAGCGGCTGGGTTTCTGTATTTGTGGCCTCCGGATCTGTATTACTTGCAGCGCGCTGTACAACATATTACAATTACAATTACATTTGTATTTCAGCCATTACCAGAACGTATCATTTACATTTTCTGGACTAAGTAGGGATGACAGACTAGGACTGGCTGACCCTGGCGCGTGATACGTGTAAGAAGATCTGTCTGTATTACAAACATTATTTTAGTACAGTCAATTTCAATGCAAATAGAATCACAACAAATGGAAAGGCTGTGTCCATCTTTGATATAAATTGTCTTATTGCTGGAGTTGTGTTTGTAGTCTGTTACCATGGGGACCCAGGAATCTATAGGAGCTGTGTACACATAACTCTAAGTACTCGGGCACAGGTCTTGAACCCCCGAAAAGAAAAACCTTTTTGCCAATTTGTTCCAGCATTAACTGAAACTCTCATATGACCAATCCCCTAACACTGATTGTCTGGGGACAGCCCAATGGGGGTTTTACTAAAAGGGTTTTCTGAAGCTATGATATGTATGACCTATTTTTAGGGTACATCTATATCTGATCACTAGGGTCTCTTTGCTAATATTGGGGCAGATTTACATACCCAGTCCCGTCGCGATCCCATGGTGCGTTGTCCGACGAGGATTCGGGTCTGGCGCGATTAACCAACATCGTGCGTCCGATTTCCTTCCTGTGTCGCCGCTGCCCCGAGGTCCGCCGGAGTTCACCTTCTTCTCCATGGTGCATGTGAGTGCTTGGTCTTGCAACACATTTCCCTTTTTTAAATTCTGCGGTTTGTCCGAATCCGTTGGGTTGTCCAACGGCCACACCCCGATTTCTGTTGCATACAAGCCGCCGCCGATATGCCACAATCTGATCACGTGCGCCCAAAACCTGGGGCAAAATGGAAATATTCGGGAAACCTGACGAAAGTGCGGCGTGCGGCCTTGAGTCCCCATAATATTGTATGGCAGAAAGTTTCTAAAGATGTAAGCAAGTTTCCAGACAACGCCTGTTAGGCTGTCTGCTCTTATAGTAAACCAAAGAGTTCTTTCCCTCCAACACAATTTCTATAGATGTGGAAAAGTCTCTTAACGTTCATTAACCCTTTCTGCAGGTCTATACAGACACATTACTAATAAACAGAATGTATATCACAAAACACTATAGATTAATATGCTGACTTCATATGGGGCAAAGTTCAAAAATGTCCAAAGTTTAATGCTCCTTACCTCCTGGACACTACAGAAGAAGATTTTGGGCACCTCTACAGAATAATATATGGTATCCTCTTTAAATGTGACCCTCATGTAAATTTAATCAACTAATAATGGCTACCACCACCCCCAGGAGGCTCGGCCATTGGGATTAGTAATATCTGTGACAACCTGTTTGGAGTTATTTCAATTAATCACGGCATGAATAAAGCTTCACAGCGGGAAACCCTGTGCATGTTAAGTAGCGGCGTGTGATCCCGATAACAATCAAATCCCATATGATATCTATTCAACAATTTCAAATCCGTCTCCTGACAAAGGCAAAGGATAACCTTCAGTGCAGACTTATCATTCCCCCCACATCTCTGATAAGCGGCTGCTGTCTGCATCATACAAAGAATTAGCTAATTATGTTCTGTATCCACATTGTCTAAATCAGCGTGACTGAGAGGATGTGATCACAGCGCGGCCACTCACAAGCCCCGGCCATATCCAGAGATATCGGAGATAGCACAGGAGATATCACAGGAGATTGTTCACATCCCATCAGACCAGGTTACATCCATTTACACAAAATCAGCAATTTATACCATGTATTGGGTATTTTCTGAAAGATTTGTAATCATACACTTGTAGATTGTGTTATTAGCAGCAGAACTGTGATAAATGTATTCATATTCCAGGATTGTAGATTTTCCAAGTACACTGTAGGGATGGGTGTCCTCACACTGCTGTGCTCTCTGCAGACAGTTTGAGGTTTTGACCCTGGAGAGATGTATAATCAGACCTTTGTATATGTTGTTAGTAGCAGCAAGACCTTGAAAATGGATTTATATTCCAGAATTGTAGCTTTGCCTAACACTGCTGTGCTCTAAGCTCTCTGTATTGAGCTGTTAGGGTCTGTTAGGAAATGATGAAGGTTAAGCCCCCAAAATAATGTACAATTACTCTTTGAACCATATTATAAGCTGATACTGCCAGTTACCTGTCCACTACTGCCAGTTACCATCCTGCTACTGCCAGTTACCCGCCTGCTCCTGCCAGTTACCCGCCTGCTACTGCCAGTTACCTACCTGCTACTTCTAGTTACCCGCCTTCTCCTGCCAGTTACCTGTCCACTACTGCCATTTACCGTCCTGCTACTTCTAGTTACCCGCCTGCTCCTGCCAGTTACCCACCTGCTCCTGCCAGTTACCCGCCTTCTCCTGCCAGTTACCTGTCCACTACTGCCAGTTACCGTCCTGCTACTTCGCCAGTTACCCGCCTGCCTGCAGTTACCGGCTGACTAATGCCAGTTACCACAAGCTACTCTAGTTACCCGCCTTCTCCTGCCAGTTACCTGTCCACTACTGCCAGTTACCGTCCTGCTACTTCTAGTTACCCGCCTGCTCCTGCCAGTTACCCGGCTGCTAATGCCAGTTACCTACCTGCTACTTCTAGTTACCCGCCTGCTCCTGCCAGTTACCCACCTGCTCCTGCCAGTTACCCGCCTCCCTGCCAGTTACCTGTCCACTACTGCCAGTTACCGTCCTGCTACTTCTAGTTACCCGCCTGCTCCTGCCAGTTACCCGCCTGCTGCTTCCAGTTACCCGCCTGCTCCTGCCAGTTACCCACCTGCTACTTCCTGTTAACCACCTGCTGCCGCCAGTTGTCCACCTGATACTGCCAGTTACCCACCCGTTACTTCCAGTTACCTACCTGCTACTTCCAGTTACCCGCCTGCTACTTCTAGCTACCCGCCTGCTCCTGCCAGTTACCCGCCTGCTACTGCCAGTTACCCAAGTCTACCTGCCCTGACCTTAGCTTGATCCTAACCTTCTCTGCCTGACCACTAGTTACATTGTACCAATGTCTCTTTACCCACCCAGGTCAGCGCTGCTACTCCTGTGACTACTCATATATTAATTTTTGGACTTTGTCATGTTGAAAGTCCAAAAATTACTCTCTGGTAGTCCAGGACTAGGTAGCAGCTGACCTGGGTGGGTAATGAGACATTGGTACAATGCAACTAGTGGTCAAGCAGAGAAGGGTTAGGATAAAGCTTAGGTCAGGGCAGGTTAAAGTCCAGGCTGAATGGTAAAAACTGTTGGGATGAATTATATAACACATTTGGGAGTAGCCCAAGCAAACTGGTTTGATAGCACGGTGGGTCCTTAACCTGTTGGCCATTATACTAACCACCAATTGATTCCTACTCTTTATGTCGTAGTACAAAGTATTCACGTGAGCATCATATCATTGGGTAGCATTACACCCCTCGCTTCTACTACCCTATCCCTCAACATCTACACCATTATGTTGTGTATTGTATGTTAGCATGGAATATTGATGACTATGTCATTGTAGAGTAAGCTATGGCATAAGTCAGGTTACAGTTCTTCAGACATGAAATTCTACGCTCTTAATACAGGTTTATATCCGGATAACATCTACTACTCTTCGTTCATCCCTGATTATATGTACAACTTCCAATGTCAGCAGCAGAACAGCTGAGAGCAGTCACGGCCTCCATGAAGGACAAGACTCACTGTCGTCGCCCTTTGTGGCGAGGGCCGGGTTTCTGATTTGTGGCCTCGGATCTGTATTACTTGCAGCGCGCTGTACAACATATTACAATTACAATTACATTTGTATTTCAGCCATTACCAGAACGTATCATTTACATTTTCTGGACTAAGTAGGGATGAAAGACTAGGACTGGCTGACCCTGTGCGCGTGATACGTGTAAGAAGATCTGTCTGTATTACAAAACATTATTTTAGTACAGTCAATTCAATGCAAATAGAATCACAACAAATGGAAAGGCTGTGTCCATCTTCGATTATAAATGTCTTATTGCTGGAGTTGTGTTTGTAGTCTGTTACCATGGGGACCCAGGAATCTATAGGAGCTGTGTACACATACTCTAAGTACTCGCACAGGTCTTGAACCCCCGAAAAGAAAACCTTTTTGCCAATTTGTTCCAGCATTAACTGAAACTCTCATATGACCAATCCCCTAACACTGATTGTTGGGGACAGCCCAAGGGAGGTTTTACTAAAAGGGTTTTTTTGAAGCTATGATATGTATGACCTATTTTAGGGTAAATCTATATCTGATCACTAGGGTCTCTTTGCATATATTGGGGCAGATTTACATACCCAGTCCGTCGCGATCCCATGGTCGTTCCGACGAGGATTCGGTCTGGCGATTAACCACATGTGCTCCGATTTCCTTCCTGTGTCGCCGCTGCCCGAGGTCCGCCGGAGTTCACCTCTTCTCCATGGTGCAGTGTGAGTGCTGGTCTTGCAACACATTTCCCTTTTTTAAATTCTGCGGTTTGTTCGAATCCGTTGGGTTGTCCAACGGCCACACCGATTTCTGTTGCAACAAGCCGCCGCCGATATGCCACAATCTGATCACGTGCGCCCAAAACCTGGGGCAAAATGGAAATATTCGGGAAACCTGAAGAAAAGTGCGGCGTGCGGCCTTGAGTCCCATAATATGATGGCAGAAGTTTAAAGATGTAAGCAAGTTTCCAGACAACGCCGTTAGGCTGTCTGCTCTTATAGTAAACAAAGAGTTCTTTCCCTCCAACCAATTTATAGATGTGGAAAAGTCTCTTAAGCGTTCATAACCCTTTCTGCAGGTCTATACAGACACATCTAATAAACAGAAGTATATCACAAAACACTATAGATTAATATGCTGACTTCATATGGGGCAAAGTTCAAAAATGTCCAAAGTTTAATCGCTCTTACCTCCAGGACAACTAAAGAAGATTTTGGGCACCTCACAGAATAATATATGGTATCCTCTTTAATGTGACCCTCATGTAAATTAATCAACTAATAATGGCTACCACCACCCCCAGGAGGCTCGGCCATTGGGATTAGAATATCGTGACAACCTGTTGGAGTTATTTCAATTAATCACGGCATGAATAAAGCTTCACAGCGGGAAACCCTGTGCATGTGTTAAGTAGCGGCGTGTGATCCCGATAACAATCAAATCCCATATATATCTATTCAACATTTCAAATCCGTCTCCTGACAAAGGCAAGGATAACCTTCAGTGCAGACTTATCATTCCCCCCACATCTCTGATAGCGGCTCTTTCTGCATCATACAAAGATTAGCTAATTATGTTCGTGTATCCACATTGTCTAATCAGCGTGCCTGAGAGATGTGATCACAGCCGGCCACTCACAAGCCCCGGCCATATCCAGAGATATCGGAGTAGCACAGGAGAATCACAGGAGATTGTTCACATCCCATCAGCCAGGTTACATCCATTTACACAAAATCAGCAATTTATACCATGTATGTGTATTTTCTGAAAGATTTGTAATCATACACTTGTAGATTGTGTTAGTAGCAGCAGAACTGTGATAAATGTATTCATATTCCAGGATTGTAGATTTCCAAGTACACTGTAGGGATGGGTGTCCTCACACTGCTGTGCTCTCTGCAGACAGTTTGAGGTTTGACCCTGGAGAGATGTATAATCAGACCTTGTATATGTTGTTAGTAGCAGCAAGACCTTGAAAATGGATTTATATTCCAGAATTGTAGTTTGCCTAAACTGCTGTGCTCTAAGCTCTCTGTATTGAGCTGTTAGGTCTGTTAGGAAATGATGAAGGTTAAGCCCCCAAAATAATGTACAATTACTCTTTGAACCATATTATAGCTGATACTGCCAGTACCGTTCCAATACTGCCCGTTACCATCCGCTACTGCCAGTTACCCCGCTCTGCTCCTGCCCTGTTACTGCCTGCTACTGCCAGTTACCTACCGCTACTTCTAGTTACCCGCCTTCTCCTGCCAGTTACCTGCACTACTGCCATTTACCGCCTCTGCACTTCTAGTTACCGCCTGCTCCTGCCAGTTACCACCTGCTCCTGCCAGTTACCCGCCTTCTCTGCCAGTTACCTGTCCACTACTGCCAGTTACCGTCTGCTACTTCGTATTACCCGCCTGCTCCTGCCAGTTACCGGCTGCTAATGCCAGTTACCACGCTACTCTAGTTACCCGCTGCTCTGCCAGTTACCCACCTGCTCTGCCAGTTACCGCCTTTCCGCCAGTTCACCTGTCCCACTACTGCCAGTTACCGTCCTGCTACTTCTAGTTACCCCCCTGCTCCTGCCATGACCCGCCTGCTGCCTTCAGTTACCGCCCTGCTCCTGCCAGTACCCACCTGCTACTTCCTGTTAACCACCTGTGCCGCCAGTTGTCCACCTGATACTGCCAGTTACCCACCGTTACTTCCAGTTACCTACCTGCTACTTCCAGTTACCCGCCTGCCATACTTCTATGCTACCCGCTCTGCTCCTGCCAGTTACCCGCCTGCTACTGCCAGTTACCCACTGCTAACTGCCAGTTCCTCCTGACCTGCTACTTCCAGCTACCCGCCTGCTCCTGCCAGTTACCCGCCTGCTCCTGCCAGTTACCCGCCTGCTACTGCCAGTTACCCGCCTGCTACTGCCAGTTACCCGCCTGCTACTTCCAGTTACCCGCCTGCTACTGCCAGTTACCTACCTGCTACTGACAGTTACCCGCCTGCTACTGCAAGTTGCCCGCTTGCTACTACTAGTTACCCAGTTGCTTATGCCAGTTACCCACCCGCTTCTTCCAGTTACCACCCCGCTAATTCCAGTTACCTACGTGCTACTTCCAGTTACCCGCCTGCTCCTGCCAATTACCTGCCTGTTTCCTCACCTGCTCCTGCCAGTTACCCACCCGCTACATCCAGTTACCCTCCTGCTATTTCCAGTTGTCCACTTTTCCCCTCGCTTTCTTTTGTTGTCGATGTCCGCAAATCTTGTGTCTTCTACAATAATAGTCAGTATTCTCCTATCGTACTTGGATTAGTTAATTTAAAGGGACAAATTAGTCAGACTACAAATAATCAATAATCTTTGACCAGACTTGGCCATAGATAAGAGGCAAGGAAAGCCTTCAGTTATGAATTGCTATCGGAGACCCATAGATGACCCCATAGGAGGAATGGAGTTAGTGCAGAATTAAAGGGACCATGACACAAAAAAACAGCACATTAGTCCTGTGCCGGGGGTTCTATATTACTATTTGCTCTATGGCTGCTATACTGTATATGTATTAGTGATGACAGCTTCATGGATATTCAGTCTCTTATCCTCTCCTTAAATTATTATTACAGGTCAAGGTTTGTCTTTACTTATTTTTAGGATTTGCTTGTCTCTATTTCTTATATTAATGGTGGCAGCCTTCCCCTTTGGTGCTGGCTTTATCGAATAGCGGTAATTTGTTCTTGTTTAGGTTCCTGACCTGTAATATATTGTATAATTAGCGGATAATGGCACCGATAACTATTATCGTTGTCTTCTAAGCCCCTCGCAGAGGAATCAATGGAGTCAAAGGGTCAACGGAGCAGAAAAATCATAGCTTGTTAGTTAAAGTAATGCTATTCCTGGCACTGGTGCCTTTAAATCTGACGCCTATAGGATAGTGATGATTAGAGCACATCAGTCCCGGTAAGGGAAAAGTTCCTAAATTTCTTAATACCAAAATTTCTAAATACCCACACTTGGAATTTATGGCACCCGAAAAGGGAGTGTGTCAGAATATTCCTGAAACACTGCAGTTTGTACCTGACCTTTAAGCCTCCTTGTAAGCTAACACTTCCTGCTCTGTGGAGATTATAGGCAGGATTATAATAAATGGTAGATTTTATATAAAGATAACACAGGATCAACCATAGACTATAGGTGAAGATCACTTTTTTCTTCCTTTTTAGCTCCCTGCACAATGACTTCTGTACGGGTCACAGCCCACAACACTCTGTTAAAGAAGTTACCAATTATTTTTGACTATTATTATTTGATTTTAGTGACAACTACTTATCGGAGCTGTCAAAATTTTCCGGGTTCAGCTAAACCTGCATTTTGAAACCCTGTTCAGGTCCTGGTTCAGGTGACCGATTGCAGTGCAATCGGTGCCAGCAAAGTTGCCAGTAGCTTTTAGATTACTCCAGCAATGTGTCTGCCACCATTTTGGGGAGGATCATCGCCCGTAATGACGTCATCAGGGAGCATTTATCCTTCCCAAAATGGTGGCTCCCTGCACGGCTGTCTTTTGGGGATTAAGCCATTTAAAAGCACCCCCAACAATGGTGTTGGGAGGGGATTGGATTGAGCCAAATTCGGACACGGTCTCTAAATTCTTCTAAGTTCAGGGTGGGGTTCCCATGTGGTCTCAAATTTCTAAAGCTGTGTCCCTGAACACCTGAATGAGTATTGCACCTTACCCATTCAGGTGTTCAGGGACACAGCTTTAGCTCTTGTACATCAGCCTAGCTAGAATTCATTTAGGACTCTCGACAAGCACCGTTGGCGGCCATATTGTGTACTAGTGCGTTTTGCAATGTAAAAAAACTAATTTCTCTAAAAAATCTCAATGTTTCCCATTTGCTACATGGAATTATTTACCATAATAAAAAAAAACACCCTTTAAGTTTTTTGGAATTTCCAGCCAGATGGTAAGGATACAGAACTTGTAGTACAAATAAATTCTTATGAGATCCGTGACATTTCCTCCCATGGTATTTTACCAATTAGTTCAGGAAAATCTACAAATGAGAAGACATTATTTAACAGGGAACCTGGCCGTCGCCTTCCCCTCCGCATATTCTGCATTGACTTGTTTAGGTTGATTAGTAATTAATCCATCTCACTTTAATTAATCTCTTTGGTCTCATCCACTTAGGGATCGGCCACCCAGTCGCGTAGACGTAGGCCGACGTTAATTGACTTATTAATCACGTCAGCCTGGATGTGGGCGCAGGTTGTCCTGTTGTCTATATATAAAAATGGCTGCCCCGCCGATGTAGCGATCTATAGAAGCAATGCCTTGTGGGTATTCTGTCTGTGTTCTCTTCATTGGTTTTCAATTGATGGCGCAGGTCAAGGTTTGTTAGCTCATTTTATGGCTTCACTTGTCAGCTATTCCATTCCTCCAGAGCAGATTAGCAGCTAAATAGTCATATAAAGGATTATTGGGCTGATCGTCCCGTATATTGTGAGTTCTAAAAAGAGACCTCGGACACCCAGCCAAGATGGAGGTCTAGAGAGATAATAATATTCTTTTTCTTTTGGATATATCCATATTTCTAAAATAAAAATAATTCACATGTAGTTTATTAAAAATTTTCCCACCGTTTTGTGTATACAGGAAAGTCTCCATGGTAACAGACTACAAGCAAACCCTGTGTAGTCTAATCCTGAACTTGTATTCTCTCTCATCTGTCACCTGTTTCGCAAACATACATAATGTTGAGTAAATAGAGGTGATTAAGGGGAGATCAGATGGCAAAGGGTTTGTTTGTAGTCTGTTACCATGGAGACACATAGATCTGCATAGTAGGTGCCGACACAAAAGGTAAAGAGATTTTTTTGTAATCGTGACGTAATCTGCAAAGTTGTTGCTTTTTATTGCAGGTGCGTGGAAGCAATAACAATAGATAGTTACAGACGAAACAAATATAGAAATAATCAGACTACACGGGGATTGTTTGTAGTCTGTTACTATGGATACACATAGATCTGTATAGGAAATGCAGACACAAAACTATAGGAACTGTAGACACAACATTTAAATATAAAAATAATTTAATTGCAAACTTTTTAATATACCGCTGATCTACCGATCCCTGGTAATGAGACACAGACAGGAACGAAAGAAAGATCCTGTTTCCTGGTACATTAAAATAATTGTATATTTATTAAAGGGAATTTACCACCAGGATAAAGGACTGTATGTAAATGAGCCTGAGGGGCTCCAGGTGCTAATGGAGCCTGGAGCCCCTCAGGCTCATTTGCATATAGTCTCCTAAAAAACAACATGTGACTTGTCTGTGCTGCAGACTCCTCAGCTCTCAGCCCTTTCCTTTGTGCACCTGTACAGCTCCTCCCCCCTGCTCCTTCACTGAGCTCACACCCTGGTGACATCAATGGGAGGAGCTGTACAGGAACACAAAGGTGGGAGTTGAGAGCTGAGGAGTGAGTAACTCAGACAAGTCACATGTTGTTTTTTGAAATGCATCCAAACCAAAGCCCAACCCCTGGGACTACACAGAGGATTCTGTCAGGGTGCAAGTTATAACATACAATTATATTGTAATGCAAATGTTTAGAGAAAGCAGAAAGTCACATGTACAATACAGTTGTGATGAGCTTCTGTAACCCCTGTCTTTCTTTAGTGAAAATGATATTCCAGGTGACAGGTTCCCTTTAAATGGATAATGCCTCCTTTGCCTTCCCTTTAGTTATGACTCTTACAAGTGTATTTTTGATCAGTAAAGATACTTCTTACATCCCGTTGGAGCCTTTATACAACCATCACTTTTTGACTCTTGGATGTTTTATGACTTTCTCTTGATCTCCTTCTCCTTTGCAGTTTCTATAACAACATTCCGCTTTTCCATATTTTCTACATTGAAACTGGATATATTCATTAAACCCACCAATCGCTCGCATGCAAATCAAGAACTCGATAAACAGAATATGTTTTGCAAATATTCTTATCTTCTGCGAAACATCTGCTTCTCCCCGCAATGTTTAATACATGTCATTTCACTTTCCCACATTTAACTTTACCTCTTTTTTTTTTTTTTTTGGAACGTTTTACAAGTAAATGTCTTCCTAAATCAGTAATAAATATGTCTGGTTGCTCCAGGTAACAGCGCTCCGATCTCCAGAATAACGCTCCATATTTCCATTCTCTATGCTTGTTGTGTAAATCAGATCTATAGGAGGTGAGGGAATCTTATTTATCATGAAAACCACCAGTAATTTCTGATCTATCTTATTTTTTCCGGAGTCGAAAAGTCTCTTGGAAGAGTGTGTGGACCCTCTGGACCACCGCGGGAGATGGTATGAGACCCCAGCGGTGACAGCCAAGGTAGTACGGTAGGATATGCAGGAAACAGTCCAAACCTGAGATGACAGCAGGAAACACGGAGGAATATTGGTAACACTGGCACACAGAGCAACACAGGTGATGCTGGCACAGACTGTAAATACTGCTGGACAGGAACCCTGAAAGGCACAGCAGGACAGGAACACTGGAAGGCACAGCAGGACAGGAACACTGGAAGGCACAGCAGGACAGGAACACTGGAAGGCACAGCAGGTCACAGGAATGGCAGAGACACAGAGGAACACTGGTAACACTGGAACACAGAGGAACTCTGGGAACGCTGGAGGGCTTTCTCTTTGCAGGAAATGATGCTGAAGATCCGACAGGGAGTGAAGGGAGATGGAAAGGGCAAGCCGGATTAGTAGGAGCCAATCAGGAGGACGCTGGCCCTTTAAGTCTTAAAGAGCCAGCGTCGCGCCCTAGTAGTGGAAGTGCGCGGCCTAGCAGGAGTACAGCCAGGAGCGTGGAGAGGTGAGTTCAGGCCGGGGAGCGGGACAGCGGCAGCGGGGACCTTGGCACATAGAGGGGCACGAGTGTGCCCACGATCTGCGAAAAGTATCGCGGGTGCATCTGTGACCCACTGAAAATTGCATTGGAAGACGTTCTTCTAGAGGAATTAAGGGTGTCTCATTAAAGGGGGTTGAGAACAGGTGGCAAAAAAAAAGAAAGTCTATTTATTTGGCTCCCGATGTGTTTCTGGCCTTTGGCACCTCCCGCCAAGACCCATTTTGCCAGTTAGTGGCTTCCTGGGACAATAGGATGTCATTTTTGACATAACAGGAAGTGCCGTCCGGTGGTTTGCGGAGACCATTGATTTGCCAACCCGGGTGGAGTGATCTCCCCAGCATATTTGCTACCCACAATTCTTGGAAAAACCCTTATAGGAATTTGGTCATTATCTTGGACCTAAAAAGCTGCCACAGGAAACCTATTCTGGATAAGGGGGTGGTCTTCTCAAAAGGTGGACTTCTGGTGAGGTTTCCCTGCATATTATCCGGTCCGTACCTGTGTACACTAAACCACTAACAAATGGGAAGACTCTGTCAGTAGGGTTAGACTGATCCGATAGAGTACAGTATCGAATAACTCTATAGTGGGTTCAAGTTGGACACTCCATTTGGAGCAATTCTGTCTCATTAGCATAATTTTAAAAATTGATTTTAGTAGGAAGGAGGCTATGGATAAAAAATATAAGAAGATTAGCACAGTCCCGGTGCCTGGATCTATGAGTAATGGTTTATCATGATGGATTTTGATGGTAGATTTCCTTTAAAGAGAACCCATCATGCAAAATAACCCCCCTAAACTAAATATATTTTCATAAACTGCCATTAGAGAGCATTGCCTCTATCCCTTCATTGTCCCTCTACATGCCTGTAAACCTAAGCAATGAGGTCCTAAAGCTGTATGCAAATGACCTGTGAAATGTCCAATGAAGCATTAGCATATTCAAGCTGTCCACTCTATTCATGAGTGGGAGGCACAGCCACACCCCCAGTGCATGACTGACAGCCTGTATAATGATGTGAGGCTGTGTAATGATGTGATTCCTGGTGCTGGTGGCCACGCCCCCTGCAGCCTGTGTGTGCATGTGTGTGTGTTTAGGAGAGATACAGCAGCTCCATGCAGCCATGTTACAGCAGAACATGTCAGATTCATGTGTAGCTGATGTCTGTGTCTCTCACCTGTATATTAGGAGGATGCAGCATGTCAGCAGATGCAGCACAGACACTAGCCATGCTTTACTATACATTACACACAGACATGAGCAGGGGGAGGAGAGGGGAGGGGTAACAGGGGTGACATCACTGCCTCTGACCATGTGACCAGCCTCATTTACATGATAAAAAATAGATGATTTTACAATGAATAATGTATGAAATAACTAGATAAAGGCTGGGATGGGATCCTTGTGAGCTGCTCCAACAGGTAGTGGTGACAGGACTAGTGACACAGACCTGATGACAGGTGTCCTTTAAATAAAAAAGCTTCTCTGAGCCTTTTTTCTGCTTCTTTCTCCTGTAGTGAGCAGTGTGTCTGAAAGTCTCATGAGCTCTGTCCACTTCAGACATATAAGAAAACCCAATGATTAACTCTTTCCATAACTAGAGGATATGTCCCCTGATGGTTTAGCTCTCTGAGTACTGGAGTACTCTAAGTACTACGTCAAAAGTACTGGAGACACTTTTTGGCTCTCGGGAGACTTTTGAACCTTCTGATGAAGAATCTACACTGGTAATTTTTCTCAGAACAAGAAAATACATTGGAATATTTTAGCATGAAATATCATTTAATACGTCTGCAGGGTGAGGGCCTCTTATCAAGATTGTAGCTTCTGTTCCTTGGCATGCCGAGGTTGGCAAACATCTTATTTTCAATTAAAATCTAATGAGTTGCTTAGACACATCTTTAATTAAGACAAGAAGTGCTTAATTGTCCCGATTAACACTATTATGAATGATGAGAGTCCGCATTGACAGATCTGACACTCGATCTGTCACCGGGTTAGAGAAACGAGACGTGTTTCGGTATCTTGTTTTGTCTTTTGTCTTGAATTGTTTCAAGTCATTTATTGGTTTCTAGGACTTTCCTATAAATATAACTTCAGTCTTTATGTCTTTAGGACCAGAGGTCGTCTCATGGCCGGCATCCAGGATAAATTCTGGGCATTGGCTTTGGTATCATAATTCAGGGATGAATAAATAATGTATTTCTAATTGCCAAGACTCTCTACTTTTCTATATATCATTGTTATTCAAAAAAAATTCTTACATAAGACATTTATTTATAATAATATTGATATCCATATCGATGGGATAGGTTCATCAATATCAAATTGGTGAGGGTCTGAGACTCCGCACCCCTTCAGAACAACTGTTCAGACTAGGTTACTAAACATAAGTTTCCTTTCATTTGAATGGGATCTAAGTCACTACGGAAATTTTAAGTAGATGAGATGATAGTAGCCACCACTAGGAGGAGCTCAGGAGCTAATTGCATACTGTTATACAGTAATCTTATGTTTTTGTCTCCTCTAATGGGGCTTCAGGGAGTCAGCGTGTTTAGCTTTTTATCTATGTCTATGCAGTGGATTCTGAGTTGTGTATTAGAAATGATAAAAGGATATTCTCAAAAGAAATACTACTAAATTCTATACCCTAAAATGTCAGAACAATAAAAGGTTAAATTCACTTTAAATTTTAATGTAGCAGTGGAGAATATGTACAGTGTGATATATAATCTATAGCGGACGTGTAAGACGCATGAAGGTGATAATGGATATCGAGCATTTCCGAGAACCCGGACTGACCTCCGATAAACAGCTGTTACACATGTTTAGTGTGAACATATCCCAGCTGACTCTATGTATAGGGTTCATCTGTCTCTATGAAGAGATTGATAGTCTTTTGCAGTGTTTTTACTCTCTTCATTGGTTATTACATGGTATGTACGCCCTGCTCACTGAGCTGACCATACACAGCGCCGCAGGGCTGTAACCACAGGATATACCACAGCTTATGGCCTGTGTAATGGCTGGGGTCAGGTCTTTGTATATTTCACAAATGGATAGAAGTAATGACATGGGACGACAACCAAACGCTGTATTTTCTCCTTCATTGAGTGATCATTGGGCTCCCGTAGTCTAGCTGAGATCAGGCATATCACAGCTGCAGGAAATGCTCCATGAGTCCTCCTGTTGTTCACACTGATCCCTATTCTGTATACAGAGCTAAACTTACCACTTTGTCTGCAGTGTGTCTCTTATGTCATATTTTTGATCTCAAAGGGGTACAGTTTTACCATCCAAACTCTCAAAACACTTTAAATATGAGCTGTTAGTCACATGACCTACCGGAAGTAGTTTCAGGACTTCCCGTGGTGTCCAAGTGACAACACTTCTTGCACATCCAGGTGACAACCTTTCCTGAAAGTCGTTCCCTGGATGATCATTCTTTCAATGGGCCTGTAACCATAACCTTACTCTTAAGTAATGTGTATGACCTTTCTCAATGCAGCCAAATATTCTGCTTCTTCTGAATTTGGACTATGTTCTTGGACCTCCAAGTGACAACCTTTTATGACTGTCGTTCCGTGTATGATCATTCCTTCAATGATCCTACAACCAATAGCTTACTCTTGAGTAACGTGTATGACCATTCACAATGCAGCCAAATATTCTGCTGCTTATGAATTTGGACTACCTTGTTGGACCTCCAAACGATAACCTTTCTTGACAGTCGTTCCCTGGATGATCATTCCTTCAATGGTCCTACAACCATTACCTTACTCTTGATTAACGTGTATGACCATTCACAATGTAGCCAAATATTCTGCTGCTTCTGAATTTGTACTACCTAATTAAGCCGTGCCTATAAAATAAATATTGA
The DNA here is from genome assembly GCA_019512145.1 of Engystomops pustulosus. Lineage (NCBI taxonomy): Eukaryota > Metazoa > Chordata > Amphibia > Anura > Leptodactylidae > Engystomops > Engystomops pustulosus. The sequence continues at coordinate 217,501,688 of CM033643.1, forward strand.
CCAGAAAGTTCTTTAATTATATCCATTAGGTCCTGGTACCTGCTATTCGGTTCCCAGGGGAAGCAGGACACTGTCCATCAACATTGGGTGGTAGGCAGTCAAATGGACAAGAATCGGTACAAAGAAACACGTCCCAACTATAGTCTCGTCTATGATTCCTAGGCCATGTTTGATATTCACTGAGCTGTAGTACCGCACACAGCCTGCTGACAAGAGTGGTCGCTCTTTTCTGAAAATATTACAATGGATAAACCTAACAAATAAAGTAGTCATCATATGACATTCCCTAGGGAGAGCAGCGAGACTAATATATATAACCTATAATGAATATTTGATGGGGCCTTGAGTAGTTCACATCCAAGTATCATAATTAAAGGTAAATTAGTCTATTATATTCCCTTTGCTTGCTCCAGTCTTGCATTAAATGTGCGCGCGGGTCCGCTGGGAATGAAGTGACCTCATTCCTAACGCACTTGGCGATATTAAACCTAATCCTTAAACGATACGGGGTTTTCTTTCAACAACTTTATTAACTATTCTTCTCTCAAACGCTCGGCGCCAGTACATATTAGCTGTAAGCTATTGCTTCTTCTTCCTTAAGCAGATGAAGTTCTGGCGTCTCAAGGTGACCTCTATGACGGATTTCGTGGGTGCGTCATGTTGCCCCATGACTGACCGTCTCCCTACCGGATTAGACTTGATTCATTGGGCTTAATTATAGGATACGATTCTGATATAGAGATCGTTCCTTTTCTTACCTTGCCGCAATAAAAAAATAGAATTTGACAAATGGAATTTCAATCTAATTAACATTTAAAATGTAATGGGAAATAAAGACTCCAATAAAACTTCTGCCTCCGAAGACCAACTACTGTAATAGACATCTAAAGTGAGGAAATTCAGAACGTACTTTACAATACTTGTCCTGTTCTGATCCGAGTTACATCCTGTAGATCTTTTATTAAAATTTAAAGTAAAAAACAAACGACATAATATAACATATAACACAAAAAACCGATCAACCTTCCCCATTCGCACCTCACATAGACTAAGGCTCACTAAAAACGGAGCCCTCCAGAGGATCGATGTCCCCCCCATGACCAGCCTCTCATACTACAGAAAAGAATGTGACCTGGAGGACCACCTCATCCACTGGAGGATTTTTATGTTGTGGCAATAATTAAGACCACTACTGACCACTAGGTTAACTAGAACACGTATAGCGTTCCCGCCACTGTCTCCCATGCCTGGAAGAAAGGCTAACCATCCCCTACAATTGAAAAGAGATGGCTCCTCCGGGGTTACTGAGGTTTGCTCACATTGATTAGTTATTTATTAGAGATGCCACAGGGTGACCATACACAACCTCCTTGTTACTTTGTTCGGTAAGTAAACCACCTCTTGAACAGACTGTAGACCCCCATCAGGAGCAAGTAAGTTTTTGATCTGGATGACCTTCTCCCAGATGGTCACGGACCAATCCATCCAGTGGTCCACCTTCAGAGCGGCTACTGTCCCGTTTGGGAGGGGTAATACCCTGATTAAATTCAATGCAGAGAACTTTGGTCGTCTTGGGGCCCTGGAAGAGTGTCCGGAAGATTAAGCCTGACCTCCCTCTTCCAGCCAGAGACTACTCACACTTATACCCCGTGATCTTGGACCCAGAAGCCTCTGAGTAGCGGTCAAACTCTGATATCATCCATTGTGCCTTCCCTCATGAGGACACAAAAACGGTGACATTAGGGCATACACTACCACCGCCATGTGGTCCATCCCAACTCCCACCAATGGGTCATGATCAACCCCTCCTAGGATTGGGCCAATCGCGAATACGTACGCAGTGGGCTCAAGGGACAACCCTGGTGACACCAGGCATAACATCAAAAGAGGTCAATCCAAACTGTTCACAAGCGGAACACTAGACCCTGCATATAATATCTTAAGCCAATTAGTAACCTCCCAGCATAGTACTTGTGGTTACATGATCAAGAGTAACAGCAAGTACCCCTTCCATCTATTCTTCCTGCCCTGCTCTACTGGCTGTCTCAGACACAGCACAAAAATGTACTACGCCGGGAACAGTTGCCAAAACCTTTCTATCCACATTGAGAAGAGCTATGGCGTCGCCAGTTCTCAATAGAGAGCAGTCCTTACCCTTTGAAAGGATGATCAGGGGCAGAGTCATGGACTCTTTACTAAGGTTCTCTCTGCTCAATTTTGTCAATTTGCACCTTTTTTTGGGTACTACACGGACTTGGACAGTATTTAACAGGTGTCTGCGTCTGGGATTGTGTCACACTCGACCGTTTTGGCGCAGCTGCGTTGCTTCCATGTGACAAGTTTTTGGGAAGTGCTATCCGACTGATTTGGACTGGTCGCGGGATTTAACTTTCAAAATGTGTCGCAAGCCCAATCACTAACATGCACCAGGAAGAGATGAATGATGTCGGACCTGAGCGGGGAAGCGACACATGCAGGATATGGATCTTAGTGAATGGCGGCAGAGTGCTTTACATCGCAGTGCACTTTCCGTGACTCAATGGCGGTAAGTAAAAGGTGCCTCACTGTGTACATACATGACATACTTATCCTGTACTGATCCTGAGTAATCATGATATACTCCAGAGCTGCACTCACTATTCTGCTGCTGGTGCAGTCACTGTGTACATACATGACATTACTTATCCTGTACTGATCCTGGTTACATCCTGTATTATACCCCAGAGCTGCACTCCACTCTTCTGCTGCTGGTGCAGTCACTGTATAAATGTATTACTGCATCCTGTACTGATCCTGAGTTACATCCTGTATTATACTCCAGAGCTGCACTCACTATTCTGCTGCTGGTGCAGTCACTGTGTACATACATGACATTACTTATCCTGTGTTATACTCCAGAGCTGCACTCACTATTCTGCTGCTGGTGCAGTCACTGTGTACAGTACTTATCCTGTACTGATCCTGAGTTACATCCGTATTATACCCAAGCTGCACTCACTATTCTGCTGCTGGTGCAGCACTGTGTACATACATGACATTACTGATCCTGTACTGATCCTATTCATCCTCGTATTATAACCCCAGAGCTGCACTCACATTCTGGCTGGTGCAGTCACTGAATATAATGAAATTACTTATCCTGACTGATCCGAGTTACATCCTGTATTATACCCCAGAGCTGCACTCACTATTCTGCTGCTGGTGCAGTCACTGTGTACTCATGACATACTTATCTGAGTTACATCCTGTGTTATACCCCAGAGCTGCACTCACTATTCGCTGTGCTGGTGCAGTCACTGTGTACATACATGACATACTTATCCTGTACTGACCCTGAGTTACATCCTGTATAATACCCCAGAGCTGCACTCATTTCTGCTTGTGCAGTCACTGTTACATACATGAATTACTTATCTGACTGATCCTGGTTACATCTGTATTATAACCCCAGAGCTGCACTCACTATTCTGCTGCTGGTGCAGTCACTGTGTACATACATGACTAACTACTCCTATACTGATCCTGAGTTACATCTGTATTATACTCCAGAGCTGCACTCACTATCTGCTGCTGGTGCAAGTCACGGTGTACATACATGACATTCTTATTCTGTTACTGATCCTGAGTTAATCCTGTATTATACCCAGAGCTGCACTCACTATTCTGCTGCTGGTGCAGTCACGTGTACATACATGAATTACTTATCCTGTACTGATCCTGAGTTACATCCTGATTTATACCCCAGACGCACTCACTATTCTGCTGCTGGTGCAGTCAGTGGAAATACATGACATTACTTATCCTGAGTTACATCCTGTGTTATACCCAGAGCTGCACTCACTATTCTGCTGTGGTGCAGTCACTGTGTACATACATGACATTACTTATCCTGTACTGACCCTGAGTTACATCCTGTATTATACCCCAGAGCTGCACCTCACTATTTGCTGTGTGGGCAGTCACTGTGTCATACATGACAATTACTTATCCGTTACTGATCCTGAGTTACATCATGTATTATACTCCAGAGCTGCACTCACTATTCTGCTGCTGGTGCAGTCCTGTGTACACAGACATTACTTATCCTGTACTGCTACCTGAGTTACATACGTATTATACCCAGAGTGCCACTCACTATTCTGCTGCTGGTGCAGTCACTGTGTACATACATGACATTACTTACCTGTACTGATCCTGAGTTACATACTATTTATATCCAGAGCTGCACTCACTATTCTGCTGCTGTGCAGTCATGTGTACATAGATGACACTACTTATCCTGTACTGATTTTGAGTTTACATCCTGTATTATACCCCAGAGCTGCACAACTATTCTTGCTGGGTGCAGTCCACTGTGTACAATGAGACACTACTTATCCTGTTGATCCTGAGTTACATCTATATATACTAGGGATGGTGCACTCAGGGCACTCGCTGCTGTCTGTTACATGACTAATAGATGTGCTACATAGTTATATATATTTGGAAAACATAATGATCAAAAGAATGAGTGAATAATTCTTTATAACTTTCTATGGGAGATAATACAAACAAAAAACTCAAGGCTGCAGCGGGCAGAGACGAGCAGAGAGATTCAATGCCAGCGCAGGTGTATTCCACAGCTACCACTGTACTATAGCAGCCTGTACTTATAATAACCACATTATTGCTGTATTCCCTATTCTGTGTTAAACTATGACTGGCAGCTCTAATCTCTGTGTGAGTTCATTGCAATTCAACTCAATGAGGGCTGATCTGCAGTATCCTGGTCTGACCACTACACAGTGATTGGAGCTCTTCCATCAGCTGCTGAGAATGTGGGGTCGAAAAGGTGTAGGACCCCCGTGACCAATCTTTATGAGGGGTAATCATTCGATTTAGCCTGAAAATGGGTGTTGGCCATCGCTATAATATGGGCACTCCTGCTCATAGTATCGTGCCATCTCTTTAGTCGAGTCAATCTGATTCACTGTAAATACTATTACGGCCTAATTCACTGGTGTAGAGAGTGGAGATGAATTGCGGAGAGCGGATTTGGTGTCAGTCAGTATGATCACCTTGTTGTGCTCGTGAGTGACATTTATACAGGATAAATCTACTTTTGCTGGATAGGATTGGTCACAGAGTCTGTAGAGATAGAAGAAAGATGATTTATTCTGACATGAAGCACAGCCATGTGGCACTGATGGGGAGCCGCGACGGACGAAACTCTACCTCACAGATCTCTGCTGGCGATGACGGAGACAACGATGAAGAGGGAAAAAATCCTTCGAGCAGCGGGGAATTAGAGATGAGATACATCGTGTCAAGAGGATTAAGATGAGTTTACTGTATGAAAGCTGAATGAGATCTGACGGAAGTCAATGAGACACCGATAAGACGCAGAGAACAAGATAGTCAGGTTGTTTTTCTAATATTAAGTCAATTGACGAGAAACAGCTGGGAGAGGAAATTGCGACCAGGAAGTCTAGAAAGTCACAATCACTCTGGTCTAGCTTGGAAGTCCAAGAAAGGTAGTCACTTGGAGGTCCAAGAAAGGTTGTCACATAGAGGTCCAAGAAAGGTCGTCACTTGGAGATCCAAGAAAGGCTGTCACTTGGCGGTCCAAGAAAGGTTGTCATTTGGAGGTCCAAGAAAGGTTGTCACTTGGAGATCGAAGAAAGGTTGTCACATGGAGATCCAAGAAAGGTTGTCATTTGGAGGTCCAAGAAAGGTTGTCACTTGGAGATCGAAGAAAGGTTGTCACATGAGATCCAAGAAAGGTCGTCACTTGGAGATCCAAGAAAGGTCGTCACTTGGAGATCCAAGAAAGGTTGTCACTTGGGGGTCCAAGAAAGGCTGTCACTTGGAGATCCAATAAAGGCGGTCACTTGGAGGTCCAAGAAAGGTTGTCACTTGGAGATCCAATAAAGGTTGTCACTTGGAGATCCAAGAAAGGCTGTCACTTGGAGATCCAATAAAGGCTGTCACTTGGAGATCCAAGAAAGGCTGTCACTTGGCGATCCAAAAAAAGGTTGTCATTTGGAGGTCCAAGAAGGTTGTCCAGGGATCAAAAAGGTGTCACTGGAGATCCAATAAAGGCTGTTCACTTGGAGATCCAAGAAAGGTGTCACTTGGCGATCCAAGAAAGGTTGTCATTTGGAGTCCAAGAAGTGGTCAAAGAGATCCAATAAAGGTTGTCCTTGGGATCAAGAGGTGGACTTGGAGATCCAAGAAAGGTCGTCACTTGGGTCCAAGAAGGCGTCACTTGGAGATCCATAAAGGTTGTCACTTGGAGATCCAAGAAAGGTTGTCACTGGAGATCCAATAAGGTTGTCACTGGAGATCCAAGAAGGTTGTTATGGAAGTCCAAGAAAGATTGTCACTTGAAGCCCAGAAAGTGTTACTTGGAGATCCAAAAAGGTTGTCACATGAGGTCGAAGAAAGGTTTGTCACCCTGGAGGTGCAAGAAGTAGTCCTAATTCTGAAGCAGCAGAATATTGACTGCATCCAGAATGGTTATACACATTACTTAAAAGTAAGTGTTGGTTGAAGAGGTCTTTTGAAGAAATTATTATCCACGGAATAACTTTCAAACGGGTTATCACTTGGAGGTCCAAGAAGATTTGCCACTTGGAGGTCCAAGAAGGGTTGTTATTTAGAGGTGTAGCCAAATATTCTGCTGCTTCTGAATTTGTACTACCTAATTAAGTCTAAATGACAACCCTTCTTAGACCTCCAAGTGACAGCCTTTCTTGGACCTCCAAGTGATAACCCGTCTTGAAAGTTAACAAATCTTCTTGGACCTCCAAGTGATAACCCGTTTTGAAAGTCCGTGGATAATAATTTCTTCAAAAGCTCTTCAACCAACACCTTACTTTTAAGTAATGTGTATAACCATTCTGGATGCAGTCAAATATTCTGCTGCTTCAGAATTAGGACTACCTTCTTGCACCTCCAGGTGACAACCTTTCTTCGACCTTCATGTGACAACCTTTCTTGGATCTCCAAGTAACAACCTTTCTTGGATCTTCAAGTGACAACCTTTCTTGGACTTCCAAGTAACAACCTTTCTTGGATCTCCAAGTGACAACCTTTATTGGATCTCCAAGTGACAACCTTTCTTGGATCTCCAAGTGACAACCTTTATTGGATCTCCAAGTGACAGCCTTTCTTGGACCGCCAAGTGACGACCTTTCTTGGATCTCCAAGTAACAACCTTTCTTGGATCTCCAAGTGACAACCTTTCTTGGATCTCCATGTGACAACCTTTCTTGGACCTCCAAATGACAACCTGTTGTCGATGTCCGAAATCTTGTGTCTGCGACCAATAATAGTCAGTATTCTCCTATCGTCTTGATAGTGTATTTTAAAGGGACATTAGTCGACTACAAATATCATAATCTGCTTGACCAGACTTGGCCCTGAAGAGGCAAGGAAGCTTCAGTTTATGAATTGGCTATCGGAGACCCATAGATACCCATAGGAGGAGTGGAGTTAGTGGTAGAGATTAAAGGGACCATGAAACAAAAAACAGCACATTATCCTGTGCCGGGGTTCTTATTACTATTTGCTCTATGGTGCTATACTGTATATGTATTAGTGATGACGACTTCAGGATATTCATCTCTTCTCTCTCCTTAATTATTTTACAGGTCAAGTTTTCTTACTATTTTTAGGATGCTGTCTTTATTTCTATATTATGGTGGCAGGGGCCATTCCCTTTGGTGCTGGTATTATCCGATAGCGGTATTAATTTGTTACTTGTTGTAGGTATACCTGAACTTAATTGTATAATTAGCGGATAATGGAGCACCGATACCATTATCGTTGTCTTCTAAGCCCCTTGCAGAGGAATCAATGGAGTCAAGGGTCAACGGAGCAAATGCATAGCTTGTTAGTTAAGTTACTGCTATTCCTGGCACTGGTGCCTGTTAAATCTGACGCCTATAGATAGTGATCGTAGAGTACATCAGTCCGGGTAAGGGAAAAATTCATCCTAAATTTCTTATACCAAAATTTCTAAATTCTTGGAATTTATGGCAACCGAAAAGGGAGGTGTCAGGAAATTCCTGAACACCTGCGGTTTTGTCCTGACCTTAAGCTCCTGTAAATTATAACACTTTTGCTCTGTGGGATAGATTATAGCAGGATTAATAATCAATGGTAGATTTATATAAGATAACACAGGATCAACCATAGACTATAGGTGAAGTCACTTTTTCTTCCGTTTTAGCTCCCTGCAATGACTTCTGGTACGGGTCACAGCCACAAACTCGTGTTAAAGTAATACCAATTATTTTTGGGACCTATTATTTAATTTTTTTTGAATTTTAGTTGACACTACTTATCGGACTGTAACAACTTTTCCGGGTCAGCTACAACCTGCATTTTGAAACCCTGTTCAGGTCCTGGTTCAGTGACTTCGATTGCAGTGGCAATCGGTGCCAGCAAAGTTGCCAGTGCTTTTAGATTACTCCAGCAAGTGGTCGCCACCATTTTGGGAGGATCATCGCCCTTAGGATACGTCATCAGGGAGCATTATCCTTCTCCAAAATGGTGTCCTCGACAGGCTGTCCCCTTTTGGATTAGCGCATTAAAGCACCCCCAACAAGGTGTTGGGAGGGATTGGATTGAGCCAAATTCGGACATGGTCTCTAAATTACTGCTAAGTTTCAGGGTGGGGTTCCCATGTGGTCTCAATTTCTACAGCGTGCACCCTGAACACCTGAATGGGTATTTCACTTACCCATTCAGTGTTCAGGGACCACAGCTTACCTTGTTACATCAGCTAGTCGAATCATTTAGGACTCTCGCAAGCCCGTTGGCGGCCATATTGTTACTAGTGCGTTTTGCAATGTTAAAAAACAATTCTCTAAAAAACTCAATGAGATTCCCATTTGCTTACACAGAATTACCATAATAAAAAAAAACCCTTTACATTTTTTGGAAATTTCTCGCAATGGAAGGATACAGATTTGTAGTTAACAAAAAATTCTTATAGATCCGTGGACATTCCTCACATGTATTTTACCCAATGTTCAGGAAAATCTACAATGAGAAGACATTACTTACAGGAAAACCTGGCCGTTGCCTCCCTCCGCATATCTGGCATTGACTGTTTAGGTTGCTTAGTATTAATCCACTCACTTCACTTATCTCTTTGGTTCTCTCCACTTAGGGATCGGCCACCCAGTCGCTAGATGTTTGTTTGTAGGCCGACGTAATGCTTTAATCAGTCAGCCTGGATGTGTGGCGCAGGTTGTCTCTGTTGTCTATATATATAAACATGGCTGCCCCGCGATGTAGCGATCTATAGAGCAATTGCCTTGTGGTTTCTGTCTTGTTTCTCTTCATTTTGGTTTCAATTGATGGGCGGGTCAAGTGTTTGTTAGCTCATTTTATGGGCTTCACTTTGTCCAGCTATCCATTCCTCCAGAGCAGTTAGCAGCTAAATAGTCATATAAAGGATTATGGCTGATCGTCCCGTTATATTTGAGTTCTAAAAAGAGACCTCGGACACCCGTCCCAAGATGGAGGTCTAGAGAGATAATAATATGTCTTTTTTTTTGGATAATCTATTTTCTAATAAAATAATTCACTGTAGTTTTTAAAAATTTTCCACGTTTGTGTGTATCAGGAAAGCTCCATGGTAACAGACTACAAGCAAAACCCGTGTAGTTACATCCTGAACTGTTTCTCTCTCATCTGTCACTGTTTTCGAAAACATACATAATGTTGAGTAAATAGAGGTGATTAAGGAGATCAGATGGCAAGGGTTTGTTGTCGTCATGTTACCATGGAACACATAGATCTGCATGTAGGTGCCGAGCACAAAAGGTAAAGAGAATTTTTTTGTAATCGTGAAGTATATCTGCCAAGTGTGTTTTATTGCAGGTGTGGCGTGGAAGCAACTAACAATAGTAGTTACAGACGAACAAATATAGAAAATACTCAGAACGTACCGGGGATTGTTGTATTCTGTTATTTCTATGTATACCATAGATCTGTATAGGAATGCAGGCACACAAACTATGGAACTGTAGACACAACATTTAAATATAAAAATAATTTAATTGCAAACTTTGTTAATATACCGCTGTACTACCGATCCTGTAAATGAGGACACAGACAGGAACGAAAAAGATGCTGTTTCTCTGGTACATTAAAATAATTGTATATTTATTAAGGAATTTACCACCAGGATAAAGGACGTTAGCACCAAGAGCCTGATGGGCTCCAGGTGCTAATGGAGCGCCTGGAGCCCACAGGCTCTTTGAACATATAGTTCCTAAAACAACATGTGACTTGTCTGGCTGCAGACTCCTCAAGCTCTTCAGCCCTTTCCTTGTGCACCTGTACAGCTCCTCCCCCTGATCCTTTCACTGTAGGCTCACACCCTGGTGACATCAGTTGGAGGAGCTGTACAGTGAGCACAAGGTGGGAGTTGAGAATGAGGATGAGAACTCAGACAAGTCACATGTTTGTTTTGTTGAAAATGCATCCAACCAAAGCCCACCTTGGGACTACACAGAGGTTTGCTGTAGGGTGCAGTTAGTAACATACATTAATATGTAATGCAAATTGTTTAGAGAAAGCAGAAGTCACATTGTAACAATACAGTTGTGATGAGTTCTGACCCCCTGTCTTCTTAAGGAACATGATATTCCTGGTGACGGTCCCTTTACAATGGATTAATGCCTCCTGGCCTTCCCTTTAGTTAGACTGCTTACAAGTGTATTTGTTGAATCAGTAAAGATATTTCTACATCCGTTGGAGCCTTGATACACCCATATTTTTGACTCTTGGGATTTTATGACTTTCTCTTGATCTCCTTACTCCTTCAGTTCTATCATACAAACATTTCCGCTTTCCACTAGGTTTTCTACATTGAAACGGATCTATTCATTAAACCCCCAATCGCTAGGCATGCAAATCAAGAATCGATAAACAGAATATGTTTTGCAATATTCTTATCTTCTGATCTGAAACAATCGCTTCTCCCCGCAATTTTAATAATGCATTTCACTTTTTTTTCCCCCCCCCCCCCCCCCACATTTAACTTACCTCTTTTTTTTTTTTTTTTTTGGAACGTTTTACAAGTAATGTCTTCCTAAATCAGTAATAAATATGTCTGGTTGCTCCAGGTAACAGCGCTCCGATCTCCAGAATAACGCTCCCATATTTCCATTCGCTATGTGTTGTGTAATCCGATCCATAGGAGTGAGTGGAACTTATATTATCATGAAAACCACCATAATTTCTGATCTATCCTTGTTTTCCGGGAGTCGAAAGTTCTTGGAAGAGTTTGTGGACCTCTGGACCACCGCGGGAGTGGTATTGAGACCCCCAGCGGTGACAGCCAAGGTAGTCGTAGGATATGCAGGGAAACGTCCAAACCTGAGATGACAGCAGGAAACCGGAGGAATATTGGTAACACTGGCCACACAGACAAAACAGGTGATGTCTGGCACAGACGTACATACTGCTGGATCAGGAACCTGAAGGCACAGCAGGACAGGAACCTGGAAGGCACAGCAGGACAGGAACAGGAAGGCACAGCAGGACGGAACCACTGGAAGGCACAGCAGACAGGAAACTGGAAGGCACAGCAGGTCCCAGGATGGCAGATACAAGGGAACACGGTACACTGGAACACCAAGAGGAAACTTGGGAACGCTGGCAGGGCTTCTCTTTGCAGGAAATGATGACTGAAGATCCGACAGGGAGTAAAGGAGATGGAAAGGGCAGCGGATAGTAAGACCAATCAGGAGGAACGCGGGCCCTTTAAGTCTAAGAGCCGCGCCCGCGCTCAGTAGTGGTAAATGGCGGCCTAGAGGAGTACAGCCAGGCGCGTGGGAGGTGAGTTCAGGCTGGGGAGCGGGACAGCGCAGCGAGGGGACCTGGCACATAGAGGGGCACGATGTGCCCCGATCTGCGAAAAGATCGCGGTTGCTCTGGAGACTTCACTGAAACATTGCAATTGGAAGCGTCTATCTGAGGAATAAGGGTTGTCTCATTAAGGGGGTTGAGAACAGGTGGCAAAAAAAAAGAAAGATATTATGGCTCCCGATGTGTTTTGGCCTTTGGCATCTCCGCCAAGAACATTTGTCAGTTAGTGGGGTCCTGGGACCATAGGCGGTCATTTGACATAACAGGAGCGCCGTCCGGTGGTTTGCGGGGACCTTGATTTGCCAACCAGGGTTGGAGTTGATCTCGCCAGATATTTTACCCACAATTCTTGGAAAAACCCTTATAGGAATTTGGGCAGTATCTGGACCTAAAAAGTGCCACAGGAACCTGTCTGGATAAGGGGTGGTTTCTCAAAAGGTGGACTTGGTGAGGTTCCCTGCTATATCCGGTGTACTGTGTACACTAAACCACTAACAAAGGAAGACTCTGTCAGTAGGGTTAGACTGATCCGATTAGAGTCAGTTACGAATAACTCTATTGGGTTCAGTGGCCGACATCCATTTGGGCAATTCTGTCTCATTAGCATAATTGTAAAAATGATTTAGTAGGAAGGAGGCTATGGATAAAAATAGAAGAGATTAGCACAGTCCCGGTGCCTGGATCTATGAGTAATGGTTTATCATGATGGATTTTGATGGTAGATTTCTTAAAGAGAACCCATCATGCAAAATAACCCCCCTAAACTAAAATATTTCATAAACTGCCATTAGAGAGCTTGCCTTATCCCTTCATTGTCCCTCTACATGCCTGTAAACCAAGCAATGAGGTCCTAAAGCTGTATGCAAATGACCTTGGAAATGTCAATGAAGCATTAGCATATTCAGTATGTCATTAGTTTGAGTGGGGAGGCCACAGCCCACACCCCAGTGCATGACTGACAGCCTGTATATGATGTGAGGCTGTGTAATGATGTGATTTGGTGCTGGTGGCCACGCCCCCTGCAGGCCTGTGGTGCCTGTGTGTGTGTTTAGGAGAGAACAGCAGCTCCCCATGCAGCCATGTTACAGCCGAAATGTCAGATTATGTGTAGGCTGATGTCTGTGGTCTCTCACTGTATATAGGAGGATTGCAGCATGTCAGCAGATGCAGCACAGACACTAGCCATGCTTTACTTATACACAACAGAATGAGCAGGGGAGGAGAGGGGAGGGTAACAGTGGGTGACATCACTGCCTCTGACCATGTGACCACTCATTTACATGATAAAAAATAGATGATTTACAATGAGATAATGTTATGAAATAACTAGATAAAGGCTGGGATGGGATCCTTGTGGAGCTGCTCCAACAGGTAGTGGTGACATGACTGTGGACACAGACCTGATGCAGGTGTCCTTAAATAAAAAGCTTTCTGCTGGCCTTTTTTCTGCTTCTTCTCCTTGTAGTGAGAGTGTGTCGCGAAAGTCTCATGAGCTCTGTCCACTTCAGAATTAAGAAAACCAATGATAACTCTTTCCATAACTAGAGAGGATAGGCCTGATGGTTAGCTCTCTGAGTACTGGAGTACTCTGAGTACTAGTCAAAGTACTGGAGCCTTTTTGGCTCTCGGGAGAATTTTGAACCTTGTGATGAAGAACTACACTGGTAATTTTCTCAGACAAGAAAATACATTGGAATATTTAGCATGAAATATCATTTAATACGTCTGCAGGGTGAGGCCTCTTATCAAGATTGAGCTTCGTTCCTTGGCATGCGAGGTTGGCAAACATCTTATTTTCAATTAAAATTAATGAGTTGCTAGACACATCTTTAATTAAGACAAGAAGTGCTATTGTCCCGATAACACTATTATGAATGATGAGAGTCCGCATTGACAGATCTGACACTCGATCTGTACACGGGTTTAGAGAACGAGGCGTTGCGTATTTTGTTTTGTCTTTTGTCTTAATTGTTCAAGTCATTTATTGGGTCTAGGACTTTCCTTAAAATAACTTCAGTCTATACTGTCTTTAGAGCCGAGGTCGTTGCGTGGCCGGCATCGGATTAAATTCTGGGCCATGGCTTGGTATCAAATTCGGATGAATAAATAATGTATTCTATTGCAAGATCTCTCATCTTTCTCTATATCATTGTTATTCAAAAAAATTCTTACATAAGACATTTATTAATAATATGATATCCATATCGATGGGATAGTTCATCAATATCAATTGGTGAGGGTCGGAGACTCGCACCCTCAGCACAACTGTTCAGACTAGGTTACTAAATAAGTTTCCTTTCATTTGATGGGATCTAGTCACTACGGAAATTTTAAGTAGATGAGATGATAGTAGCCACATAGGAGGAGCTCAGGAGCTAATTGCATTAGCTTATACAGTAATCTTATGGTTTTGTCTCCTCTAATGGGGCTTCAGGGAGTCAGGTGTTTAGCTTTTTATCTAGTCTATGCAGTGGATTGAGCTGTGTATTAGAAATGATAAAAGGATATTCTCAAAAGAAATACTACTAAATTTATACCCTAAATGTCCAGAACAATAAAAGGTTAATCACTTAATTTAATGTAGCAGTGGAGAAATGTACAGTGTGATATAATCTATAGCGGACGTGTAAGACGCATGAGGTGATAAGGATTTATCGAGGCATTTCGAGAACCCGGACTGACCGATAAACCGCTGTACACATGTTTAGTGTGAACATATCCCAGCTGACTCTGTATAGGGTTCATCTGTCTCTATCGAAGAGATCGATAGTCTTTTGCAGTGTTTTACTCTCTTCATGGTTATTACATGGTATGTACGCCCTGCTCACTGAGCGACCATACACCGCGCCGCAGGGCTGTAACCACAGGATATAACACGGCTTATGGCCGTGTAATGGCTGGGGTCAGTCTTTGTATATTTCACAATGGATAGAAGTAATGTACATGGGACGACAACCAACGCTGTATTTTCTCTTCATTGAGTGATCATTGGGCCGTAGTCTAGCTGAGATCAGGCATATCACAGCTGCAGGAAAAGCTCCTGAGTCCTCCTGTTGTCACACTGATCCTATTCTGGTATACAGAGCTAAACTTACACTTTGTCTGCAGTGTGTCTCTTATGTCATATTTTGATCTCAAAGGGGTACCGTTTTACCTTCAACTCTCAAAACACTTTAAAATGAGTGTTAGTCACATGACCAACGGAAATAGTTCAGGACTTTCGTGGGTCCAAGGGACACCACTTTTGCACATCCAGGTGACAACCTTTCCTGAAAGTCGTTCCCTGGTGATCATTCTTTCAATGGGCTTGTAACCATAACCTTACTCTTAAGAAGTGGTATGACCTTTCTCAATGCAGCCAAATATTATGTTCTTTGTGGACTATGTTCTGACCTCAAGTGACAACCTTTTATGGACTGTAGTTCCGTGTATGATCATTCCTTCAATGATCCTACAACCAATAGCTTACTCTTGAGAACGTGTATGACCATTCACAATGCAGCCAAATATTCTGTGCTTATGAATTTGGACTACCTGTTGGACCCAAAAGATAACCTTTCTTGACAGTCGTTCGTGTATGATCTCTCAATGGTCCACAACCATTACCTTACATTGAGGAGAACGTGTATGACCATCACAATGTAGCCAAATATTCTGCTGCTTCGAATTTGTCTACCTAATTAAGCCTCTAAATAACAACCCTTCTTGGACCTCCAAGTGGAAAATCTTCTTGGACTCCAAGTGATAACGTTTGAAAGTTATTCCGTGGATAATAATTTCTTCAAAAGATCTTCAACCAACACTTACTTTTAAGTAATGTATAACCATTCTGGATTGCAGTCAAATATTCTGCGCTTCAGAATTAGACTTACCTTCTTGACCTCCAGTGACAAACCTTTCTTCGACCTTCATGTGACAACCATTTCTTGGATCATCCACAGTTAACACTTCTTGGAGCTTCAAGTGACAATTCTTCTGTGGACTTCCCTAACAACCTGCTTGATCTCCAGTGACAACCTTATTGGATCTCCGCATGACAACCTCTGGACTCCAAGTGAAAACCTTTATTGGACTCCAAGTGACGCCGTCTTGGCCCACCGTGACGACCTTCTTGGATCTCCAAGTACAACCTTCTTGGATCCCAAGTGACAACCTTTTATATGGTCTCATGTTGAACACCTTTCTTGGACACTCCAAATGACAACCTTTCTTGGATCGCCAAGTGACAGCCTTTCTTGGATCTCTAAGTGACAGCCTTTTATTGGTCTCCAAGTGACACCTTTCTTGATCGTCCTGTGACAACCTTTCTGGACCTCCAAATGACAACCTTTTGTTGGATCGCAAGTGAAGGCCTTTTCTTCTGGATCTCCAATGACCGCCCTTTCTTGGGATCTCAAGTGACAGCCTGGTTATTGGATCATCCAGTGAAACCATTTATTGGATCTCCAAGTGACAACCTTTCTTGGTACCTCAAGTGACCGCCTTTATTGGATCTCCAAGTGACAGCCTTTCCTTGGACCCCCAAGTGGACAACCTTCTCTGGATCTCCATTGACTCTTGACTTTCTCATGCGATTCCTAATTTCTTGGATCTCCATGTGACAACCTTTCTTCGATCTACCAAGTGACAACCTTTCTTGGACCTCCAAATGCAACACCTTTCTGTGATCTCCATGTGTACAACCTTTCTTCGATCTTCCAAGATGACAACCTTTTCTGGCACCTCCAAAATGACAACCTTTTTGGACCGCCAAGTGACAGCCGTTGCTTGGATCTCCAAGTGACGTACCTTTCTTGGACCTCTAGGTCAACCTTCTTGGACTCCAAGTGACTCACCTTTCTTGCCTTCCAAGCAGACCAGAGGTGATTGTGACTTTATAGACTTCCTGGTCACAATTGTCCTCTCCTCAGCTGTTCTCTCAATGTGACTTATATTAGAAAAACAACCTGACGATCTTGTGCTCTTGCGTCTTATCGTGTCTCATAACTGACTTCGTCAGATCTTCATCAGCTTTCATACATAACTCATCTATAATCCTCTTGACAAGATGTATCTCATCTCTAATTCCCGCTGCTCGAAGGATTTTTTTTTCCCTCTTCATCGTTGTCTCCGTCCATCGCCAAGCACGCAGAGATCTGTGAGGTCAGAGTTTCGTCCGTCGCGGATCCCCAGGTATGTGCCACATGGCGGGTGCTTCATGTCAGAATATAAATCTCTTTCTTCATATCTACAGACTCCTGTGACCTAATTCCTATCCAGAAAGAAGTAGATTTATCCTGTATAAATGTCACTTCACTGAGCCACAACAAGGTGATATATGCTGACACCAAATCCGCTCTCCGCAATTCATTCCACTCTCTACTCCAGTGATAATTAGGCCGTTAAAGTATTTACGTGAATCAGATTTGACTCGACTAAAACGAGATGGCACGATACTATAGAGCAGGAAGTGCCCATATTATAGTCGATGGCAACACATCCTTTCAGGGCTAAATCGAATGCTTACCCCTAATAAAGATGTGGTCACGGGGGTCCTACCACCTTTCGGACCCCAATTCTCAGGAAGCTGATGGAGAGCGCCAATCACTGTGTAGTGGTCAGACCAGGATTACTGCAGATCAGCCTCATTGAGTTGATTCAATGACTCACACAGAGATTAAGATGCCAGTCATAGTTTACACCGAATAGGGATACAGCATATGTGGATTATAAGTACAGGCTGCCTATATACAGTGGTAACTGTAATACACCTGCGCTGGCATTGAATCTCCGTGCTGTCTCGTGCCCCCCTGCTGCAGCCTTGAGTTGTTTGTTTATTCTCTCCCATAGAAAGTTATGAAGAATTATTCACTCATTCTTTGATCATTATGTTTCCAATTATTTAACTATGTGCACATCTATTAGTCTGTAACAGCAGCAGCGAGTGCCCTGAGGCCCACCAGTATATATAGAATGTAACTCAGGCTCAACAGGATAAGTAGTTCTCATGTACCAGTGGGACGCACCAGCCAAGAATGTTGTGCAGCTCTGGTATAATACAGGATGTAACTCAAAATCAGTACAGGCTAAGTAGTGTATCTATGTACACATGATTGCACAGCGCGAATAGTGAGTGCAGCTCTGGAGTATAAATATATGTAACTCAGGATCCAGTAAGGATAGTAATGTATGTATGTACACAGTGACTGCCCAGCAGCAAATAGTGAGGCGACTCTGGGTATAATACGGTATGTAACTCAGAGCAGTACAGGATAGTAATGTACCCTAGTGTACACAGGACTGCACCGCAGGCAGAATAGTGAGTGCAGCTCTGAGTAAATACAGGACTGTAACTCGATGCAGAAGAGGATACAGTAATTATGTATGACACAGTGTACTGCCACAGTCAGCAAATAGTGAGGGCAGCTCTGGGTATAATACAGGTGTACTCAGGGTCAGTACAGGATAAGTAATGTATGTATGTACACAGTGGACTCACCACAGCAGAATAAGTGAGTGCGCTCTGGGTATACACAGGGTAACTCAGGAATAAGTTAAGTCATGTATTTCCGACTGTTTTTTTTTTCACCAGCAGGCAGAATCGTGAGTGCAGTCGGGGGTATACATCAGGATGTAACTCAGGATCCAGTACAGGATAAGTAATTCATGTTGTACCACGTGACTCACAGCAGAGAATAGTGAGTGCAGCTTGGGGTATAAATACAGGATGTAACTCAGGATCAGTATACAGCATAAGAATGTCCATGTTGTACCCGTGATGACCAGACAGCAGATAGTGAGTGAGCTCTGGAGTAATAATACAGGACTGTAACTCAGGATCGTATAGGATAGTTAGTCATGTATGTACACAGTGACTGCACAGCAGCAGAATAGTGAGTGCAGCTCTGGGGTATTAATACAGTGATGTACCCAGGATCAGTCAGTAAGTAAGTTCATGTATGTAACAGTGACTGACCAGCAAGCAAGCAAATTGGAGTGCAGTCTGGGTATATGACAGGTATGTCCTCAGGGTCAGTACAGGATAAGTCATTCATGTATGTACACAGTGACTTGCACCAGCACACCCCCCACGAATAGTGAAGTGCAGCTCTGGGTATAAACACAGATGTAATCAGGATAAGTATAGTCATGGTACCAATTGACTGCACCAGCAGAGACATTAAGTGAGGCAGCTCTGGGGTATAATACAGGATGTAATCTCAGGATCTAGTCAGGATACAGTAATTTCTATTTATCAGGACTGCACCAGCCAGAAGTGAGTGCAGCTCTGGGGTTATAATACAGGATGTAACTCAGGATCAGTCAGGTATCAGTAATGTCATGTATGTACACAGTGACTGCACCAGCAGCAGAATAGTGGTGCAGCATGGGTTATAATACAGGATGTAACTCAGGATCAGTACAGGATAAGTAATCATGTTCGTACACAGGACTGCACCAGCAGGCAGAATAGTGGTGCAGCCCTGGGGTACACAAGATTGTAACCAGGATAAGTAATTCATGTATGTACACGTTGACTTGCCCAGCAGCAGAATAGTGATGCACTGGGGTACTAATACAGGAGTAACTCAGGATCATACCGGAGCAGTAATTTCATTTATATCAGTGACTGCACCAGCAGCAGACAGAAGTGGAGTGCAGCTCTGGGGTATAAATACACAGGATGTAACTCAGGATCAGTACAGGATAAGTAATGTCATGTATGTACACAGTGACTGCACCAGCAGCAGAATAGTGAGTGCAGCTCTGGAGTATAATACAGGATGTAACTCAGGATCAGTACAGGATAAGTAATGTCATGTATGTACACAGTGAGGCACATTTACTTACCCGGCCACTTGAGTTCACGGAAAGTGCACTGTCCGATGATAAGACACTCTGCCGCCATTCACTAAGATCCATATCCTGCATGTGTCGCTTCCCCGCTCAGGTCCGACATCATTCATCTTCTTCCTGGTGCATGTTAGTGATTGGGCTTGCGACACATTTTGAAAGTTAAATCCCGCGCTCAGTCCAAATCAGTCGGATAGACACTTCCCCAAACTTGTGTCACATGGAAGCAACGCAGCTGCGCCAAAAAACGGTCGAGTGTGACACAATCCCAGCGCAGACACCTGTTAAATACCTGTCCAAGCCGTGTAGTACCCAAAAAAGGTGCAAAGTCTGACAAAATTGAGCAGAGAGAACCTTAGTAAATGAGTCCCAGTGACTCTGCCCTGATCATCCTGTCAAAGGGTAAGGACTGCTCTCGTATTGAGAACTGGCGACCCATAGCTCTTCTCAATGTGGATAGAAAGGTTTTGGCAACTGTTCCAGGCCGTAGTACATTTTGTGCTGTGTCTGAGAAGCAGTAGAGCAGGGCAGGAAGAATAGATGGAAGGGGTACTTGCTGTTAACTCTTGATCATGTTAACCACAAGTACTATGCTGGGCAGGTTAATAAATTGGCTTAAGATATTATATGCAGGGTCATAGTTTCCTGCTTGTGAACAGTTGGATTGACCTCTCTTTTGATGTTATGCCTGGTGTTCACCAGGGTTGTCCCTTGAGCCCACTGCTGTACGTATTCGCGATTGGCCCAATCCTTAGGAGGGTTGATCATGACCCATTGGTGGGAGTTGGGATGGACCACATGGCGGTGGTAGTGTATGCCACTAATGTCACCGTTTTTGTGTCCTCATGAGGGAAGGCACAATGGATGATATCAGAGGTTGACCGCTACTCAGAGGCTTCTGGGTCCAAGATCAACGGGGATAAGTGTGAGAGTCTCTGGCTGGAAGAGGGAGGTCCAGGCTTTAATCTTCCGGACACTCTTCCAGGGCCCCAAGACCGACCAAAGTTCTCTGCATTGAATTTAATCATGGGTATTACCCCTCCCAAAACTGGGACAGTAGCCGCTCTGAAGGTGGACCACTGGATGGATTGGCCTGTGACCATCTGGGAGAAGGTCATCCAGATCAAAACTTACTTGCTCCTGATGGGGGTCTACAGTCTGTTCAAGAGGTGGTTTACTTACCGCACAAGTAGACAAGGAGGGTTGTGTATGGTCAACCCTGTGGCATCTCTAATAAATAATAAGATCAATGTAGCAAACCTCAGTAAACCCACGGAGGAGCCATCTCTTTTCAATTGTAGGGGATGGTTTCAGCCTTTCTTCCAGGAATGGGAGACAGTGGCCGGGAACGCTATACGTTATTCTTAGTTAACCTAGTGGTCAGTAGTGGTCTTAGTATTGCCACAACATAAAATCCTCCCAGTGGATGAGGTGGTCTCCAGGTCACATTCTTTCTGTAGTATGAGAGGCTGGTCATGGGGGGGACATCGATCCTCTGGAGGGGGCTCCGTTTTAGTGAGCCTTAGTCTATGTGAGGTGCGAATGGGGAAGGTATGATCGGTTTTGTGTTATATGTTATATGATTATCGTTATGTTTTTTTACTTTAAATTTTAATAAAAGATCTACAGGATGTAACTCGGGATCAGAACAGGACAAGTATTGTAAAGTACGTTCTGAATTTCCTCACTTTAGATGTTCTATACAGTAGTTGGTCTTCGGAGGCAGAAGTTTATTGGAGTCTTTTATTTCCCATTACATTTTAAATGTTAATTAGATTGAAAGTCCATTTGTCAAATTCTATTTTATATTGGGCAAGAAAAAAGGAACGATCTCTATCAGAATCGTATTCCTATAATTAAGCCCATGACATCAATTCTAATCCGGTAGGGACGGGTCAGTCATGGGGCACATGACGCCACCCACGAAATCCGTCATAGAAGTCACCTTGATGCGCCAGAAAATTTCATCTGCTTAAGGAAGAAGAAGCAATGAGCTTACAGCAAATAATGAACTGGCGCCGAGCGTTTGAGAGAGAATAGTTAATAAAGTTGTTGAAAGAAAACCCGCTATCGGTTTAAGGATTAAGGTTTAATACGGCCAAGTGCGTAAGGAAATGAGGTCACGTTCATTCCCGAGCGGGAGCCGCCGCCACATTATATGCAAGACGTGGAGCAAGCAAAGGGATATATAGACTATTTACTTTAATTATACTGGATGTGAACTTACCTCAAGGCCCCATCAAATATTATATGGTTATATATATTAGTCTCACGCTCTGCATTAGGGAATGTCGATGATGACTACTTTTATTGTAAGGTTATCCATTGTAATATTCCTTCAGAAAGAGCGCCACTCTTGTCAGCAGGCTGTGTGCGGTACTACAGCTCAGTGAATATCAAACATGGCACGGAATCATAGACGAGACTATAGTTGGGACGTGTTTCTTTGTACCGATTCTGTCCATTTGACTGCCTACACCCAATGTTGATGGACAGTGTCCTGCTTCCCCTGGGAACCGAATAGCCAGGGTACACAGGACCTAATGGATATAATTAAAGAATTTCTGGTCAATATTTATTTTATAGGCACTGTCCAACTTGTTCCCACCATAGGTTTGTCAATATCTGGTAGTCAACCACCGGGAGAGAGTGGCACATAGTCTATCGTAGTAAGGAAGACAAAACCAGTCCCATAGCTAAACCCTGGGTATTGCACCTCATACTGCAAAAACACTACCCACTAATTGGCAAAACATAAACCTCCCTGTTTTTCTATACTGCTACATCCCTTTTTGCCTGCAGACAACATGGATGGTCAGAGATGGAAAAATCCTTTAAAAATAAGATTTTTCGGTGTCAGGTATTTTTTGGTGGGAAAGGCATTCTTTTAACGCCGGGCAGCTCTTCTGATGCTTTATGTTTGGTTTTTTTTGTGTTTAAGAAGCTTTAAATGTTGGTGGATATTTATTTTTTTTCTTAAAGGGGTGAAAAAATAATGATTACATTTTAAAGGCTGACGGGAAGACAATGAAATATTGGTATGAAATGTTACTTTACACTCTCCCTGATGTTCTCTGTTGATGTATCCGGTCATGCTGAAATCACTTCCTGGTGTCTCCTTTCTAGGAGCAGCGATAAACCAATCAGGAGTTGGAGGTGCCACCCACCTTGGCTAGTGATTGGCTGTCTCAGTGCTTCCTGTTGGGGTTGGGACACCCAGGAAGTTGAATGCTATAAGAATGGGAGTGGCAGTAACTTTCAGTCTGAGTGTTATGGAGGAGTACTTACCATCCTGTAATTTTGTGATTTTGCAGGGTGGCATGGATCCTCTCGCGGTGTTCAGTTGCTCTTACTGCTTGCCCAGGTGGGAATTGAATGGAGTCTATTTTGTACCCAGATACGGAGGCAAGTTCCCGCTTTGTTGAGATCTACATCTACCAAGTGAATCGTGAAGTCGTAGAACTTGATGAACAACGTGACAGACCTCACCACAGTATTGTAAAATGATAGAATTAGCCTATTTTTCTTAATTTTCATAATAAAATTATACTTTTTTATCACTTTTAATTTTTTTCAAAATTGTTTATTTCAACATTAAAATTATTTCATACATTATAATTTAACATACATTTTTGTCAAAACTCCCATAAAAAGATCAGTAAACCGCCACGTGTAGTTTGTGTCCAAGCTGCCAAAATCATCAGGGCAGCTTAGGCCCCCAATTTACAAAGGCCATGCCCATATCTGCTGGGCGATATATTAAGGGGTTAAATGTCTGTGACATAATGTAGTGCCAATATCTCTGCTTAGATGCAAAACGTCTATTGATTCGGACCTTCAGGCCAGGTTCTACCTCCCTGACCAAGAGAACATTGGGGCACATTTACTTACCGGTCCAGTCGCGACCCAGCGGCGGGTTCTCCGACGTTGATTCGGATCAGGCTGGGATTCACTAAGGTAGTGCGCCCGATGTCAACCAGGTGTCACTGCTGCGCTGGAGTTCACGGAGTTCACTATCCTATATGGGTGCGAGTAAGCGCGTGTCAAGCGACACATTTTTTTTTTAAATTCTGCAGTTTTTCCATGACCAATGACCAGGCCACCACCACCACCATTCCGTCGCACGCATGCCACAATCCGATCGTGTGCCAAAAACAGGGGCAATTCAGGGAAAAACGGCTTAAATCAGTATATATTTGGGAAACCCGAAAAAAAAAACGATTCGGGCTTGTAAATGACCTCCATTGTGCTTCTACAGAAGTGGTTTCTCTCTTCCATCCCTTGCCATAAGGAGACCATGGTCTGAGCTTTGTAGATAGAAACCTAACATTGACCCCAGGACCTTTGAGCTACAGCTCTGCTTCATCTAGACCATGAGAACATTTAGTTCATGGAGAAGTGGTTGTAACTTTTTAACCCATTTATTAGTTACCTTATTATGAAGTTATATGATGCATAAGGAACCCTATTCTTTGTCTTTCTTTCTGCGTGATCTCCTAGAAAGAGTATCTATTAAAGTAGATGTCCAGGGTCCACACACCCTGTGAGATAGTTGTATTGTAACATCTCCGATTAGATATCCAAGATCTTCCATTGACCCAGGACCTTCAGCCTATGGTTCTACTTTCTTCCAGACCAATGGAACATATTCCTTCTATAGAAGTGGTTTCCTCTTATAATTCCTTGTCATTCTTGATGATGATTTGTAGAGCAGAAACGTCCAGGCTTCAATCACAGTGGTATAACTGGCAGATGACATGATTAGATACAAGTCTTCCATGACCTCCCCAAGATATTGGCCATGGCACTACCTTCCTCTGAGACCAAAGAAAACTCTAAGTGGTTGTCTCTTTATCCCTTGTTATGGTCTTAAGGAGACCATATTGTGATGTCCACTTTAGACATCATCTGAATCCCTTCTTAAACCCGGACATATTCAAATGGGTTACCAGGAGATACTAAATTAGAATATTAGAACCCCAAATTTATTAGGAGCTCATATTCTGAGTTCTTATTTTCCGAATCCCATTGTAAATCAGTATCAATTAAACAAGTTCTGGACCCTGTGTATAATCCCAACATCTCCGATTAGATAGATAAAGTCTTTGAGCCCAATCTTCAGTGTATGGCTTCATTTCTCCAAGTCCTGGAAAACATTTAGAAGAATAGAAGTGACCATAAGTGCTAAAGATCTTGTGACGTCCTTTATGTATAATCTGAACCTTGTAGACAACATCAATGGGGGTCATTTACTAAGGGCCCGATTCACGTTTTCCCGACGTGTTACCGAAATTTCCGATTTGCGCCGATTTTCCCTGAATTGCCCCGAATTTTGGCGCACGAGATCGGATTGTGGTGCTCGGCGTGGCATGCACGCAATGGAAACGAAAACGATGGATTCGGAAAAAACGCCGCATTTAAAAAAAAAAAAAAGTGGCGGGACTCGCGCTTACCTTCACTAGGATAGGCCGGTGAACTTCAGTGCATTCCGCGGGCTTGGGGAAATTCAGCGCAGCAGCGCCACCTGGTGGACGTCGGAGGAACTACCTTAGTGAATCCCGGCCGGACCCGAATCCACCGCACAGAACGTGCCGCGGATCGCGAATGGACCATTAGTAAATCTGCCCAATGTCTCTAATGGCCCAGGTCCTTCAAGCTATGGTCCTTAAGCTATGGTCTGCTCCCACCAAGAGAACATTTTGCCTCTATATAAGGATGTCTTCTTCCTCTTTATAAGACAATGTTGATGTTTTCTTTCGCCATTATCTGCGCTCCTTGTAGACCCGTATGAATTTAAGGGTTTATCCAGGATTCATATAAGATACAGTCATGGAACAGCCGGATGAGATAATATTCTGCTGCCTTCAGAAATGTTTAGTACAGAACAATTTTCTAAAAGGTTATGAAACAAACAACACAAACTATTAGAGATCTGATCATAAAGCGTCTTCTCTTAAATATCATCAGGGAAAGGCAATTCATCCTTATTTAGATTCTCCAGAAACAATCAGGAAACGTTGACTGTGGTGATAAAAGAAGTTAATGTAATGTCTTATCCCTGACATTACAAGTGTCGCCCCACAAAAACAATAACATGTATATCTGATACGTTCCAGTTGTGAATAGGAAGCAGTGACCTTGTAATAGCAGATAATAGGTGCAGGAACATGGCTCATCCATCTGGTGATGTATAAAGGTAGGCTATTATCATGCAGGGTGAGGGTCTTTCAGTCTCTATACTAATTACATTCAATGTAGTTGTTCATTCCAGCTATTTGGCTTGAGATGAGTCATTATATACCACTGGTTGTAAGTAAAAGATTTAGAGGGTTGGACAGGATTAGTAAAGTAATTACTGACAGTGAGAGTCCTGATTACTGCAGGACTCTCCATATCAATCACTGTGGTGTGGCGGGGTCATCAGGACTCTCACTGTCAATCACTGTGTGGCGGGGGTCATCAGGACTCTCACTGTCAATCACTGTGTTGGGTGGAGTAATCAGGACTCTCACTGTCAATCACTGTGTGTGGGCGGAGAGTAATCAGGGTTCTACTGTCAATCACTGTGTGTAGGCGGAGTAATCAGGACTCTCACTGTCAATCACTGTTGGGGCGGAGTAATCAGGGCTCTCACTGTCAATACTGTATGTGGGCGGAGTAATCAGGGCTTCACTGTCAATCACTGTGTGTGGGCGGAGTAATCAGGACTTCCACTGTCAATCACTGTATGTGGGCGGGAGTAATCAGGACTCCACTGCCAATCACGTGTGTGTGTGGGCAGAGTAATCAGGACTCTCATTGTCAATTACTGTGTGTGGGCGGAGTAATCAGGACCTTAACCATCTCTCTTTGGAGTCCGGTCAGGATTAAAGCTTTTTTGGGGAGCAGAAATCTAATTTCAAAAAATAATTCTACAGTGTACCCATAATGCACAGTGTTAGATATCAGCGCCTTCGTTACTGCTTGTCCCATGCCTCCGGCTCTGACCTTCAATAATCTTCTATCATTTCTTACCATTGGGTCTTGTACCTGACCTGTGCACCATTAATACTTATTTTTCTCCACAATCTGTGGTAGTTATAGAAAATTAATATCTTGGGAAATATCTAATGTTCAGCTGTAAAGATTCTTTCCCAGGAAAATGAATGATTTATCTGTACGATCTTGGCTGATTTCTTAGGGACACATCACAGGCGGTGACATTTATTATATATGGAGCCGCTATATATACTTTTACATTTGGTTTTACTGTATTGAACCTCATATTAATGGGAATTGTTGGTTCTCCTGGGAATGTGTATGTGACTGCGTCTTACAGGTAACTTAGTATTAGTGACAGTCGCTGCTTCATAACTATTGATAATTTATAGACGTTGATCATTTCTGTTCTTTTCTCATGTTGGCCGCTGTGTTGCCGTGGGCCTTAGGGGTATAAGGTCTCTGAGGATATACGGGGTATATTGGTTTGGCACCTGAGCATAGAGATGGACCCTATTAGTCCTCATTGGGTTTTATTTGATAGAACTTGAAATTGGACCGAGAGGAGGATGCGTGGTACCCCAATGGGACACCGTCGCATTGTGTACTCATCTAGTCAGATTTTTGGCTTTGTTCCTGTTCCTATGTTTTCTGAGATTGTAATATCTCAGCCTCTGGCTTCTGATTTTAACCTTTACTGTCTTATTTACTTCCTTATCAGCACCGATCATTAAACCAAGTCCGGACCATATCCACCGATTGCTGCTTCAATGATCAGAAACACTCTCTGAGGGATTCCAAGCAAAGGCCATGCCATAGTGCCCAAAATACAGTAGCAGTATATGCACCTAACACAATGTAGTGCAGTATATCACAACTATACACAACATGGGTGCAGTAACACAATATACACTTATACACAGTGCGCCCGATATCCTGCATGTGTCGCTTCCCCGCTCAGGTCCGACATCGTTTATCTTCTTCCTGGTGCATGTTAGTGCTGGGGCTTGCGACACATTTTGAAAGTTAAATCCTGCGCTCAGTTCAAATCAGTCAGATGAACACGCCCCCAAATTTGTGTCACATGGAAGCAGCGCAGCTGCGCCAAAAGCCGGTCGCGTGTGACACAATCCCAGTGCAGACACCTGTTGAATACCTGTCCAAGCCGCGTAATCCCCAAAAAAGTCCGACGAAAGTGCGACCCTTAGAAAATGAGTCCCACTGACTCTGCCCTGATCATCCTGTCAAAGGGTAAGGACTGCTCTCGTATTGAGAACTGGCGACCCATAGCTCTTCTCAATGTGGATAGAAAGGTTTTGACAACTGTTCCAGGCCGTAGTACATTTTGTGCTGTGTCTGAGAGGCAGTAGAGCAGGGCAAGGGGAATAAATGGAAGGGGTATTGCTGTTAACTCTTGATCAGGTTAACCACGAGTACTATGCCGGGCAGGTTAATAAATTGGCTTAAAATCTTATATGCAGGGTCATAGTTTCCTGCTTGTGAACAGTTGGATTGACCTCTCTTTTGATGTTATGCCTGGTGTTCGCCAGGGTTGTCCCTTGAGCCCACTGCTGTACGTGTTCGCGATTGGCCCAATCCTTAGGAGGGTTGATCGTGACCCATTGGTGGGAGTCGGGATGGACCACATGGCGGTGGTAGTGTATGCCACTGATGTCACCGTTTTTGTGTCCTCATGAGGGAAGGCACAATGGATGATATCAGAGGTTGACTACTACTCAGAGACTTCTGGGTCCAAGATCACCGGGATAAGTGTCAGAGACTCTAACCGGGAGAGGGAGGTCCAGGCTTTAATCTTCCGGACACTCTTCAACAGCCCCAAGACCGGCCAAAGTTCTCTGCATTGAATTTAATCAGGGGTATTACCCCGTGCAAAACTGGGACAGTAGCCGCTCTGAAGGTGGACCACTGGATGGGTTGGCCTGTGACCATCTGGGAGCAGGTCATCCAGATCAAAACTTACTTGCTCCTGATGGGGGTGTACAGTCTGTTCTTCCAGCTGTTATGGGGGAATAGGCTGAACCTAATCAAGAGGCAGGTTACTTACCGCACGAGGAGACAAGGAGGGTTGTGTATGGTCAACCCTGTGGCATCTCTAATAAATATTAAGATCAATGCTGCAAACCTCTGAAAAGAGACGGCTCCTCAGTGGGTTTACTATTGTAGGGGATGGTTTAGGCCTTTCTTCCAGGAATGGAAGACAGGAGGGTAAGTGAGGGACATGGGAATCTTACGCTACCTCGGTTGTAAAGGTGATTCACCGGTGGGGTCTGGAAATGTGGGAGATCAGGACCGTGCAGGACCATGCAGAGTACACTATTTGACAGGAGGGTTCTGTTTGCCCGTTTCCAGAAGCCTCTGGCCCTCAGGGATTGCCCAAGTCAGGATCTGGGAGTGAGTTTAATTTTTTTTTTATTCTATCAGGATCCCCTTGTAGTTTTGGGACGTGACTTGGCGCTGCTTCCATGGAAAGCTGAAGTGTAGGAGCTCTGAGGAAAGGGGTTGTCCCCGGGAGGAGTGTGGTGGCCTGCTGGAGAGCATGGACCACTTGCTGCTTCAGTGCCCCTTTAACACAGAGGTGTATAAAAGGGTGTGCGCTTCCATCCATTGGCCCGAGTTGGCCGGTCTCTCCTATGCGGAGTGGGCCTATGGAGCATTCAGAGGCCTGGGTGGCCGGAACCACTACACATTCTTCTTAGTTAACCTAGTGGTCAGTAGTGGTCTTAGTATTGCCACAACATAAAATCCTCCCAGTGGATGAGGTGGTCTCCAGGTCACATTCTTTCTGGAGTATGAGAGGCTGGTCATGGGGAGGACCTCGATCCTTTGGAGGGGGCTCTGTTTTAGTGAGCCTTAGTCTATGTGAGGTGTGAATGGGGAAGGGATGTTCGGTTTTGTGTATATGTTATATGATTATTGTTATGTTTTTTTACTTTCAATTTTAATAAAAGATCTACAGGATGTAACTCGGGATCAGAACAGGACAAGTATTGTAAAGTACGTTCTGAATTTCCTCACTTTAGATGTTCTATACAGTAGTTGGTCTTCGGAGGTAGAATTTTATTGGAGTCTTTTATTTCCCATTACATTTTAAATGTTAATTAGATTGAAATTCCATTTGTCAAATTCTATTTTTATATTGCGGCAAGAATAAAAAGGAACGATCTCTATATCAGGAATCGTATTCCTATAATTAAGCCCAATGACATCAATTCTAATCCGGTAGGAGACGGTCAGTCATGGGGCACATGACGCCACCCCTCGAAATCCGTCATAGAAGTCACCTTGAGATGCCAGAAACTTTCATCTGCTTAAGGAAGAAGAAGCAATGAGCTTACAGCTAAATAATGTAACTGGCGCCGAGCGTTTGAGAAGAATAGTTAATAAAGTTGTTGAAAGAAAACCCGCGTATCGGTTTAAGGATTAAGGTTTAATATCGGCCAAGTGCGTTAAGGAAATGAGGTCACGTTCATTCCCGAGCGGGAGCCGCCGCGCACATTTATATGCAAGACGTGGAGCAAGCGAAGGGAATATATAGACTAATTTACCTTTAATTATGATACTTGGATGTGAACTTACCTCAAAGGCCCCATCAAATATTCATTATATGGTTATATATATTAGTCTCACGGCTCTCGCCATTAGGGAATGTCAGATGATGACTACTTTTATTTGTTAAGGTTTATCCATTGTAATATTCCTTCAGAAAGAGCGCCACTCTTGTCAGCAGGCTGTGTGCGGTACTACAGCTCAGTGAATATCAAACATGGCCTAGGAATCATAGACGAGACTATAGTTGGGACGTGTTTCTTTGTACCGATTCTTGTCCAATTTGACTGCCTACCACCCAATGTTGATGGACAGTGTCCTGCTTCCCCTGGGAAACCGAATAGACAGGGTACACAGGACCTAATGGATATAATTAAAGAAATTTCTGGTCAATATTTATTTTATAGGCACTGTCCAACTTGTTCCCACCATAGGTCTGATCAATATCTGGTAGTCACCACCGGGAGAGTGGCACATCTATACGTAGTAAGGAAGACCAAAAACCAGTCCCATAGCTAAACCCTGGGATATTGCAGCCTCATACTGCAAAAACACTACCCACTAATTGGCAAAACATAAACCTCCCTGTTTTTCTATACTGCTACATCCCTTTTTGCCTGCAAGACAAACATGGATGGTCAGAGATGGAAAATCCCTTTAAAAATTAAGATTTTTCGGTGTTCAGGTATTTTTTGTGGGAAAGGCATTCTTATAACGCCGGGCAGCTCTTCTGATGCTTTATGTTTGGTTTTTTTGGTGTTTAAGAAGCTTTAAATGTTTGGTGGATATTTATTTTTTTTCTTAAAGGGGTGAAAAAATACATGATTACATTTTAAAGGGCTGACGGGAAGACAATGAAATATTGGTATGAAATGTTACTTTACACTCTCCCTGATGTTCTCTTGTTGATGTATCCGGTCACTGCTGAACTCACTTCCTGGGTGTCTCCTTTCTAGGAGCAGCGATCAACCAATCAGGAGTTGGAGGTGCCCACCCACCTTGGCTAGTGATTGGCTGTCTCAGTGCTTCCTGTTGGGGTTGGGAGACACCCAGGAAGTGGAATGCTATAAAGAATGGGAGTGGCAGTAACTTTCAGTCTGAGTGTTATGGAGGAGTACTTACCATCCTGTAATTTTGTGATTTTGCAGGGTGGCCATGGATCCCTCTCGCGGTGTTCAGTTGCCTTTACTGCTTCGCCCAGGTGGGAATTGAATGGAGTCTATTTTTGTACCCCGAATACGGAGGCAAGTTCCCGCTTTGTTTGAGATCTACATCTACCAAGTGAATCGTGAAGTCAGTAGAACTTGATGAACCCAACGTGAACAGACCTCACCACAGTATTGTAAAAATGTATAGAATTAGCCTATTTTTCTTAATTTTCATAATAAAATTATTACTTTTTTATCATTTTTAATTGTTTTTTCAAAATTGTTTATTTCATACATTAAAATTATTTCATACATTAATAATTTATACATTACATTTTTGTCAAAACTCCCATAAAAGAATCAGTAAACCGCCACGTGTAGTTTGTGTCCAAGCTGCCAAAATCATCAGTGCAGCTTAGGCCCCACCCATATTTACAAAGGCCATGCCCATATCTGCTGGGCGATATTATTAAGGGGTTAAATGTCATGTGACATAATAGTAGTGCCAATATCTCTGCTTAGATGCAAAACGTCTATTGATTCTGGACCTTCAGGCCATGGTTCTACCTCCCTGACCAAGAGAACATTGGGGCACATTTACTTACCCGGTCCAGTCGCGACCCAGCGGCGGGTTCTCCGACGTTGATTCGGATCAGGCTGGGATTCACTAAGGTAGTGCGCCCGATGTCAACCAGGTGTCACTGCTGCGCTGGAGTTCACCGGAGTTCACTATCCTATCCTGGGTGCAGGTAAGCGCGTGTCAAGCGACACATTTTTTTTTTAAATTCTGCAGTTTTTCCATGACCAATGACCAGGCCCACCACCACCACCATTTCCGTCGCACGCATGCCACAATCCGATCACGTGTGCCAAAAAACAGGGGCAATTCAGGGAAAAACGGCTTAAATCAGTAATATTTGGGAAACCCGAAAAAAAAAAACGATTCGGGCCCTTAGTAAATGACCTCCATTGTGCTTCTACAGAAGTGGTTTCCTCTTTTCCATCCCTTGCCATAAGGAGACCATGGTCTGAAGCTTCTTGTAGATAGAAACCTAACATTGACCCCAGGACCTTTGAGCTACAGCTCTGCTTCATCCTAGACCATGAGAACATTTAGTTCATGGAGAAGTGGTTGTAACTTTTTAACCCATTTATTAGTAGACCTTATTATGAAGTTATATGATGCCATAAGGAACCCATATTCTTATGTCTTTCTTTCTGCGTGATCTCCTAGAGAAGTATCTTATTAAAGTAGATGTCCAGGGTCCACACCCTGTGAGATAGTTGTATTGCTAACATCTCCGATTAGATATCCAAGATCTTCCATTGACCCAGGACCTTCAGCCTATGGTTCTACTTTCTTCCAGACCAATGGAACATATTCCTTCTATAGAAGTGGTTTCCTCTTTATCATTCCTTGTCATTCTTGATGATGATTTGTAGAGCAGAAACGTCCAGGCTTCAATCCACTGTGGTATAACTATGCAGATGACCATGATTAGATACAAGTCTTCCATTGACCTCCCCCCAAGATATTCGGGCCATGGCACTACCTTCCTCTGAGACCAAAAGAACACTCTAAAAGTGGTTGTCTCTTTCATCCCTTGTTATGGTCTTAAGGAGACCATATTGTGATGTCCTACTTTAGACATCATCTGAATCCCTTCTTAAACCAGGACATATTCAAATGGGTTTACCAGGAGAATACTAAATTAGAATATTAGAACCCCAAACTTTATTAGGAGCTCATATTCTGATGTTCTTATTTTCCGAATCCCATTGTAAATCAGTATCAATTTAAACAAGTTCTGGACCCTGTTGTATAATCCCAACATCTCCGATTAGATACAAGTCTTTGAGCCCAGATCCTTCAGTGTATGGCTTCATTTCTCCAAAGTCCTGGAGAACATTTAGTAAGAATAGAAGTGACCCATAATGTGCTAAAGATCTTGTGACGTCCTTTATGTATAATCTGAATCCCTTGTAGACCAACATCAATGGGGGTCATTTACTAAGGGCCCGATTCACGTTTTCCCGACGTGTTACCCGAATATTTCCGATTTGCGCCGATTTTCCCTGAATTGCCCCGGAATTTTGGCGCACGAGATCGGATTGTGGTGCATCGGCGCTGGCATGCACGCAATGGAAACGAAAACCCGATGGATTCGGAAAAAAACGCCGCATTTAAAAAAAAAAAAAAAGTGTCGCGGGACTCGCGCTTACCTTCACTAGGAATAGGCCGGTGAACTTCAGTGCATTCCGGCGGGCTTCGGGGAACTTCAGCGCAGCAGCGCCACCTGGTGGACGTCGGAGGAACTACCTTAGTGAATCCCGGCCGGACCCGAATCCACCGCACAGAACGTGCCGCTGGATCGCGAATGGACCAGTTAAGTAAATCTGCCCCAATGTCTCTAATGGCCCAGGTCCTTCAAGCTATGGTCCTTCAAGCTATGGTCCTGCTCCCACCAAGAGAACATTTTGCCTCTATATAAGGATGTCTCTTCCTCTTTATAAGACAATGTTGATGTTCTTCTTTCGCCATTATCTGACGCTCCTTGTAGACCAGTATGAATTTAAAGGGTTTATCCAGGATTCATATAAGATACAGTCATGGAACAGCCGGATGAGATAATATTCTGCTGCCTTCAGAAAATGTTTAGTTACAGAACAATTTTCTATAAAGTTTATGAAACAAACAACACAAACTATTAGAGATCTGATCATAAAGCGTCTTCTCTTAAATATCATCAGGGAAAGGCAATTCATCCATTATTAAGATTCTCCAGAAACAACTCAGGAAACGTTGACTGTGGTGATAAAAGAAGTTAATGTAATGTCTTCATCCCTGACATTTACAAGTGTGCGCTCTACAAAAACAATACACATGTATATCTGATACGTTCCATGTCTGTGAATAGGAAGCAGTGACCTTGTAATTAGCAGATAATATGGTGCAGGAACATGGCTCATCCATCTGGTGATGTATAAAGGTAGTGCTATTATCATGCAGGGATGAGGGTCTTTTCAGTCTCTATACTAATTACATTCAATGTAGTTGTTCATTTCCAGCTATTTGGCTTGAGATGAGTCACTTATATACCACTGGTTGTAAGTAAAAGATTTAGAGAGGTTGGACAGGATTAGTAAAGTAATTACTGACAGTGAGAGTCCTGATTACTGCAGGACTCTCCATATCAATCACTGTGTGTGGGCGGGGTCATCAGGACTCTCACTGTCAATCACTTGTGTGGGCGGGGTCATCAGGACTCTCACTGTCAATCACTGTGTGTGGGTGGAGTAATCAGGACTCTCACTGTCAATCACTGTGTGTGGGCGGAGTAATCAGGGTTCTCACTGTCAATCACTGTGTGTAGGCGGAGTAATCAGGACTCTCACTGTCAATCACTGTATGTGGGCGGAGTAATCAGGGCTCTCACTGTCAATCACTGTATGTGGGCGGAGTAATCAGGGCTCTCACTGTCAATCACTGTGTGTGGGCGGAGTAATCAGGACTCTCACTGTCAATCACTGTATGTGGGCGGAGTAATCAGGACTCTCACTGCCAATCACTGTGTGTGTGGGCAGAGTAATCAGGACTCTCATTGTCAATTACTGTGTGTGGGCGGAGTAATCAGGACTCTTAACCATCTCTCTTTGGAGTCCGGTCAGGATTTAAAGCTTTTTTGGGGAGCAGAAATCTTAATTTTCAAAAAATAAATTCTACAGTGTACCCATAATGCACAGTTATGATATCAGCGCCTTCGTATACTGCTTGTCCCATGCCTCAGGCTTCTGACCTTCAATAATCTTCTATCATTTCTTACCATTGGGTCTTGTACCTGGACCCTGTGCACCATCACATACTTATTTCTTCTCCACAATCTGTGGTGTAGTCTATAGAAATATTAATATCTTGGGGAAATATCTAATGTTCAGCTGTAAAGATTCTTTCCCAGGAAAATGAATGATTTATCTGTACGATTCTTGGCTGATTTCTTTAGGGACACATCACAGGCGGTGACATTTATTATATATGGAGCCGCTATATATACTTTTACATTATAGGTTTTACTGTATATGAACATCATCATTAATGGGAATTTGTTGGTCTCCTGGGAATGTGTATGTGACTGCGTCTTACAGGTAACTTAGTATTAGTGACAGTCGCTGCTTCATAACTATTGATAATTTATAGATCGTTGATCATTTCTGTTCTTTTCTCATGTTGGCCGCTGTGTTGCCGTGGGCCTTAGGGGTATAAGGTCTCTGAGGATATACGGGGTATATTGGTTTGGCACCTGAGCCATAGAGAATGGACCCTATTAGTCTCCTCATTGGGTTTTATTTTGATAGAACTTGAAATTGGACCGATGGAGGATGCTGTGGTACCCCAATGGGACACCGTCGCATTGTGTACTCATCTAGTTCAGATTTTTGGCTTTGTTCCTGTTCCTATGTTTTCTGAGATTTGTAATATCTCAGCCTCTGGCTTCTGATTTTAACCTTTACTGTCTTATTTACTTCCTATCAGCACCGATCATTAAACCATAGTCCGGACCATGATCCACCGACTTGCTGCTTCCAATGATCAGAAACCACTATCTAGAGGTATTCCAAAGCAAGGCCATGCCATAGTGCCCAAAATACAGTAGCAGTATATGCACCTATACACAACATGTAGTGCAGTATACACAACTATACACAACATGTGGTGCAGTATACACAAATATACACACTTATACACAACATGTAGTGCAGTATACACAACTATACACAACATGCAATGCAGTATACACAACTATACACAACATGTAGTGCAGTATACACACCTATACACAACATGTAATGCAGTATACACACCTATACACACTTATACACAACATGTAATGCAGTATACACACTTATACACAACATGTAATGCAGTATACACACCTATACACACGATACACAACTATACACAACATGTAGTGCAGTATACACAACTATACACAACATGTAATGCAGTATACACACCTATACACAACATGTAGTGCAGTATACACACCTATACACACTTATACACAACATGTAATGCAGTATAAACACCTATACACAACATGTAGTGCAGTATACACACCTATACACAACATGTAATGCAGTATACACAACTATACACAACATGTAATGCAGCCACACAACTATAACCAACAACATGTATGCAGTCTACAATACTACACAAATGTAGTGCAGTATACACAACTATACACAACATGTAATGCAGTATACACACCTATACACAACATGTAGTGCAGTATACACACTTATACACAACATGTAATGCAGTATAAACACCTATACACAACATGTAATGCAGTATACACACCTATAAACGACATGTAATGCAGTATACACAGCTATACACGACATGTAGTGCAGTATAAACACCTATATACAACATGTAGTGCAGTATATACAACTACACACAACATTTAATACAGTATACAGACCTATACAACTATACATCCATTCATTCACACACAGTCTCCTACATCCATTTACTCACACACAGCACTGCTCCAACAATTTACTCACACACAGCTCTGCTTCAGGCATTTATACACACACAGCTCTGCTACAAATTTTCAATCACACACCCCTTGCTAAGTTCACTCACTCAGCACTGCTACATACATTAAATCTCACGCAAACAGCTTTTCTTCATATCCAGTCCCAGCTGCAACTTCTGCTCTGGCCCCATCCGCTGGCCCCAATGCTGACTGGCAGCTAGAAGGGGTTTAAGGACCTTGCAGTGATGCAGAAAGCATGTGATCAGTCACATGATTCTGACATCACTCTAGGTCAGTGATGGCAAACCTTTTAGAGCCAGGGTGCCCAAAATACAACCAAAATCCACTCTCCTGTCGCAAAGTGCCAACATGACTATTTAAGCAGTAACTTGCTCATCACTGCTGTATCACAGGTTTCAATACAATAGAAAGAAGATGGAGACATTTGGAATGTACCTTTCTTCCAGGCATCCAAGGATGCGTCACTTTAAAATAGCACTGAGCATGGCACGTCCTCTGTGTCTTAGACCACAGTAGAAAGCCAGAGAGTCCTCTCTGGCAAACAAACTGTGCTGGGGTGAAGGTTTGGGTGCCCACAGAAAGGGCTCTTAGTGCCACCTCCGGCACCCGTGCCACAGGTTCGCCACCACTGCTCTAGGTCCTGCAGTTGTAGTCCTGTCGGGACAAGCAGGGAGGGGGAGAGCCGTGCAGATGCTCCTGACATCAGGACAATAAGATACAGGTACTTTTTTTTTCTTGCCAAAAACTGCATCCTATAGTTCTAGAAATACGGTAACTAAATTCTGAGGGCAGCAGCTATTGAAAAAAGTGACTTTTCCAATGAAATACAAGAGCAGTAGGGAATTAATGGACGTTTCACCTATTCTGTAGACAAATCCCAATGGTTAACAGATGTTCTCATTCCTACCATACAATACACCGAGTGCGAGAATGAGGATTATTGATCGCTCGGCCGCTGCGGAGCAGATACTGAGGCGCCGCTTTTTATTTCCTGAACCAACGCCAGGCCCAGTATTAATGGGGAATGTATAGTGTGACTTGGCAGCAAGAGGCCGCAGCTGATGGATCTCTACTAGAGACGAAGAGTCATTATTGCGCCATTCATCAACCCGAACATCGTCCCGAGGAGAACATTTACCATATGAGGACTTCCAAAATGTCTGATGGAGTAAAGGAGGGAAGACATTTCCTAAACCAGTTATATCTGCTAAAGCTCTATAGGGGGAGTATTATGGATGAGGTAACAGAAGGGTGAAGCTACTGAGAAGAGGAGCTAGTGATAGGGGACTCAATATGAAGGATCAGCAAGACTCGAAGAAAGTTGTGAAAGAGATTCTTTTGGAGCTCCGTCACTGAGTTATGGTCTCCAAGATAGTGTCCTACGGAAGACAACCTCCCAAACGTTCTTGAGATATCTCCACTTCCATCAAAAATGGTACTTGAGGGTTAGCGGGATTCCCCAAATGGCCTGAAATCCATCGTCACTGTTTGACCCAGTCTTCTTCAACCAGGTTTCTCAAACGAAGCTTCTGGTGGCCCAATGGCAAAACAACCCATCCACCATGTTTGATACTTCCTGTGAGTGTGCAAAGGTTGTAAAGCTTCAAGCTATGAAAGCCCAGTCCCCCCTTCCTTCCACATAGACTTAGCAGTCAATCCCCTCTCTAGAAATGCCCCCGCAGGCTCCCTGTGAACTGCAGGAGAGCAACAGAGAACCAGATCTCCCCACCTCCTTAAACTCCAAAAATGAAAGTGGACAGAAAGCATCGACAATGTATTCCTGAAAGCTTGGTTCTGGTTCTGTATCAAGGCAGTATATGTCGAACAATTTTAAATATTAGCGCACTGCGTCCGGGTGCCATAGACCTCAATGGGGGCCATGATGTGGCTGCAAATTGTACGGCCACATGACAGCTCCCATTATTGTCTTGTCGATGAGGCTGAACATGGAACGGCACTCAATGATAGATGGGTATTGGAGATAGGCACAACACAATTCAAAGGGAAAAGAATTTTACCCCGATTGGAGGCTTATGGTTGCAGTTTTAATTGTGTACAAAGCTTAACGGTTCCAAATCTCTGATAGGCACACAACTTAACAGTTACAAGTCGCAAACATACAAATCAGGTCATAGTAGTTGATAAACGGACGTCCTTTAATGGTGACACTCAAGCAGGAAAAACTGGTTGGTGATCTGCAGCCTTCCCGTGGTCCCTTGTAATCTCGGAGCCCACTCTACCTAACAGTTATAGCTCAAGTCTGGTATAGGTTCAGGGTGGTCTTCAGGAGGAGAATCAGAGATATTTGTTAACAGGTGTAACCCGGGCTGGATTAAGGTTGGTGGGGGCCCCCACTGAATGTAACATACATACACAACCTCCTGCTCACTATCCACTAGTTATGTGATACTGGGAGTGTGCTTCTCTGCATCACTCCCCCCAAAAAAACAGCTGCAATGGCTGAGTTTAGTGTGTGCCAGTAACTCAGACATTGCTGCTGGTGGAGGCCCCTAATAGTAGTTGGATGGTGGAGGCCCAGGGTCACGCGCCCCCAGAGCCCACACGGTAATCCGTCCCTGGGTGTAACAATTGTGTAATACGTGTAATGTAATTGTGTAATGGATGCAAAGGCTCAAGCAATTAGATCCCACCCCCACATATTCTTACCCATAGACATAGCAGTCAAACCCCTCTCCAGATATGTCACCACAGGCTCCCCCTGAACTTCAGGAGAGCAACAGAAAACTAGATTCCCCTCACCACTCTCTCTACTGGGTTAACCCTTATTTTGCCCTATATTCTTCTTTAAAGTGACAGTATACACAGCAGTGGTCTCTATGCCGCAGCAGCTTCTGGTATGATTATTACATGATATTTTGGTGACATGTCTCCCTGCATCAGTCCTGCCCTGAAAAATGTAATTTCACGGCCTAATGCACTTAATTCCGTTACGTGGAGTATCTGTTACTTACACCTCTCCCAGACATGGAGAAGCCAATGAATATTCCAGACGATACACGGGGGGAATGGATAGGCTGTATATAGCCATCATATAGTTGTCTTATGTTAGTGATTTGTGTGGGATGAATGTCTTATGTCACATTGTACATCGTCACCATTAGTCACACATCAATTCCTCATTAAACTTTGCAGAAAATGAAGTTGTCCTCTAAAGGCACAAGTCGAGGAGAGGCCATACTGAGGTTTTATTAAATTTTGTGTGGTATATTATACAGGGGGATATTGATGGTTAATAAATAGTCCACATTAGTGGACTCCTTGGACCGGTGCTGGACTGACCCACCAAAGCATCTTAGGACCCCAGGCTCTAACCTAATACTGGAACAACCTAATTTGGAGTCTGATAAGGTCTGTTTCCTTGGTAATGATGAAGAGTAGGTCCACAGAACCCCATCCAACACTGCCTAGGACATGGGGGGGGCAGTATTTAATAATGTTATGACAGTCCTTAAATAGGACCTTCCATCACCTGATCCATGTGGAGACGAACATAATGAATAGGCTGCTACCCAAATTCAGGGGCAATTTGAATTGATTTTCTAGCCCCATGGTTGCTGAGATATCAGTCCCAGTATCTGACAATTATAATCCTCTCTACTGTCGGAGAGAAGGAGCTGGAGCCAAGGAAGGAGCATGTGTTATAGAAATCTTTCTGACAAGCAGGAGATTATCATAACACTCTCCTCCTCCTCTGCTCCAGCTCCTTCTCTTTGACAGTCGAGAGGATTACAATTGTCAGATACTTGGACTGATACCTCAGCAACCATGGGGGCTAGAAAGAAAATGGAGGCCACTGATTGGCTAAAGCTGCCATTGGATCCCCTGAAGCTTCCACGCTAATTGGGAATGTACATTAAATTAATGGCGGATTGAAGCTGGGGAAGTTTATCTCAATTGTATTAATTTACTGCAGGCCCTCCAAAGGTTTGAATGGGTTATATTGCAAAAACAACCCCTTGTATATTCTTAATAACCCAAAGACAACAGCTAAAAAAACCCAGAAAATTTCAACTGAATGGCGTTGTGTAATACTCCATTTGGCCTGTAGTGGCCGCTGCAGGGGGAATGTACAGTTTACGGTAATAAACCTTCCCATTGGCAGTTGATTCAGGGGGTCTTGGATATTACACTAGATGATTACCGACAATAACACTTGTAATACAGGGGTCGTCAGCAATTAACCACCAAACTTCTCCCACCAGTCTTGTACTTAAGGGTTAACAATAATTTTTCATGTAACTTAGCTCTGTGTAATCTTTTGTACTTCTCAATAAAGACCCAGCAATGTATCTCCATTCTCTCCGTAATAATCACGTTGGTTGAGTATTTGGCGTCTACCCTGTGATTAAGCCTAAGTGAATGGTATTAGGCTTCACACGACGTCTGTAGGTAGAGCCAGCGGGGTCCAGAAGCCGAATCATCGGGGGTCTCTGAAGATTAAAACCTGATTTATGGCTGTTTAAGTAAAGAACGCAACAGGACGGGGTCACATTAACATGGGGATAAGAAAAGACTGGAAATTACAAAAGAAAAGATCTGATGATTCTTCACAATGCAAAAATATTCCAAAAAATGTGCGCGTTTGGAAGTGGATGCCCTTAAGCGAGCAAGAACATGGCCATGTGACAGCTGTAGTGTGTACAGAGGATGTAATGTGGGTACAAGGCTTGGTTGTTACAATGACTGGTGGTAAAGGCAAAAAGATTGGTGATTGCAGTCCCAAGACAGGCATGTGTTATGGGTCACATCCCCATAAAATGAACTTTGTTATCTTACCTGGCATACAGCCAGATACTGCAGCACGTCAGAGGGGGGGTGTCTTGATCGGCAAACTCCAGCAGCTCCTCCTATCCTGACTCATTTCTAGTCCTCCCCATGTCCCATCCCTCCTTCAGTGTGATGTCTTCTAAGGTCCTTTAACTAACATTTGCCGTATCTAACCCATGTATGTATCAGAAATCACAGTATGCCTCCATGTAGGCATGGGGAGAAGTAGGAGTCTATAGAGGCTGTTGTGATTTCATGTGATTAGATACATACATGGAGATTTTGCAACTGTTAGTGGTTAAAGGACCTTAGATGACTTCACCCTGGTCACATGATATGAAGTTCTGAATGGTGAGAAAGAGACATGAGGAGGAGTGAAAATAAGGACACACCCCTCTGACTTACAGCGAGATCTGAGTGTATACCAGGTAAGATAACAAAGTTGATTTTATGGGGATGTGAGGGAAACAATTTTTAGCTAAAAGCAGGGAGGCGTTTAGTAAATAGGGCTCTACGGGAACCTGTCACTTGCTGTATTACTGAAAAATGTGATGACATGTTCCTTTTAAGGTTACATAGTTAAAAATGGTTATCGGTTAAAGTCTTTCCTTTGGGGGCACACAGCATAATTGTTGCAGAGTGCAAAATCACAGTATGCTTCCATGTAGGCATGGGGAGAAGTAGGAGTCTATGGATGCTATTGTGATTTCATGTGATCAGATACATACATGGAGGAGATTTTGCAACTGTTAGTGGTTAAAGGACCTTAGATGACTTCACCCTGGTCACATGATATGAAGTTCTGAATGGTGAGAAAGAGACATGAGGAGGAGTGAAAATAAGGACACACCCCTCTGACTTGCAACTAGATCTGAGTGCATACCAGGTAAGATAACAAAGTTGATTTTATGGAGATGTGAGGGAAACAATTTTTAGCTAAAAGCAGGGAGGCATTTAGTAAATAGGGCTCTATGGGAACCTGTCACTAGCTGTATTTCTGAAAGATGTGATGACAGGTTCCTTTTAAGGTCCCATAGTTTAGGTGCAAACTGCAGGAATTGAAGAAGTGTCTCAGACACATATGTGTCGCACATGACCGTTTTGTGTCTGCCTCACTATTCTTCATGGATCATGTGGCCCATGATCCATCTGTCCCACGGACTAATACAATACTAAATAGCGGGGGCCACTTATAATGAGGACTATTAAAGGATGATTCCATGCGGAACAAATACCATTACCGTCCCCTATAGCGCTGCCGCCTCCAGCTCTTAGGCTATATTCACACTGACGTATGGGGGACGTATATACGGCCGCCGTATATACGGCCGATATACGTCCCCCATAGGCAGCAATGGGCGCACGGCACCCTACGGGAGCGGGCACCACACGTGCGGCACCGTACTGTTCCGTACCCGGAGAAAGATAGGACCTGTCCTATCTTTATCCGTAGTACGGCGCCGTGCGCCATTAATTCCTATGCAGAGGGGCGGGGGTGAGCTGCGCTCACCTCCTCCTCCTCTCCCCGTACACTGCCGTTGCCCGCTACGGTACGGGCGGGCAACGGCAGTGTGAATGTAGCCTTATACAACGCATCCGACTCGCCTACGTCTATATAATGAATAGCGCCATTTTCCGATAAGATCTGCTGAATCTTGGTATTTGAATTCTGTGATGGAACATGGAAAAATAAAAATTGCATATATTATAAAGAGATAAGAGTAACGAGTGGCATATAGTGTAATATACCCAGCGTCATACACAATATTAACCAGTTCTGAGCTGATGGGGGGAGTAGTCCTTCTCAGGGTCATCTCTTGCCTATAATGAGGAGCTTTCAGGATACGACTTTCACTATGGAGGACTTGTCATACATTCAGTGTAATGATATGAATTAGCAGAGTGTGATTCTTACTTCCTCCAGTGGGGGCAGTGTAGGGAAACAAGACACTCGATATCACAGATTACCACAGATCACTGAAGGCTTTTATTGTGATCTGGATGGAGTTTGTCCATCAGCATTCATAGACGATTTTTCAAGGTATTTGAGATTTGCATTTAGCATTTTTTAAAGTAAATCTACCACCTGGATGAAGGACTGTAAACCAAGCACACTGACATACTGGTGTGCGCCTCCTCTGGAAGGACCCGCCTTTCTTTTAGCTTTTTATGCTCTGGTATTTACATATGATTATGTAAATGAGCCTCAGGGGCTCATGAGCTGAGGGAACCTCGGACTAATTTACATAATTTTTTAACTTTTTCTTAAATACCAGGGAATAAGAAGCTAAAAGAAGAGCAGATCCTGGAAGAGGGGGCACACACCAGTATGTAAGAGTACTTGGTTTACAATCCTTCATCCTGGTGGCAGATTTCCGTTAAATGATTTGGAAGGACTTGAGGTCTTGGAATACACCCGAATAAACGACAGATTATCCGCACGGGGATTAATCCTATTAAATTGGGATAATCCTGATCCGCCAACACATCCTTTGCATATTTGAAGCAGGGATCTCAATGTTCGGGTCCTCTTGTGAATATTTGTAGAGTCGGCCATACTGTAGTCAGATCCAGAACACGTCCACCTACAATCAGGTGAGTTGAGGTCTTTGCCTCAGGCACCAAAATAGAGGAGACAGCATCAGCCACTACAACGCAGGACCTGCCGCTTACAAATACTGCGACGTGCAACTCGTGTGCTGTCAGGGGGCGCATGCTCCCACCTATGTAGGGGGGGAGACCAGGCATGGGCAATAACATGATATATTCCTCTAGGATGGGGGGGG
The DNA here is from genome assembly GCA_019512145.1 of Engystomops pustulosus. Classification (NCBI taxonomy): domain Eukaryota; kingdom Metazoa; phylum Chordata; class Amphibia; order Anura; family Leptodactylidae; genus Engystomops; species Engystomops pustulosus. The sequence goes on from CM033643.1 coordinate 217,546,226, forward strand.
CTTTCTATTGTTCACCAGTAGGTCCACAGTCATTAGTGATTTACTATACATTAGTGCCTACATTAAATGGATAGATACATACTTACCCAAGGCCCCGAATTTTCAGAGAGTCCTAATTTGAATCCTGGCAGATTTGTTTATGTGTTGGCTCCAAAAAGTTGTGATGTTTGTGAAATGGTTCCCCCACCCAGTTCCAGGGCTGGACCCTATGCTCCATGGGTTTGAGGGACATTTTCATTGGAATCTTACAGTCTTTTGGAAATTTTGGATAAGTCGGGGTAAAGAACCTAGAAACTGGGATTCCATTCATCAGAAAAGTGTAACTTGAGACACAATGGGGCAGATTTACTTACCCGGCCCATTCGCGATCCAGCGGCGCGTTCTCTGCACAGGATTCGGGTCCGGCTGGGATTTAAGAAGGGAGTTCCTCCGCCGTCCACCAGGTGGCGCTGCTGCGCCGAAAATAATCTTAACGCCCCGGAATGCACCATCCCATAGAAGGTGAAGGTGAGCGCTTCCCAAGCGACACATTTCGGTTTTTAAATGCGGCGGTTTTTCCGAATACGTCGGGTTTTCGTTCGGCCACGCCCCCCCGATTTCTGTCGCGCGCATGCCGGCCCCGATGCGCCACAATCCGATCGTGTGCGCCAAAAACCCGGGGCAATTCATGTACAAGCGGCGCAAATCGGAAATATTCGGGTAACACGTCGGGAAAACGCGAATCGGGCCGTTAGTAAATGACCCCCAATGTATCCGCTCTGGGATGAGTAAATCTGCGTGTCCACCGGCCAGTCGTGTCTTCTGGTGGAGGTGACGTGAGGCGACCATAGAGGCGACCTCCCTACTCATTATACTGGGACATAAAGGAATCTCAGGCTCTGGGATGAAAAACAAAGACGCAGGCGGAGAAGATGTGAGACGTGAAGCAGGACTCCGGCCTCCATGGAGAGACGCTCTTCTCAGGACCTTGGCCTCGGGAGGTGGTTGTGTTCTTATCTCCGGTCTTCTTCCCATTCATTAGGATTAGTGCGTCCTCCTCAGCGTGACCACCGCTAAGCCGCCAGACACAATGGGGAGAAGAAGGAGCATCTTATTACCCAACGTCACCGAAACAAAGCGCCAGATGAGGACATGGCTTCCCAACATCCAGAATCCTCATGGGGGCTTCACAAGGACTTTTATGTAGCAGTATTCTTACATCCATATCCTTATTCCCATTTATCAGCTTTTAGAAGAGGACACAGTCTTTCCTCACGGTCTACATAGCACAGCGCCGTACATTGTATAGTGGTTGTGCTTGGTATTGCAGTCATTTTAAAGGGACTAAACTATAAACCGTCCATTTGACTCATGGACATCACAGCCCAGTGATGAGATCTTAGCCGTCACTATAGCATTGTGGTAGCGCGTCCTGGCCACTGCATTCTGTATGGCGAATTGGGTGTCAGAACCCACTAATTCCTAATACACAACAATATAGTGTGGGCCATCGATAGTCTTGGACAATCCGTTTTTTGAGACAAGAGCGCCACCTCTGCCTGCAGGTTGTATATGGTATTGCCTCTCAGTTCTATTAACGTTAATGGAGCTAAGCTGCAATACCAGACACAACCTAGCAACTGGTGTGGCGCTGTTTCCAATTAACAGCTTCCATGTTTTTGTAATCTATGACAACCCCTCTAAGAATATTTATAGTCTATTGATGGTTAATCTTGGGTGCGCTGTCACTCCTCCCTCCTGTCGATTCGCTGTGTATGATGTCAGCGCTATGGAGCCACATACAATAACCCAGCGCCGGATGCGGGGCGGCTGTCACTGCTGCCATGTCAGGATACCCTCAGCTTTCCCAAAGTTTCTTAAGAGCTGTCAAGGCGGGAAGCATTGATCTGGCGCCTGGCACAGCACCCGCTCTCCGCTTTGATCTGTGCCAACAGAAGAAGCGAAACTTACAGAAAGCGTTTCATGTCATTATTTGTGTTTGTTCTTTTCTCTTGTTTTCTTCCTTTATAAAACGACTTTTTCACGTGAAATCGAGATAATGAGCGGCAGAGGTGAGACGCGGCTTATTTCAGTCATTGTACACTGCGTTTTAAAGGGAACCTGTCACCAGGAGTGTCAGTTTTAGCTGGTGACAGGTTCCAACAACCTCTGCTATGCTGGTTCCGGATACTGACACTACTTTATAAAAGTTTATTTCATATTACCTGGCTGCCTGCCAGCAGCATGTGATGAGTCCCGGGGAGAGGCAGCTCCTCTACACTCATCCAGCTCCCTCCCCACTTCCTGGAATGTGGGTTGAGCAGACAGAAGACCGAACAGGTGTGAAGACTGCATGGAGGGAGGAAGGGAGCTGGATGAGTGTAAAGGAGAGGAGACGGAGACACAGGCAAACACATGCTGCTGCTGCCCCTCCTCTGGGACTCACCACATGCTCCTGGCAGGTAGCCAAGTAATGTGAAATAAACTTTTGTAAGCTACTAAAATTATCCAGAATGCTGACAAATGGATTTTTAAAATCAGCATAGCACAGACTATTGGACCCTGTCACTAGCTGAAATTTACATTGTGACTGGGTGAAATGACATGTGACCGGGTGCCCATTATGGGGGCCTTGATTCGCCCCCAAATTGTGTGTCCCTATAACAGGCCCCTTACCGCTTGTGTGCATGAGGCCTTAGTCTGTCCAGATTCCTGTATAGGAGGGAAAGTGCAGAGGATAAGTTGTAGTTTGGGTGCTCATGGGTGAAAAAGTGCAATATTTAAAGGGGTTGTCCACTTTCATAAAATAATTGATTTGGTTTGTGTAACGAAAGGTTATACAATTTTCTACATCAGTTCCTCACAGTTTTCTAGATCTCTGCTGTCTGTCAGTGTATGGGAAGCTTCGCAATTTTTTTCTGTGGTCATGTGATGCCACACAGGTGCACGGCTCATTAGCATCACAGACAGTAATCGGAGCCGTGTTTTATAAACGAGTTGTGTCATATCACATGACCATGGACAGATTTCTGTCCCAACTAGGAAGCTTCCCATAGAAGGACAGCAAGCAGAGATCTTAAAAACAATGAGGAATTTATACAAAAAGTATATTAGAAAATTGTCTAACTTTTCGGAACACAAACAATATGAATTATTTGCTGAAAGTGGTCACTAAATATGTGTTGAATGTAAGAACTCTTTGTATACGGCCGGTCGTGTTCCTTCAGTATGAGCCGTCCATCTCCTCTCATCCGGCGATGTGTCGGCTGCTGAGGATTCTCCTAAGTGTTTTGCTGTATCCTGAAGTCCATTTGTTTATGATCTGCATCGAGCAGCTACTTGGCCCGGATATCAATCTGTCACGTTGTGCTCACATCCTTAAATTTAGTGGCGGATGCCGAGTCATAAACACACCGCACCATTGCTCTATGTGTAGCATCATCCCTAAGCTGCACCCTAAGACATACAGGGCCACATTTATCACTTTTGTGCGCCTAAGTGTAGTAGTTGCGCCTAAATTCGGGCGCACTGTTTAGCCAGAATTATCACAAGCTACAACCATCTGTGATAAGTATATTTTCTGCCTCTTATTAATCACTTTACTTTAACACAGTTTAGGCGCAATGTTAGATTCGGGCACTTACATGTGATCCTGCTACAAGCTCCTCTCTGCTTCTCCCACAGCCCAGAATGAAGATAACACTCACAGCAGCACCCAGGTGTGTGACACCCAGCACCCAGTGACCTCCTCAGCAGCACCCAGGTGTGTGACACCCTGCACCCAGTGACCTCCTCAGCAGGGGCTTCTCCTGGAGGGGATCCCCCAGTGCTGGTCTCCTGCTGCACCCCTGTAATTCTGCACAATATCCCCCTCAGACACTGTGCAGAATTACATGGGGGACACTTGTTTGTAGTATCTGCAAACTTGTGCAAACTTCTCTTGCTCTTGCTCTGAGCTCAGCGTTTTGCAGAATATTTTGTAAATAGAAGGTGATGAACTGTAAATAGAGTCTGCAGCTCCTGTCTGTAATGTATCTAATGTATCTATTATATCAGTGATGGCAAACCTTTTAGAGACCGAGTGCCCAAACTACAACAAAGACCCGCTTATTTATCGCAAAGTGCCAACACAGAAATGTAATTAGTGATTTATACTCCCTTCTCTGTTACAGTTTTCATTGATACCAGCCCCTGATGCACCAATAAAGCAGAAAATAGTCCCAGGTACAGCTGTCACTTTAAAATAGCTCTGTGCACAGCAAGTCCTGGGCTGTCTGGGACTGCAGGAAGATACCTGGAGTCCTCTCTGGTGATGGCCTGGGTGCCCACAGAAAGGGCTCCGAGTGCCACCTCTGGCACCAGTGCCATAGGTTAGCCATCACTGTATTATATGTTTCAGTGTCTGCAGAGTATCTAATGTATCTATTTGTATCTATTATATGTTCCAGTGTCTGGCTGAGCTCTGCTGCTAGAAATGAGCTGTTCTGCACAGGGGCTCAGTGCTTTCCTCTCAGTTAACGCCACCTTCGGGCTGGAGTGTTTTTGCGCCTAAATGAAAACGTTGCAAGTGATGAATATCATTAGGCGCAGCAAAACATCTGGATTGGTAAGATAGATGCTTATTTTTGCTGCGCGGCTAGTTTGGCGTTTAATCGCAAAAATGGCGCAAAAACGGTGCGCCTGAATGAAAAGGCGCAAAAACGACAGAAAAAACAAGTGATAAATGTGGCCCACAGTATATGATAGTCTGTTATAGGGGAATTGGGGTCCCACTAATTGGTATAAGGATATCTGTATGGGAACCTTGGCGATGAGCTTAGTTAATAAGTTAAAGGGAACCTGTCACCAGGGACCTCATTTTCACTAATGACAGATTGTAAAAGCCCAACACCTGCAGTGCACATCTGCCTGTCTGCCTTTTCTAAGCATTTGCATTACAATATAATTGTGTGTTATAACTTACCTTGCACCCTGACAAAATCCTGGGGTAGTCACAGGGGCTGGACTTTGGTTTGGATGCATTTAAAAAAACAACATGTGGCTTGTCTGTGTTACTCACTCCTCAGAGCTTGGCCCCCACCTTTGTGCTCCTGTATAGCTCCACCTCATGCTTCTTCTCAGAGGTCACAGCCTGGTCAACCTGACATCAGTGGGGGAGGGACAAGCTGTACAGAAGCACAAACATGGAGACAGCCTGCAGCTCAAACAAGTCACATGTTGTTTTTTGAAATGCATCCAAAGCAAAGCCCAACCCCTGTGACTACCCCAGGATTTTATCAGGATGCAAGGTGCAGGTATCATGGGCTTTTACAATCTGTCTTTAGTGAAAATGAGGCCCCTGGTGACAGGTCCCCTTTAAGGATTTTAATATATGGACAAAAATTGGATTTTAAAAGTTATTGGGGGAAGAGCAATCGAGGGCACAAGTGCAGCGCGGGGGAAGTGTTGGACACTTTTGTTTCCTGGTCTTTAACCAGAACTACTACAATAACTAGTCCATTTTGCATTGGATATTGATGGATCTAATCCCAAATTTGCCTTGTTTTTCTATTACGCCACCAATCTGTAGGGGCTGACACCGGGCCCCTGCATTGATCACCTGTTTATTACCGTTGGGAAGTATGATGGCTTAGTGGTTAGCATTACAGCCTTGCAGCGCTGGGGATCTGGATTCAAGTCCCAGGGTCAACATCTGAAAAGAGTTTGTATGTTCTCTCTGTGTTTGCGTGGGCTTCCTCCAGGTCCTCCGGTTTCCTCCCACACTCCAAAACATACTGGTAGGTTGGTTAGATTGTGAGCCCCATTGGGGTCAGGGACTAATTTGGGAAGCTTTGTGCAGCGCTGCGTAATCTGTGTGCGCTATATAAATAAAGAATTATTATTACCGACTGCTGGATATTCATGGATGGAGTCTGCAGTGTAGTGGCCGTTCTGAGGTACTGCAAGCAGAACTATAACTTGGTGTATACGAGTTTTTGTCTTCCCCTCTCTTGGATGGACAAGCATCGAGCACAAACAAGTAACCCAATAACAAAGCGTATAAATTCATGTATAAAATAAGATTTATTTGCTCTTTTTTATCTTTTTTTTTTGCAGATCTATATACATTTGTACATATTCTTCATGCTTAAGACCAGCCTTCAGTGTTCAAGTCTTGTTGAATGATACACGAGCAGCTTTAGTGTATAAAATAGTTTATTACTATCATAAATAAAATTCAACTTTTTTTACAATTTTTATATAATTTCTTCTTCTTTTTTTTTTTTTTTTACAAATATTCTTTGTGCTTGTTTTAAAAATACCAGCATGGAAATTAGACATATACACGCGAAAACCTCCAGAAACGGGTGACAGAACACATGGGCCGTGTCTCCGGGGAGATCGTAGAACATGGCACCGACACAACACCCGATCCATTTCCCCTGGAGAGTAATGGACCTGTCAGATGTTTGGTGGTCTTCACAGAAGAAGACACAGAATAGTCAAAAACTTCCACAGTGGTTGAGTCATGATGATCGGTAGAGATGCCTCGTTGACGCCTCTAGCTACTAGCCATGGCTATGATTGGCCGGGGGGTGTCCCCTTAGCCAATCATAGACATGACTAGTTGCTAAGGGCGTCAATTCACCAGATTGGCTGTTTGGCCGCCAATGTGTCAGGGTCAGGCAACCGAACCTTAACCCCTGACCTATTCACCAGGTCGGCTCATCTCTAGTCATTATGGTTGAATAGATGTAGAGACGAGATTACATTGAAAAGTACATTCAGTATAATATCACACTGCTTGCCTCAAAATGACCTCCCATGATCACTGAGTCGGGTAAAGCTCAGCCCCAGACGTAAGATAAAAACCTGTTTCTTAAAGATTTGTAAAAAATTTTTATTTACTCTACGAGGGAGACACCTTTCTAGACCCTCTACTATAGAAATCAGCTATAAAGAGTGAGTTTAGCTTTGGAGGAGCCATGTTTTACCTGGACAGTTCATTGAACATTAATAAAAAGTGGTGTAATACTCAATTTATCCTGCGGGGGTGCTGCAGGAAAACTGAACAGTTGTTATCAGGCTCAAAAATAGATTGGAGAAATTCCATATGATCAACAATCATTTGGGGATCCTTCTATCAGAAATAGGACAACCCCTTTAAGACTTATCACTAGTTATGTGACTTAAGTCAGAAGTTATTGAATGCATGTAGCCATTTGCATTATGTTTGCCAAATGTCTCCTAATTCCGAGGATGTGGTGGACAAGACATTGTCTTGTTTTCCTTAATTTAAACGATAGTAAGGAATATGAGGCACAGTCACAGGATACGTGCAGTGTAACCATTCAATTCATTGTAAAGCTCAAGTGTATGTAAAAATGTTAAAAAAAATGGAGCAGCTTTGCGAATAATCAGTATAAAAAAATCTAAAATGTTCGGTCTACAGCATCTATGCAGACGAATGTGTCTCCATGGTAACAGACTACAAACAAACCCTGTGTGCAGTCACATGAATAATGTAGATTTTTTTTAAAAAATGCTATCAGGTTTAACAGCAGAAGTCCTGGGGTCCACACAGAGGAACATTATGTGATCAATGGTCTGGGGACCATTCTGATCCAAAAAAGTTCATCCTTTATCTCATCAATAAGATATTGGTCGATGTGAAGTTATCTATAACCTATAATAATCTATAATCTATATATATAATATATATAATCAATAACCCTGATATTTGTTATAAGATGGTGGAAAACCAATTTTTTGGTTTTGATTTAATTTGTTATTTTATTCTATTGATTTTATATAATTTTTATAGGTATCGGTTTGAGCATGAAGTCTCTGATATGACTTTTGATAAAAGACTTCTCCAGAGCTGCACATTTTCTCCGGATTTCGCTGTCTAGATCTCTTAATTTTAACTCAACTTCTAATCTATAGACTGAACTCTACTACTCATGACTCATTTTTTATTCCAGTTCGTCCCCAAAAAAAAGGTTCTGCTTCCTCACAATCTTACTTCTTAATAAATTGCATTTATTTGTGTAAAATTTGGTTGTGTAAAGCAGCGGTGATCACTGGACAATGTGCATTGTAAGTGGAGAGTTGCTGGTGATCAATGGATCGCTACAGGTTTTAGTTTTATAACCTTCAGCGATTGTTGGAGGAACCTCCATGGGTGCACTCACTTCCTTTACATGGTTCCCGTTCGAATGCCTGGTGCCCAAGACTGCCACATAGGCATCTCAAGTCAATATCTACCTATGATGACCATCTGCCTTAGTAATGCCCGCATGATTTTTACTGTCAGTTCAATTGCCATATGGTGGGGGCCCACCCCGGAAGCAGGATGGTGGGGGATCCAACCTTCTCTCCAAGGGCCTCATGGTAACTTTTGATGGAAGTTATTAGGACTATGAAGACTCTTTCTGATGTATCATTAATAGATGTATCATCAATTTATCTGGGCGTTGAGGGGCTTGAAGGGGGGTGTAGACAGCAGTAGGGTCAGTTGGCGTAGAGTGTTTCTGACCCGTCCTGCACACTTACTATAGCTTAGAGCAAGACACCGGGTGGAGCCTTAGGTTGTCTCCATTTATGCCGGTGAAGTAGGGTTTCATCATTGGTGTATGATTCCCCCCAAATGGATGTGTGGTCACCTCCCAGTTCCATCTTTACAGACTACGGTCTGTAAAGATTGAACTGGTTTCTACGGTTTACAGTCTCTATGGTTTAGTCTTCGACACCTGGTTCAAGAACTGTTGATGGTCACGAGACCACTATGGCCAAGTAGTGGCCTCAGTGACCCCCGGTGATGTAAATTATCCTACACCACTGAGACCAGTTGAGGCCACCGACTCACCAAATACCACCAACCCATGCTTCCCAACTCTCCAAGCCCAGTTGGGAGGGTCAGTGAGGATGTGACCAATGCTGGAACTGGGAGGAGTAGCTGGTTATTATTTTTCTATACTTCTGCCCCGACCCCTGGTGGCTTTTCAGGATGGACACAAGAAGGTAAGTTGAAGGATCTTATAAGCGTCACCACTGGAGATACTGGTGGTGACGCTTCTAGGATGGATCCTTCTTGGATCCATCATGAAAAGCCACCAGGGGTCGGGACAGGAGTATAGAAAAACAATAAGCAGCTACTGCTCCCAGTTCCAGCACCGGACAAAGAATTGACTACGAGCAGCTAAAAAAGATTGACTTTCATCAAATTTGACTGGAAAAGCTAGAAATAGAAGACATCAGCCACGAGCTATAATCACTTATGTCGGCTGAATTGATGTTGTCTCGGCTTTAAAACAACATAATTCTATCTCAAATATCAACTAAGGAAAAATAAAATTATACGTAGATGAAATTACTTTCCGTGCGCCGTCATTTTTCAAAAGATTTTGACAATTTTTTTTTCCTAAAGAACTCCTTCTCCTGCCGGCAATGGCTGTAAATAGTGAGACTGTTCTCCAAGAACTCGATGGATGAATCACAGACTTGATCCCATCACTCACCGCGAATCTTAAGGCAAAATTCTGCATTTTTATTGCAAAAGACTTTTCTGCGGAGATTTATGTGAGCGCCGGAGACTGGCACAAGACCTGGGACTGCTGAGAAATATTACAGGTTTTAATTGATCGGCCCGGATTTATTTTCTAGCAATCAGAAGATATTATTTAGTTTTAAAGTAAATTTATCAATCTTTATTGTGTCCAAGCAGAGTGTGTGACTCAATGCCAGGGAGCTGCAGGGAAAGGGTGGTGAAAGGGGAGGTGTTATTCTAATATATCCTTAAATATCTATCCACCTCAAATATTATTTTGTGTTTAAATCGCTGTGTGTGTGGGCGGGGTCATCAGGACTCTCACTGTCACTCACTGTGTGGGGGCTGGATAATCAGGACTCTCACTGTCACTCACTGTGCGTGGGCAGAGTAATCAGGACTCTTACTGACAATCCATGTGTGTGGGCGGAGTAATCAGGACTCTCACTGTCACTCACTGTGTGTGGGTGGAGTAATCAGGACTATTACAATTCCTGTGTGTGGGCGGAGTAATCGAACTATCACTGTCAATCACTGTGTGTGAGCAGTGTAATCAGGACTCTTATTGACAATCCCTGTATGTGAGTGGAGTAATCAGGACTCTCCCTGTCACTCACTGTGTGTGAGCGGGGTAAACAGATCTCTCCATGTCAATCACTGTGTGTGGACAGAGTAATCAGGACTCTTACTTCCAATCACTGTGTGTGGGCGGAGTAATCAGGACTCTTACTGCCAATCACTGTGGGTGGGCAGAGTAATCAGGACTCTTACTGCCAATCACTGTGGGTGGGCGGAGTAATCAGGACTCTCGCTGGCAAACACTTTGTGTGGGAGGGGGAATCAGGACTCTCACTGTCAATCACTGCTTGTGTGGGCAGAGTAATCAGGACTCTCACTGTCTCTACTAGAAGTGAGGAACCCCAACTCACTCCATCATAAATCATAGACTCCTGCATTATGAACAGAAATTGAGATTGAGATGTGAATGTGGTGGGGCTAATATTAAAAAGGAATGTGATTTAGAGTGACAAAAGATGAGTCCACCGATGTATATAAAACCCTATAGAGGGCAATCGGCCTTGGTACTAATGCTCCATATGACTTGGTAATATTACCTATAGATGAATCCATCTTTGGTTATTTCGGATTCGTGAGAACAACATTCAGCTGATGGGATGAGTGAAATTAGAACATTTACCACATAAAAAAAAAAATCTGAATTTTCATCTTCCGGATCGACCACCCATTGGTTAGACTGTTAAGGGTTACATACACACAGGGAAATACAATCTTCAAGACAAGACCCTAAAACCACACGAACGGGAACGAGGGCTTACAATACAAATGCGGAATATTCAAGTCTTCTAATCCTCAATAAAAAGACATGGAAGTCAGACAGAAACTTCCGGGACGTGATACACGCTGCCTCAACGGCACAAGAAATATCGGTTTGGTATTTCATAAAAAGCCACTTAAAGTCCCTGCACTAAAAAACGGCATATTGCGAGCTCGGACTGGCCAGAAAACCTCAATATATCAATATAGAGCCATACAGGTATGTACAGGACATTTACAGGTATGTACACGATCAACTAGAGATTTACTCTCGAATAGTGCGGTAACAAAACATTTCAGGCACAGTGAGTCCCTGCCCCATAGAGCTTACAATCTAATTTTTGGTGCCCGATGCACAAATATATAAAATGACTCGAAACAAGCTCCGTGAACCGGGATGTGAACGCAACTATTTTTGTTCTTCTAATCGAAATCCAATGGTTTACTTGTTTTGTATATTGTATTACAAACAAAGACACGTGATAGGATCCCGACCTTACTGACCTTGGATGACCCCAGGGATGGACTGAGAAGGAGATCTAATTGTCACAGTATATCAATTAAAGGGTAGATAGAAAAATAGATTGATCTATAGATCACATGCTCCATAGCATAGGGGATAACAGGACCGGTTTTACCCATTGTGGTTAGAGGCCCCTACGAAGTGGTGGATGTTTTGGGTTCAGGAACCTTAGGAGAAGCAACACTTCAAGATAAAGGTCTTACAATCATCCTATAAGTTGAAAGAGTTGCCCGTGCTGATGGGGTTTGGATCGTAAGGCTTTTAGGCTCAGGGGCAGGTTTCGGTAGAGTTTGTTCTTCTCCAACCCAACGTTGCCCTAAGGTTAGGTCTTCCGAGCAAGGGTGTGATCAGGAACCCTAGGAGAAGCATGGCTTCAAGATGTATCGAAACTGAGCTCCGATCACTTAGGAAGTACCTTACTTTGGGCTTAGAGGCCTTACAATCACCCTATAATTTGGGAGAGTTGCCCATGCCGATATTTGTGTTGTTGTCTTTTAAGCTCAGGGGCAGGTTACAGTATAGTTTGCTCTTCTCCAACCCAACGTTGTCCTACAGTTTGGTCTTCCGGACAAGGGTTATCAAGTACAGTGTTTAGGTATAGAGACTGTATCTCCATACAGTCTTGTTAATGTGTACAACTCTACACTCTTTCCCTTCTTGATGGATGTACAACAACCCAGAAGAAGACAAATCATTGAGAAGAGGCCTACACATCATCACACTGACTGGAACCCTTAAAGAGAACCTGTCTCCAGGTTTTACTCTACTAAACCACCAGTCCCGTCAGGTACGGGATGAAATGTCCTTCTAGGTCCTACAGAACAGAAGATAGGGGCTTTTGAAGTGATACTACCCCTGCAACCACCAAACTTGACTCATCTCATGGGTTGAGAAGATTCATAGTTGCCTGATATTTTTTCTATAGTTAAACGGGTGAGATTTCACATAGAAGAGGGGAATTCTAGAAAGGACATTTCATTCCCTACCTGAGGGATAGATATGAGATAGATAAGAGATAGATATGAGATAGATATGAGATAGATAGATATGAGATAAATAGATAGGAGATAGATAGATAGATAGATAGATAGATATGAGCATGAGAGAGATAGATTATGAAGTAGATCGAGAGATATGAGATAGATAGATAGATATGAGATAGATAGATATGAGATAGATAGATATGAAATAGTATTTTGGATAAACAATTATTCTTAGATCTGTCCATGAAGAAAATATCCTCAGTGATCTTTGGTATATTCTTAAATTCAGATACTTCTATAACTAAAAGAATATCCATAAAATAAACCAATACTCCATGGAGCAGGCGATCCATCCATCCATGGTCATCCTGGAGGTTGTAATGAATGTGCTAATCTACGGGTGTAATTACTACGGATGGAGATAACCTCAATGGAAAGTTGTGTAAGATGCAATATCACGGAAGGCGCCATCAGCTAATAGAAATCGTTATTCCGAGGAAACACCAAATGGTCTTCGGGAGAGGAAAGGAGCAGATGTCAAAGAAAAGTAATTCCATTGATTGAAAGCCAACGGGTAAAGCTCCTCTCCCCAGTAAAAGAAAACCACTTGCCATACACAATAAGGCTCCACATTAGTCGTGTCATCCCTCACGTCCCTGCAGCTGTATCGGTCAGTGGAAATCATTTATATAAAGTAGAACTTTCTGTCTCCGTCTCCCGATTTGTCACCCCGTGTTGTCAGGTCACGTGCTCGGTGTCGTGATGAATACTTTACAGTACTGGCTACTTTAATCTGTGCAAAACACGTTTTGTATCCCTGATTCTCTAGAGCGTCCACCACCAAATTGGACCTCTCCGGCTTTGACCAAACTACAACCCCCCCACCGTGCTAGAAGTTGTGGTTCCGTCACGCCCAAAGATCCAAGTTGGACTCGGAACGCTTTAGAATAATAGATTATACTATATAACTCACTATATTAGTGGTAGTTCATCATCACCATCGCGTGGGGCTCTACATTACATGGCGGACACTATAATATGGGGGATATGTCATATATCTCTACTATATAGGCTATTTATGACAAATATAGACACATCTGGATATGTACCAAACAATAGAGCATGGGCACATTTATCAAAAATTGCCTAAAAAAAAAATAATACTTAGTCACCCATAGCAACCAATAACAGTTTAGTTTAAAAATGAGCTGTGCTCTGATTGGCTACTCTGGACAATAAAGTTTTTATCTTCAGCAGTATTGATAAATGAGGCCCCGGGTTGCGTGCAAACAATTAGGAACATAAGATATCAAAATATAAGCATCTTTTCAGAAAAGTTGATGAAGATGTATCATAAAAATATATAGGCTGAATGTCACAATATATAGCATGTATAAAAGCTGAAGTAATAGCCCCAGGGTCTATTGATGTAGAAGCATACGAGCATACTACAACATTCAGTAACCCAAGGATACTATTAGTAGGGAACACTCCAGCCAAAACGATCATCATTCATAGTAAAGGCTCCCAGGGGGCGGTGCTAAAGATAATATTGAGCTTCTGAAGTTAAGCTCCACCCCTGAGGAACTGCTCTTACCATAAAACAAGGCAGTTTTGATGCCTGGTGTGTTCACATAATAACTCTTGTAATATATATTATTAGGCTTCCTGGGGCTCACACTAGACGTATTCTCATGCTCACACATAACTCTTACCAAATAATAATCACACAATTATAGCACACTGGAAGACTCGACAGTTATACTGTTTTGTGTAGTACTTTCTTATCTGCAGGTGGCGCTGTCTGCTATTGCTAAAAGTCCTAAATCCCAGTCTTAATAAAACTTTCCAGAGAAAAAAAAACAGCAACACCTGCTGGGTGCATGAAAGTACTGCACTGTACAATCCTAAAAACGCTCACAGTTTCTTTCATAACTTCTCTTAGGTTTTTTTCTACAGCATAAAGGGAATCTATAAAAAATATACGTTCTATAAATCGGAATTTCCTAGGATTTTTATAGCTTCCCCACTTCATTAAAAAGCCCCTCGAAAGAACCTACGTCGCCTATTGTTGCCTATATATTGTGACATTCAGTGGTTTCGGTGATTTGCAAGCTTTCTATAAAGGCCGCAGCGATGAAAGATGTTTCATACAGTCCTTCAGGCCGTCTTGTCCGTCCTTCCGGCTGGACAAGGGTGAAAACCAGTTACATAAGGCATGCTTTTTGGGAAAAATTTCATAAAACAACTTCCCAATATTCTGAAATAAAGGTGCATTAGACCCTCTCTTCCACATAGTCAATACTCGGTAATCCAGTTTCGAAGGTTGATGAGATACAACCAGCGTCATCGGGGTCTTGGCTCGTGACTTCTTCTCCCGTAAAATTCACATAAGACAAGTCCATCCAGATCCAAATTGAATCAACCCAAGCCAAGCCATAACATTAAGATGGTTGACGGAGCCCATCTTGGAGATGTAGTCCATGGTTGACCAAGACCATGCCGATTTTGTAGAAACTTGGACGTATCCAGAGTACAAAGGATTCTATTGGGTCGGCCAATTTTACAATGACTCTACTGTCCTCAGGTTGTTCTAGCTGGATCCAAATATATCTCTCTCTGATTCTGGAGACTGGGGTCGAGATATTTCAAAGATCTCTTGGGGTGACTGGGAGCACCTTCTCGAAGCTAATATTCGTAGAATTTCAGCAAGTTGTTTTTCGATATTTGTGATTTTTGTATTCAAAGCTTTTATGTCTTCCTTTATCTCATGCTTCACCTCTAAAACTGTGGCTTGAAGGGTCTGTTCTGGAATGGGATAAAAAGTGTGTTTAACTTCGGCTTGCACAGGACTTCGATCCTGGGGGCTTTTTGTCTCCCCAACACTGTCTAATCGTAAATCACTTTTGGTTATACCACTGTCACAGGAATCTGTCTTCTTTAGTGTGGCCTCCCCTGACGGTTTAGTTCTGTCAGGTAATATCTCCATTGACTCTGCTTTGGACACTTTGTTCCAATCCTCCCCTTTCCCACATGCATCTCTAAACCTTGCCCACCCTTTCCTTTTCACCAACTCCCCGGCCACTTTACCTCCAGTGGTTTCGGATACTGGAGCATGGAGCTTAGCTCGGTCTGATACGCCGGAGGTTGACGCTGCTTGGAAGGATACTGGAGTGGCCGGGCTTTCTGTGACAGTGACCAGGCTGGCTTTTATCGTGTTGCGAGCAGAATGTTCCACCAGTATATTTCCTTTCTCGAGATCACGGTCATTGGGGTCTCTAATGCCTCGCTCCGCTGCCAGGCGAGCCTCCTTCTGCTGACGGAATCTTTGAAAGAGTCGGCGGACTGGATGGTCGGGTGGAAGGATCAGAGGGGCTTCGTTTTTACTTTTCATCCACTCTTCTTCTTCTCTTTTTACATCACTAATTTTCCGAAACACTATCTGCAAAACAAAAGTGACATAGGTCAATCTTAGGGATCCTGGCAGAATATCACAAATCTAAACCGTTGATAAAGGTTTTTTTAATTTTCATTTTTTATCTAACTAAAGAGTATCTTCAATAATGTCAAGAGTGGCCTACAATACTATAGGAAGCGGCTTACAGCACCATCGGCATTGGCTTACACCGCCATTAGGAGTGGCTTACAGTGCCATCGGGATTGGCTTACACCGCCATTAGGAGTGGCTTACAGTGCCATCGGGATTGGCTTACAGCGCCATTAGGAGTGGCTTACAGCACCATCAGCATTGGCTTACAGCGCCATTAGGAGTGGCTTACAGCGCCATCAGGATTGGCTTTTATCGCCAATAGGAGTGGCTTACAGTGCCATCAGGATTGGCTTGCAGCGCCATTAGGGATTGGTTTACAGCGCCATTAGGAGTGGCCTACAGTGCCATCTGGATTGGCTTGCAGTGCCATTAGGGATTGGTTTACAGCGCCATTAGGAGTGGCTTACAGTCCCATCGGGATTGTCTTACATACCACCAATTGTCACTGAAACTGGCCTGTCCACAATCCAGACATCAACCATCCAAATGCCATCATTATAGGGCAGTGATGGCTAACCTATGGCACTGGTGCCAGAGGTGGCACTCAGATCCCTCTCTGTGGGCACTCAGGCCATCACCAGAGAGGACTCCAGGTATCTTCCTGCAGTCCCAGACAGCCCATGACTTGCTGTGCAGAGGTATTTTAAAGTGACAGTGCTACCTGGGACTATTTTCTGCTATATGGGTGCCTCAGGTGCTGGTATCAATGAAATCTGTGACAGAGAAGGGAGTATAAATCACACATTAAATTTCTATGTTGGCACTTTGCGATAAATAAGCGGGTCTTTGTTGAAGTTTGGGCACTCGGTCTCTAAAAGGTTTGCCATCACTGTTATAGGGAATACTTTGATTACTTTTCATCACTTTGTTAAATTGTGATTTAATAATATTGGGATTAAGGCTCATGACCAACACATTGGGGCAGCATCATACGCTGGCACAATTAGTGCTGATCTATCAATGTGCCCCAATAGATTCTTATTTCCCACTTGGAGATCTTTTTAGACACAAATTATTGAGGCACTACCCCTAGACCCCGTAAAATGAGTGATAAAAAAACCTCCCAATTTTAAGTTGTATGGGGTCCTTTTGACCGTTCTCTGATATTGGGGCAGAGAAGGATTGGGTGGAGTCAGAAGGTCTCAAACCTACATCTAATGTGTATTGATGACTGCTACTTGGGTGGAATTTTTCGAATTATCGGTGGTTGGATTAAAGTCGCTCTACTTTAACCTCAACCATATACTCATCAAAAATCCCTAGCTATAAACAACATCGATAGTTAAAAAGTGGTAAATGCCGGATGACTTACTACATATTTTATACATCCTTGCCTATAACAGTTCAGTATAACACTTATTTTGCACTCAGCTACATAACAAAGGCCAAATATATACAGGACAAGAACTTGTGGGAGACCACAGGAAGATTACTCTTATTTACTACCAGATCGTATTGAAGATTTTATTTCCCAGAAGGCCGAAGGAACGGTCCTCCATGGCTTCAATTAATGAGTTTCTCCGGTCGTTAGATTGTAGCATACAAGCAATTTTTCCCATTAAGAGGGGGTCCGGGCTTCACTATATATAGTACTGCAGCTTCTTCAGCTTCCCATGAAGAGCTTTTACAAAGTCATAAACCTACAGTACAAAGATTATAAAGGCACAAGCTAATATCATCCGCTCATAGGCACGTCAGTGTTTCTGGAAGGTCTTAGGCCTAGACAAGAGATGAAAACTGATCTTGCAGACAAAGTTTTTTGGGATGATGTAGTAATCCCAACCCTACAGGTACAAATTTTTCGCTATTTTTTTCCCATTTTTAAAGTATGTTAAATTGGTGCCCTAGAATTCTCCGGGGCAGAAAATGGCTGAATCGCAGCTCATTCTGTGTTGATCGATGATCTCCACTCATGACAATATCTAGGTTCCTCGAGGTCTCGCTTTACTTCCTGGTGACCCCCCGTGGTCTCATGGGTCAGCGTGTGAACACATCGTCAGCACCCCTTAACTTATAGATAGTCGGAGGAGCATACAGGACTGCGATGGCTAGACTGGGGTTCAATGTAGAGATATTATGGAGAAATTAAGACCATTTTTGGATGAATTGAAAGAAAATGTATGTTTTTAATGTTATTTTTGCAAGCTCTGCTAACTTACAATAATGACTCGTCTTGTAACAGATGAGAAAGTAGAGAATCTAATTCGCCAGCAGATCCGCACGCTGTAGTCATTCTTACAAGTCTTTTATCCGGTTACATTTCTAATGTTAAATCATCATCTCAAGCAATTTGCATACAAATGACATAGACCTCGCGCCTGTATCCATGATAATGAACTTATTAGGTCTCATTTAGAGGAGATAATCCTGGGGGAGGGCGGTTCTCAGGGGCCAAACACAGAAGTCAATCAGCCATCAATGATGTCAACAAAGTCAAGAAATTCCTATGTGTGTGGGTAACTACAGAGGCAAAGCTACGGGGGCCTGGAGTATCAGGGGGCCCGGCCACCCGACCTGACACACTGGAGAATGGAGGACATGCACCATTATATACTGTACATATTATGCTGCGCACTGTGTGATAATATCTATACATACTATATTTTTGTGTAAGTTTGTGTATATACTGTGTGTGTGTATAAGATGTGTATATACTCTATGTGTGTCTATGTGTGCATAAGATATGTATCGTATATTGTATGTGTGTATAAAATGTGTATATACTGTGTGTAAGTGTATATAAGATGTGTATATACTGTATGTGTGTATAATATGTATAAACTGTATGTGTATATACTGCATGTGTGTATAAGATATGTATAGACTGTATGTAAGTATGTATGTGTATAAGATGTGTATATACTGTATGTGTGCATAAGATATGTATCGTATATTGTATGTAAGTATGTATGTGTATAAGATGTGTATATACTGTATGTGTGCATAAGATATGTATCGTATATTGTATGTGTGTATAATATGTGTATATACTGCATGTGTGTATGAGATATGTATAGACTGTATGTAAGTATAAGATGTGCATATACTGTATGTGTGTATAAGATGTGCATATACTGTATGTATAAGTGTATAAATGTATATGGTGTGCATAAATGTGACTATGAGCGTAGAACTGTATATGAGTGTATAAACATGTGTGTGCACAAATATGTATATTTTTTCAATGGGAACAGGACCCCATGCAGAGTTCTGCTATGAAGCCCAGCCTCTCCTAGTTACGCCCCTGGTGTGTTCATATGTGAGACTTACGGCATGGGCATATGTACCAAATTGACCAAAAAAAAGGATTTGCGTCAGTAATTAGCATCAGAACCTGAATTGCGTGACATCATCCCCTATTAAACCCCTCCCATTTGTCAAATTGCTAGAATTGGGCTGCATAGAGTCACACCAAGGGGAGGACATGGAGGATGCTGCTTCTCCTTGGTCCTCTGAAACCACTGTGTGAGGTCCCCCGGATCTTGGGACCTCATGAAGATGCATTATAGGAACATTTGCCTACAAATCATGAACATTAGGGGCAAATTTCAGCAGAATTTTTCTGCATCAAAAACCTGCTTAGCTGTGGGTCTTTGTTCATCCACCATATTAGTGGACAATCATCGTTTCTCTTGATAAAATGGTCTCTTTCAATGTTGGGCCACTACAACTCAGGAGTCTATATGAATATTGGAAACTCAGAGGAGAAGTCTTAGGATGAGTAGGTTGCAGGGGGCGCCCCCACCAGGGCAATTCACAGGAAAGTTTAGCTAATAATCTAATAACTACTGCTGATGGGGTTCATCATTGTCTGTGCTGCAAAGACACAATCACAGCCGTAATAGAGGAGGAAGAGGAAGGAATAACCAGCAGCAGCAGCGACGGCCGCTCCGGGAGACTGTGGAGGGATTGGGTTGTGCTGATGATAGGTGATTGGCGTAATCTCTACTGCTTGCATTATCAATTAATGAGTATTGGCCAGATGAACAAGACTGGAGAGAAAAGATGTGTTACATATAGAAATCAGCCTCGAAAAGTCTCCCATCAAAACAGCTGCGGCTATGAATGTGAGACTAACCACTTAGATGCCATGGCTGCACTTTCCTGCAGCATCTGAGGGGTTAACTGTTGATGATTGGAACAGTCTCCAATAATTGTCATGTCAGTTTTACCCTGACAGGCAGCCTATAAGACATCACCTTTGGATTGATCTAATAGGCTTCCGTACATGGCAGGCCCAGAGGACATAGTTCAGTCCTAAATTCCATGCTTGTTGGAGACGCAGGGGCTGCTGATAGAATAAACCCCTCCCCTCTGTTTAACGACTTTAATACCACAGTTACTATCAATCACAGCATCTAAAGCATCTAAATTGATAGAACTGGGCTTCAGCATAGCTGACAATCACTCAACATTCAGCAGGACAGTCCAGGTTTTTTACTGCTGTCCTGCAGATCGGGGTGGTTGGGAGATTAGCCTGGACTGCCCCACTTTGTCCTGCCAACTGGTCCCAGTCCAGATACTCTACAGCTGAGGCACCGGGACCTTCCTGTTACATGTTTCCATCTCTTTAGCAGCCGAGGAAGATGAAGCAGGACAACTGCTGGGGAACTAGGGAAAGGTAAGTAACAAAGGTTTTTTTACGTTGTTTAATACAGTCATGGAGGAGGACAGGGGGCCATGATATGAGGGGGATGGAGCACAGGGGGCCATGATATGAGGGGGATGGAGCACAGGAGGCCACAATATGAGGGAGGACAGGAGGCCACAATATAAAAAGGATGGGGGAGAGAGGCCACAATATGAGAGGAGTGGAGGACTAGGGGCCACAAAATGAGGGGTATGGAGGACAGGAGGTGACAATATAAAAGGCAAAGAGGATAGGGGCCACAATTTGAGGGGAAGTGGAGGCCCGGGGCCACAATATGAAGGGAATGGAGGACATGGGGCAACAATATAAAAGGAATGGAGGATGGGGGGCACAAAATGAGGGGAAGTGGAGGCCAGGGGCCACAACATGAATTGAATGGAGAACATAGGGGAACAATATAAAAGGGATGGAGGACAGGGGGCCACAATATTAGAGGGTGGAGGACAGGAGGCCACAATATGGGGGGGGGGGGGTGGAGGACAGGAGGCCACAATATAAATGGATAGAGTACTTAAGGCCACAATGTGAGGGGGATTGAGGACATGGGGCCACAATATAAAAGGGATGGGGGACAAGGTGAGGTGGAGGGGGGTAGGAGTATAGAAAGTTAGGGCAATATAAGTGTGTGGGGCCATAGAAAGGAGGGATAAAATAAAGCTGGGGCTATTATATGGATCAGAAACAAAGACAAGGTGACAGTGAAACATTATCAGGATACTGAAGATCAGCTACTATTGTATGGGAACCCCCTTTAATTAGAGGTGGAGCTTCACATTAATAAAAAAATACATTCACAACACTATTACTGTGGAGTAAAATCCACCATGACATCACAGCACGGATAATGATGTCACCGTACAGTTACACAACAATGTCATAACAAAGCAATATTGTAACTATTGTAGTGCAGGGACGGCAGGGATAGAGCACATATCACCCTGGATCTCACTTGTGGACAAAATTTTACTTTTGCTGTTCGGGTTAATCGACAGCCGACCCTTAATTATTTTAATTGTAACGAGGGTCAAGGAGTAAAATCGGATAATCGCTCAGATCTTAGCAGTGGAACAGATTGCTATGGATATAATCAGTGAATAGAATAATATTGCAACCCCTATACACTGTGCTTCTTCAGTTTTATGTACACAGCTCCAATACAGAATGATGTCAGCCATAACATAAAGCGGATGAGGTGAATAATAATCATCAAAAATTTAAAGGGGTTTTCCAGTTTCTGCAAATAAATGTTATTATTCGTGTACTGAAAAGTTATACAATTTTCCAATATACTTTCTGTATCAACTCTGCTTGGTTTTCTAGATCTCTGCTTGCTGTCATTCTATTGGAAGCTTAATTGATTGCTTCCAGTCCATGCCTCCCTTGGAGGTGTTAGTGAACTCCGGTAAGTACACTGCATTTTGTTACTTTCTGCCTGCGCTGACCCTTGTGGGATTTTACAAAAATTCGGGAAAACCCCTTTAAGAAATTTTGACCAGTGGCAGATTGTCTGGGCTAACTCATACTTCCCAGCCATCCCGGATTCACAGGGACAGTCCTGGATTATTAGGTCTGTCCCATTGTCCCGGGCATGGGGTGTCACAGAAGGGGCGGTCATTGAAGTGGGTATTATACTTTGCAGGCCCACTAGGGGGCGAGGTGTGGAGGCGTGGCTTAGGACATATATACTTTCCATTGCGTGTTGTGTCTCTTTCTCTATCCCAAAAAAATTACAAAGTAAGACTAAACGACAACTGCAAATCATTCAATGGCAGCAAGCAGTGATCTTGACAAGAAAGCACGAAAAGTGTGAAAATTGTATAACGCAACTTCTGAATTCCCATTTCTCTATATCCTGCATTACTATATGTCAAGTTCCGGCTCCGCCAGTGACTCTCTATGATATTTACTCTCCTCAACTTCCACTGAACTCATCGGAGACTCGGAAGAAAGGATTTCATGCAATCGGCAGATGACAGGGCGGCTTTGAAGAATTCTCCCCGAAAATAAAGAGAGAGCGCACAAAGATGTGAGGGGCTGTAACTAACTACTATAGGGGACAGATCAAAGCGCTCCAGAGGCATTATGGGTAAATCGCTTGAAACATTCACATGCATTAAATATAGAACCATTAGGGAGTCACAGAACCCCAGCAGATCCGCAACTTCTGTAACGGAATTACATACATTGAGGTTAACTTTTTCATTATCCGGCTGTGCTGGAAACACTTGTATTATACAATCTGTCTCATCCCTCTGTTATTCTTCCTGGCAACATGTGAACAAATACTCAGTTACTGTTCCCTGGTTTATAAGGTTTGTATTTCACTACATAATCCAGCACTACCTGATTCAATGGGGTCCGTTTACTGTGGAATTATATACCTAGTCATCAATGTATTTATAGATTACCAGGAGGAGTAACAGAGGGACTACATAACCAGATATATCCTGTTAGTTTTAGTAGAAGTGTAATGTATCATTGTATCTGTTCCTCTATCCTTCCTCCTGGAAATATATATTAGCACACTATCAGCACACTATCACCTTGCCAATATCGTATGAAGATCACTACGGATCAGATAGTGTTAGACTAAGACTAGACTGTCTAAGAACAAATTATTTTGTAGAATGAATTCATCCCTCAAAATGTATTGCTAGGAGGATTAACAGAGGAGTTTTCTAAGGAAAAATATTTCTTTACTGAGAAATCAAAACTATTATTGCACATTAATGTTATTACTTGTCTCGGATCTCAGAATTGTGATTCTCTTAATGATTATTCCTCCTGGAAATTTATGAATACATATTGGGGCACATTTACTTACCCGATCCTGTCGCGAACCCGTGCTGTGTTGTCCGATGAGGATTCGGTCCGGCGCGATTCACTAAGATCGTGCTCCCCGGGTTCCTGCATCCATCGCTTCTGCTCCGAGGTCCGCCGGAGTTCACCTTCTTCTTCCTGGTGCATGATCTTGCGACACAAATCCTTTCTTAAATTCCGCGGTTTGTCCGAATCCGTCGGGTTGTCTGATGGCCCACCCCCCGATTTCTGTCACGTGCAACCCGGCGGCAATGCGCCAAAATCCGATCGCGCGAGCTAAAATCCCGGGGCAATTCGGAGCGAGGCGGAAATCGCCGGGAAACCCGACGAAAATGCGTCTGACGGACCCTTAGTAAATGAGCCCCAATGGGAACTGGGTGTTACCCTCCCTCTAGTGTGTTACTAGTCTGTCTGCTCTATATGGATAATATCAGTCTGTGCGGGGACATTCCATATTATAGATATTATATTAACATCCAGTTGTCAGTTTATGTATATATTTCCAAGTGCAATAACAGAGGAAATAATACAAAACGTCTAAATTTAGGGCAAGAAGTCAGTTTCATCGCGTTTTTTGCTTTCTCTTTAAACTGAATAGGAATCTAATTTGCAGGTCTGTTTGGTTGCTTTATGGGTAAATGTGTCCCTTTAAGGTGACACGTTCCCTTTAAGGTGACACTTTCCCTTTAAGGCGAGGTACCGTTTTTACCTACGCAGCGTATAAGCGGCAGAGGGATCTCTCTTGTTTCCCCGTCTTTAGAGAAGTGCAGCATTTGCATTCAGGAAGCGCTCAAGGACAACAGGACTATCAGCAATTACTGTCCGTACGGGGTCCGCCGCCGCTCGCGAATATTCGTGATGCATGCCCAAATTGTTTTCTGCGCTGTCAATAAAAGTATGTCCCATTAGCGATGATTTCCAAACTTCAGCCATAAGTGTTTATTAATGTGATGGTCAGCAGAGTGCGAAAATGGAACATCTTACCCGAGCGCGGCGGCGGTGGCGACATAATGCAGCGATTCCAGCGCTACCCGACTATCAGAGATGTGTCATGGCTGCATCTGTATTAGCGTCAACAAAATGGGATCCCCCACCGTCAGGGCCATTACATGAGGCTCCGGGTAATTGTCTCTTGAAATATTCCCTCCTTCCGAAACAATTTGGCAAAGTGTTAAGAACGGCCACGATTATATATTCCCTGCAGGAATGTGCCCGCAGCAGAGCGCTCTCCGATTTTTACTCATCCCCCATGGATGACAGCGGAAGGGAGCAGTAATAATGTCACATCTTTATAGACAGGATTTATTGTGATTTTATTCACTTTGTTTAGGGCATGTTCACACGGGGCAGAAATTTCTTGAGGCAGGAAACCATCACCCATCACTTCCAGCCCCCTCAGGGAGGAGATGAAATGTCCTTTCTAGAATTCCCCTTTATTTGTGAAATCTCACCCATTTACCTATAAAAATCTCCTCTAAAGTCATATGAAAATGAGCAGAGAAGAGTCATATTTTGCCTGAGAGGAGTCAGTTGGAGGCTGAAGGGGAATGTCAATTCATATGCTCCTATCTTTGGTTCTATAGCACCAAAAAACATGTCTTCTAGTGTCATTTTAAAGATAAGAATCTAATCATTCAGATCAGGATTGTGGTTCTGTAAGCAGCAGACCCAGAGATACAGGCAGCTAAAGACGTAGCTGGGAAATAGATCTTTATCTGTGGATAAAACCTTATGGTGCCAAAATATGAGATTGTTATTTTTAATATGTCATAAAAACCGTGAGGGACATTTATCATACGCCATCACTTGTGCGCTTGAGTGTGATGGAAGCCCCGCCCACCTGACGCCTCTAGATACATCAAGTGGCTCTGCCCCTTCGGCTGCTAGATGGCGTAGTTTTGCGTAAAAAAAATCTTCACGGTGAACGTTCCCATGTTTTAGGCACCACCAGCCACACCACAGCAGTTCTCAAATTGACGCAGCAGGGCCCCCAGAATCACAAGCTAAATGTGATTTGATAGATGAGATTCTTATCTTTAATATGACACCAGCAGCAGGTTTGTGACTCCCCCCCTGCAGCCTCTAAAAGTCACTCATCTGGACTATTCTCTGCTCATTTGCATATGATGGGGTGGTTTTTTACATAGGTAAACAGAGGAGTTTTAAGACAAATGAGGGAATTTCAGAAGGAACATTTCATCTCCTACCCGGGGTAGTAGTTTACTGGGGTCTCAAGAGACTTTGACATAGAAAGGGTTTTTTAAAGGGTTGTTTCAGAGGAGACATTTATCCCATAATCCACAGGATAGGAAATGGATGGAAGTATCCAATAGCTGTGGATCCGACAGATATGAATGTTCTACCTGTGCTTTATTCACTTCTATGGGACTTTCTGGAATAAGACAATTACATGGAACCACAAGTGTCATGAGGGCGGTCCTTTACGTTCCGGGTTCCTAGACTGGTCCCTGATACTGATCCTATCCTCTCTGCTCTTCGTCATGGCCATGCCTACTAGTCTTTCTCTCTTCGACCATACAAATAAACCTGAATTCATGTGGTGTTATTACCTCTACTCACCAGATGCACTATTAATGGTTGCTCCTATTAATCTGCTTATTACATCAGTCCTTCAATTGTACTTTCCTGTCGAAAATTCCTTTCCACCATATTATGCAAATGTGACATTTATTACTCTAGAAAACCTGGAAGATGCCATGAAATGACTTACGGGTCACCACCCAGCTTTCCAAGAATGCTAATTAATCTTCTAGTAGTGTACATGAAGTCTCTCATCACAGCAAATAAGTCCGTCTCCCCCCCCCCCCCTATTGTTTTATTAGGTGTGAAGACTCGAAGAAGAATCTATCACCCTGGAGGACTTGACATGTCATTGACTTTCCGTTATTTCTATTAAGGAATGTGTAATACCTTACTTCACCTGTGGGGGCAGTGTTGAGAAACGGAACACTCAATAGTGATCGCCTCGGGTTCTAAGTTGGAATCTTGATTTTATATTATTAAAAATGCCTAAATAAATCCCTCCGTATACCAGCACACAGGGGCTACATAACGGGGGTCATTTACTAAGGGCCCGATTCGCGTTTTCCCGACGTGTTACCCGAATATTTCCGATTTGCGCCGATTTTCCCTTGGCGCACGCGATCGGATTGTGGCGCAGCGGTGCTGGCATGCACGCAACGGAAATTGGGGGGGCGTGGCCGAACGAAAACCTGACGTATTCGGAAAAACTGCCGCATTTAAAAACGGAAAATGTGTCGCTTGGGACGCGCTTACCTTCACTTGGTCCGGGTCGGTGAATTTGAGGGCAACCGGATGCTTTTCAGCGCAGCAACGCCACCTGTTGGACGGCGGAGGAACTACCTTGATGAATCCCGGCCGGACCCGAATCCACCACAGAGAACGCGCCGCTGGATCACGAACGGACCGGGTAAGTAAATCTGACCCAACATCTTGGAAAGCCCAACAACAGTGATTATGGAGTAGTTAGCATTACAGTACATTACTCTGAGGGTTCATGGGTACCAGTAACTTTATCCTTTACCTAACAATGTGCCTAATCCTTCCATAGACAGTATGGTGCTAGAGGGATTACATTTTAGAAGTGAGACCCAATTCATGGATTTTACGGCGTTGCTTGCTTTCTGGCAGCCATTAGTCACTACCTTATGATTGACTCCTCGCTGCTTCAGTTCTGTCTCTTTGCTCCTTGATTAATTTTAATTCAAAAGAGTGGAGGAGCTGCATGACTTGGCAATGGCGGATGCTCCTTGTCATTGATCTACTACCATTATTTTAGGATCTCGTCACTCGAAGCGGCTTGAGACAGCAGAGACTTGGATGGCACTTCTGATTCCCGGCAAAACCGGGGGCATATAGGGCTCTATAGTAGTGTCTGATGAAAGGAGCGCCGAAAAATAATGGATAGCTCATCCCCGGACAGAGACGGGAAGAGTAGACGCTGTAGGAGCAGAAGCAACTTCTAATAGGGGGATGGTAAAGGGTGTTGCCAAAGGAGGCAGCTGCCCAGGGCTCCACTAAAGAAGGGGGGTCATTTAAATTATGGTTACTTACCTAAGTAAAATATAGAATGAACAAATAACACACTACAGTCAGTACAGAGCATGGATAGATAGACCTATATTCCAAGATTGTAGCCTCTTCACTGGGGGTGTGTCCTCACACTGCTGTGCTCTTATCTCTCTGCACTAAGTACCAGATACATTCTGCAGATATCAAAAATTATCTAAATCGATTCTATGAGATAAGAAAAAGAATACAGCACCACCCCTGGCCATAGGTTATATCTGGTACTGCAGCACAGTCATTAAAGCTACATAGTAAAAGCCCCCACAACCTGTGAGCAGGAGTGTAGCTGTTTTTAAATTAATGTTTTCTTATCTCTTATAACCCCTTTATCATCTACTTTTTGATCAACTTTACATATTAATATAAGAAATTGTGGTCTATATATTGTCAGAGGAAAGTGCTTCTTTCTCCACTTACTTTGACTTTCATCATCCTTCCTCCTTACTTCCACATTTAGTGGGAATCTCTCCTGAATTCCTTCTTGCTAGCAAGACTAACAGAAGCTCACTAAAGTGTCAGATTACATAGGAGTCTACGGAAGGGGAGGTGACTGATTACATAAGAGTCTAAGGAGAGTTTAGGTGTTATATTACATAGGAGTCCACGGAGAGGGTAGATGTCATTTTACCTAGGAGTCTACAGAAGGGGAGGTGTTATATTACATAGGAGTCCACGGAGAGGGTAGATGTCATTTTACATAGGAGTCTACAGAAGGGGAGGTGTTATATTACATAGGAGTCTACGGAGAGAGTGGAGGGTCATATTACAAGCGGTCTATGGAGGAGGGGGATGCTGTCATATTACATAGGAGTCTACGGAGAGTGGAGGGGTCATATTACATAGCGGTCTATGGAGAGGGGAGGTGTCATATTACATAGGAGTCTACAGAGAGGGGAGGTGTCTTATTACATAGGAGTCTACAGAAGGGGAGGTGTCAGATTACATAGGAGTCTACAGAGAGGGGAGGTGTCTTATTACATAGGAGTCTACAGAAGGGGAGGTGTCAGATTACATAGGAGTCTAGGGAGAGTGAAGGTGTCATATTACATAGGAGTCTACAGAGAGGGGAGGTGTCTTATTACATAGGAGTCTAGGGGAGAGGAAGGTGTCATCTTAATGACTACACGATCGAAGTCTATGGAGAGGGGAGGTGTCAGATTACACATAGGAGTCTAAAGAAGGGGAGGGTCAGATTACATAGGAGTTATGGAGAGTGAAGGTGTCATATTACATAGAAGCTATGGGAGGGGAGGTGTTCAGATTACATAGGAGTCTAGGGAGAGTGAAGGTGTATTCATAGGGAGTCTACGGAGGGGGGAGGGGTGTCAATTACAGAGGAGTCTACGGAGAGAGTGAAGGGGGAGGAGTGAGTCACAGCAGCTAGGTTTCCTACTTGAGAACTGCAAATTTACAAACAGAGACTACAGAGGGGAACAAGTCACATACTGACCAGAATCCATACACTGGAATCTATTTTCTCTAAAGTTTCTGAAAAGTAAGGAAAATAATTGTCATTTTGCAGGAATTTCTGCAGCTAATCTGCATGTGTGACTGCGGTGTATGATGGTATAGAGATGTGATGAGGTTTACGTACCGGAGACGCGGCGGACTCTCACATATTGGCGGCTTTTATTCCGCCTGATGAGATCCCCGCTTTCTCATTTTTTGCTTGTCTGTCTTTTACATTTCCAACCTATTAACTTTCCCGCAGACTCCGCGAATCTGTCGAGCAAATTGTTTAACTCCTACGGAGTTCTCCCCGCGTGGCAGTTGCCATCAATATAAAGCTGCCAGAAGCTTCTGCGGGTTTTCTCTTCCATTAAAAACAATAGCGGATAGCGACTGCAGTACGTAACCATGACACAATGCGGCCAAGAGTTCTGCCTATGTCGGTGTTGCTAGGCATTTCTGGAACAAAGGACTCTGCCGGTATACTTGACGCTGATAACGGGCCGTAGTGTATATCAACAAAAATTTTGGTCTCTTTGTAATATTCTTTGATTGCGCCACAAACAAAATCTATTATCTTCAAATGCAATGTACAGACCACTGAAGCAGCAGGGGGTGCGGAGATGTGTAAGGTCAGCCGAGAGAAACAGAAGACTAGGATGGACCTGTGGGATAGCAGATGACTTGACATAAATATGACAAGCAGCTTTAATATGCAGCAGAGCTGAGTTGTAGCAGAGAAAGTATGATGGCTATAATATCTGGTATGATTACAAAGAGATAAATCTTTGCATGTCTATTCCAAAATCTCTTTCAGCTCCAATTCTTTGGACCGCAACAACCAACTGACCCCCATTGTTATCACTACAGGGTCCAAACATGGGGCCACAATAACAGCAATTGATCAATAGCGCACCCTCCTCTATTATTTCCCATAGTAGAAATTTAGGATAATTTGGTGTCAGCAAGTTGGAGGTCGTTTGCCCGAGTCCAAAACTGTAAAACAGTGCTGTCTGAGTTGAGGACACACACCTTTTGACTAAGTGAAATAGTAACACTCAGTTGTCAATTATTCGTGAAATATTTTTGAAAGGGGATAGGTGTCATTTAGATTTTTGTTAGGGGGGGATTGAGGCCTTCCTGAATTCCAGTATTAGAAACAATACTATTTGATAACCATAGCTGTGTCTATTTTCAAGGAACACCCAGTCTAAGCTAATTCATTGAATAATAAATGGTGCAGGGTTCTGAAGGAGGAGTAGACTCATTTCATGGTATCCTGGAACCTGTGTAGAACCTAGGAGTCCTGCTCCTCCCTTCAGGCTTTACACAAGGTTATAATCGATGGATCAGCTTTGAATGGAGTGTTCCTTTTAAGCTAGTTTCCATTGAGGATGCAGTACAATGTACAACCACTAGGCAGAGTGGTGCTTGTTTTGGGGGAAAAGAAGAAGTTTTACTGTTGTGAAGCTTTACCCAAAGCCAACATTGTATAAGTCACATCAAAAGTTCTAGGAGTTTCAGAAAAAGTTCTAGGAGTCTTCATAACAAGTCTAGGGCCTTAGAAAAAATTCTAGAGTCTTCAGTAAAAAGTTTAGGAGTCGTGTCAGTTAACAAGTTCTAGGAGCCTTTAGTAACAAGTTCTAGGAGTATGTAGACAAGTTCTAGGAGTCTTCAGTAACAGAGTTCTAGGAGCCTCAGTAATCGGTAACAGTTCTAGGAGTTATCAGTCAAGTCCGATTCAGTAACATTTGGAGGTCTCATTAACATTGGCATTAACAATTCTAGGAGCCTATCAGTAACAAGTTTCTAAGGGGCCTCAGTAACAAGTTCTAGGAGTATCTCAGTAAAGTTCTAGATCGTCAGTCTACACCAGTTCTGGACTCTTCAGTAAACAAATTTCTAGGAGTCTCAGAACTTCGAGTCATTAACAGTCTATAGCAGAAAGTCTTCCTTCAGTACTTCTAGGACTTAAGTCATTTCTAGCGCCTCTACCGTTTCTAGATATAACAATTTTAGTTAGTCTTCATACAATCCTGAAGTCGTAACAAGTTTATTTTTTGAGGACCTAGTACGTCTAGGCCCTTCCGTAAATCTAACCTTCAGTAGTCCTCGAGTCTTCAGTAACAGTTCTAGCTTCAGTACAGTAGGACCTTCATAATCAGTCAGGGAGCCTTAATGCTGAGCGTAGTCAGTTCTAGGAGGTTACCAATTTCAGTTTCTACCGTTCGAGGAGCCTTCAGTAAACAGTTAGATTCACATTCTAGGATCCTTTAGTAACAGTTCTAGGAGCCTTCAGACACAGTTCTAGGAATCTCAGTAACAAGTTTTATGAGTCTTCAGTAACAAATTCCTTGGAGGATCTCAGTCAAGTCTAGGGAGCCTTTAGAACAAGTTCTAGGACCTCATAACAAGTTCTAGGAAGCCTTCAGTAACAATTCTAG
This sequence comes from Engystomops pustulosus, assembly GCA_019512145.1. Lineage (NCBI taxonomy): Eukaryota > Metazoa > Chordata > Amphibia > Anura > Leptodactylidae > Engystomops > Engystomops pustulosus. The sequence continues at coordinate 217,577,599 of CM033643.1, forward strand.
GAGTCCCTTCACGTAACATCTAAGCTTCTAGTAACAGTTTAGACCATACAGTTCAGTCTCTAACAAGTTCTAGGAGCCTTCAGTAACAAGTTCTAGGAGCATAAATTCAGCCTTCTAACAATTCTGGTTCATAAGGCTAGCCTTTAACAGGTTAGCCTCAGTTCAAGTTCTGGAGTCTTCAGAAACCTTCTAGCTGTAACAAGTACTAGCGTCTTCGAGTAACCGTTCATAGGAAGTCCTTTCAGTACACAATTCTACGGAGCCTTCAGAACAAGAGTTCTAGGAGGCTTGTAACAAGAGTTCTAGGGAAGCCTTCAGTACAAGTTCTAGGAACTTCAGTAACAAGTTTTATGAGGTCTTTCAGTAACAAATTTAGGAGTCCCTCAGTAAACAAGTTCTAGGAGCCTTAGGCAACAAGTTCTAGGAACCTTCAGTAAAAGTTCTAGGAGCCTCAGTAACAAGTATAGGAGCCTTTCAGTAAAAAGTTCTAGGAGCCTTCAGTAAACAAGTCTAGGAGGTCTTCAGTAACAAGTTCTAGGAGTCTTTCAGAACAAGGTTTAGGAGCCTTCAGTAAAAAGTTCTACAGATTACATAGGAGTCTAGGGAGAGTGAAGGTGTCATATTACATAGAAGTCTATGGAGAGGGGAGGTGTCAGATTACATAGGAGTCTAAAGAAGGGGAGGTGTCAGATTACATAGGAGTCTATGGAGAGTGAAGGTGTCATATTACATAGAAGTCTATGGAGAGGGGAGGAGAGGAAGGGAAAAGGGAAAGAGGGGGAAGGGGGGGGGAAAAGGGAAGGGAGGGGGAAGAAGGGGGGGAGGGGGAGAGGGGGGGGGGTGGAGCAGAGGGAGGAGGGAAGGGGGGGGGGAAGGAAGGGGGAGGGAGGGGGGGGAAGGGAGAGAGGGGAAAAAGGGGAGAAAGAGAGGAGGGGGGGGGGAGAGGGAGAGAAAAGGAAGAGAGGGGAAAGAAGAAAGAAAAGGAGAGGGAGGGAAAAGAAGAAAGGGGGGGGGAGAAAAGGGGGAGGGAAGAAAAGAGGGGGCACGAAAAATTGAACGGATTCACTTGCTTGAATCCAGTTACCTCTCAATCCCAATACATCAGAAATATCCATTATCCGCTACTCCCGTGGTACACCTTAGATATTTTCTCTCCATGAACAGCTCTCTCACTATTCCACTTGACCCACAAACGAGTAACTACTGGAAGAATCTGAATTAAAATAGGTTCTAGACATCAAACAAGATTACGATAAGACAAGAGTAAGAATAGCGGGCGTGGAAAAATCTACCCCACAATCACGACAGATATTGGGGTACACAACTGTACTGGGTCATGATACCATAACGAGACTCCGAAGGGACACAGGATCTCCAGCTGCAGGGATCCAGATGGTCCCCATAATGGTCAATCGAAATCGAACAAAATTACAACCTTCACACATTCATAAATATTGAACCATGAGGAGATCAGAACCCCCAGCAGATCCGCCACTTCTGTAACGGAATTACTACATTGAGGTTGAACTTTTTCATTATCCCGGCTGTGCTGGAAACACTTGTATTTTCAATCTGTCTCATCCCTCTGTTATTCTTCCTGCAAACATGTGAACAATCTCAGTTACTGTTCCCTGGTCTATAAGTTTTGTATCACTACATCCTCCTCACTACTGATTCAATGGGGTCCGTTTACTGTGGAATTATTACCTATCATCAATGTATTTATAGATTACCAGAGGAGTAACGAGGGACTACATAACCAGATATTCCGTAGTTTTAGTAGAAGTGTAATGTTCATTGTATCTGTTCCTCTATCCTTCCTCCTGGAATATATATTAGCACCTACAGCACACTATCACCTTGCCAATATCGTATGAGATCACTACGGATCAGATAGTGTTATACTACACTAGACTGTCTAAGACAAATTATTTGTAGAATGAATTCATCCCTCAAAATGTATTGCTAGGAGATTAACAGAGGATTTTCTAAGAAAAATATTTCTTTACTAGAAAATCAAAACTATATTGCCCATTATGTTATTACTTGTCTCGGATCTCAGACTTGATTATTTCTCCTGGAAATTTATGAACACATATTGGGGCACATTAACTTACCCGGTCCAGCCATGGTGCGTTGTCCGATGAGGATTCGGTCCGGCGTGATTCACTAAGATCGTGCTCCCAAGTCCCTGCATCCGTCGCTTCTGCTCCGAGGTCTGCCGAGTTCACCTTCTTCTTCCTGGTCTGATCTTGCGACACAAATCCTTTCTTAAATTCCGTGCTTGTCCGAACCGTCGGGTTGTCTGATGCCCACCCCCCGATTTCTGTCACGTGCAACCGCGGCCAATGCGCCAAAATCCGATCGCGCGAGCTAAAATCCCGGGGCAATTCGAGCGAGGAGGCGGAAATCGCCGGGAAACCCCGACAAATCGTGCTGACACCCTTAGTAAATGAGCCCCAATGGGAACTGGGTGTTCACCCTCCCTCTAGTGTGGTTACTAGTCTGTCTGCTCTATATGGATAATATCAGTCTGTGCGGGGACATTCCATATTATAGATATTATATACCATCCAGTTGTCAGTTTATGTATATATTCCAAGTGCAATAACGAGGAAATAATACAAAACGTCTAAATTTAGGGCAAGAAGTCAGTTTCATCCCATTTTTTGCTTTCTCTTTAAACTGAATAGGAACATATTTGCAGGTCTGTTTGGTTGCTTTATGGGTAAATGTGTCCCTTTAAGGTGACACTTTCCCTTTAAGGCGAGGTTTCCGTTTTTACCTACGCAGCGTATAAGCGGCAGAGGGATCTCTCTCTTGTTTCCCCGTCTTTATAGAAGTGCAGCATTTGCATTCAGGAAGCGCTCAAGGACAACAGGACTATCAGCATTACTGTCCGTACGGGGTCCCGCCGCTCGCGAATATTCGTGATGCATGCCCAAATTGTTTTCTGCGCTGTCAATAAAGTATGTCCCATTAGCGATGATTTCCAAACTTCAGCATAATGTTTTATTAATGTGATGGTCACAGAGTGCGAAAATGGAACATCTTACCCGAGCGCGGCGGCGGTGGCGACATAATGCCGCATTCAATCGCTAACCCTACCCGACTATCAGAGATGTGTCATGGCTGCATCTGTATTAGCGTCAACAAAATGGGATCCCCCACCAGTCAGGGCCATTACATGAGGCTCCGGGATTGTCTCTTGAAATATTCCCTCCTTCCGAAACAATTTGGCAAGTGTTAAGAACGGTCACGATTATATATTCCCTGCGGAATGTGCCCGCAGCAGAGCCGCTCTCCGCATTTTTACTCATCCCCCATGGATGACAGCGGAAGGGAGCAGTAATAATGTCACATCTTTATAGACAGGATTTATTGTGATTTTATTCACTTTGTTAGGGCATGTTCACACGGGCAAATTTCTTGAGGCAGGAAACCACCCACCCATTAACTTCCAGCCCCCTCAGGGAGGAGATGATATGTCCTTTCTAGAATTCCCCTTTATTTGTGAAATCTCACCCATTTCCTATAAAAATCTCCTCTAAAGTCTATGAAAATGAGCAGAATGAGTCATATTTTGCCTGAGAAGATTCAGTTGGAGGCTGAAGGGAATATCAATTCATATGCCCCCATCTTGGGTTCTGTAGCACCAAAAACATGTCTTCTTAGTGTCATTTTAAAGATAAGAATCTAATCATTCAGATCAGGATTGTGGTTCTGTAGCAGCAGACCCAGAGATACAGGCAGCTAAAGACGTAGCTGGGAAATAGATCTTTATCCTGGATAACCTTATGGTGCAAAATTGAGATTGTTATTTTTAATATGTCTAAAAACCGTGAGGGATATTTATCATACGCCGTCACTTGTGCGCTGGAGTGTATGAAGCCCCGCCCACCTGGCGGCCTCTAGATACATCAAGTGGCTCTGCCCCTTCGGCTGCTAGATGGCGTAGTTTTACGTAAAAAAAATCTTCACGTGAACGTTCCCCATGTTTTAGCACCACCAGCCCACACCACAGCAGTTCTCAAATTGACGCAGCAGGCCCCCAGAATCAAAGCCAATGTGTTTGATAGATGAGATTCTTATCTTTAATATGACACCACAGCATGTTTGTGACTCTCCCCCCTGCAGCCTCAAAAGTCACTCATCTGGACTCTTCTCTCTCATTTGCATATGATGGGGTGTTTTTTTTTTTTTTTTACATAGGTAAACAGAGGAGTTTTAAGACAAATGAGGGAATTTCAGAAGGAACATTCTCTCCTACCCGGGGTAGTAGTTTACTTAGGGTCTCAAGAGACTTTGACATAGAAAGGGTTTTTTAAGGGTTGTTTCAGAGGAGAGACATTTATCCCATAATCCACAGGATAGGAATGGATGGAAGTATCCAAGCTGTGGATCCGACAGATATGAATGTTCTACCTGTGCTTTTTATTCACTTCTATGGGACTTTCCGGAATAGACAATTACTGGAACCACAAGTGTCATGAGGGCGGTCCTTTACGTTCCGGGTTCCTAGACTGGTCCTGATACTGATCCTATCCTCTCGCTCTTCGTCATGGCCATACCTACTAGTCTTTCTCTCTCTTCGACCATACAAATAAAACTGAATCCATTTGGTGTTATTACCTCTACTCACCAGATGCACTATTAATGGTTGCTCCTATTATCTGCTTATTACATCAGTCCTTCAATTGTACTTTCCTGTCGAAAATTCCTTTCCACCATATTATGCAAATGTGACATTTATACTCTAGAAAACCTGGAAGATGCCATGAAATGACTTACGGGTCCACACCCAGCTTTCCAAGAATGCTAATTAATCTTCCAGTAGTGTACATGAAGTCTCTCATCACAGCAAGTAAGTCCGTCGTCTCCCCCCCCCCCTTATGTTTTATTAGTTGTGAAGACTCGAAGAAGAATCTATCACCCGTGAGGACTTGACATGTCATGACTTTCCGTTATTCTATTAGGAATGTGTAATAATACCTTACTTCACCTGTGGGGCATGTTGAGAAACGGAACACTCAATAGTGATCGCCTCGGGTTCTAAGTTGGAATCTTGATTTTTTTTATTAAAATGCCTAAATAAATCCCGCGTATACCAGCACACAGGGGCTACATAACGGGGTCATTTACTAAGGCCCGTTCGCGTTTTCCCGACGTGTTAACCCGAATATTTCCGATTTGCGCCGATTTTCCCTTGGCGCACACGCGATCGGATTGTGGGCCACGGTGCTGGCATGCACGCAACGGAAATTGGGGGGGGGGCGTGGCGAACGAAAACCTGACGTATTCGGAAAAACTGCCGCATTTAAAAACGAAAATGTGTCGCTTGGACGCGCTTCCTACTTCACTTGGTCGGGTCGGTGAATTTGAGGGCAACCGATGCTTTTCAGCGCAGCAACGCCACCTTTGGACGGCGGAGGAACTACCTTGTGAATCCCGGCCGGACCCGAATCCACCAGAGAACGCGGCCGCTGGATCACGACGACCGGGTAAGTAATCTGACCCAACACTTGGAAAGCCCAACAACAGTGATTATGGATTAGTTAGCATTACAGTACATTACTCTGAGGGTTCATGGGTACCAGTAACTTTATCCTTTACCTAACAATGTGCCTAATCCTTCCATAGACAGTATGTTGCTAGAGGGATTACATTTTAGAAGTGAGACCCAATTCATGGATTCACAGCGTCGCTTGCTTTCTGGCAGCCATTAGTCATACCTTATGATTGACTCCTCGCTGCTTCAGTTCTGTCTCTTTGCTCCTTGATTAATTTAATTCAAAAGAGTGGAGGAGCTGCATGACTTGGCAATGGGATGCTCCTTGTCATTGATCTACTACCATTATTTTAGGATCTCGTCACTCGAGCGGCTTGAGACAGCAGAGACTGGATGGCACTTCTGATTCCCGGCAAAACCGGGGGCATATAAGGGCTCTATAGTAGTGTCTGATGAAAGAGCGCTGAAAAATAGGATAGCTATCCCTGGTCGAGACGGGAAGAGTAACCAATGTCGAAGATGCAACTTCTAATAGGGGGATGGTAAAGGGTGTTGCCAAAGGGGCAGCTGCCCAGGGCTCCACTAAAGAAGGGGGGTCATTTAAATTATGGTTACTTACCTAAGTAAAATATAGAATGAACAAATAACCACCTACAGTCAGTACAGAGCATGGATAGATAACTTATATTCCAAGATTGTAGCCTCTTCACTGGGAGTGTGTCCTCACACTGCTGTGTCTCTTATCTCTCTGCCTAAGTACCAGATACATTCTGCGATATCAAAAATTATCTAAATCGATTCTATGAGATAAGAAAAAGAATACAGCCCCACCCTGGCCATAGGTTATATCTGGTACTGCAGCACAGTCATTAAAGCTACTAGTAAAAGCCCCCACAACCTGTGAGCAGGAGTGTAGCTGTTTTTAAAAAATTAATGTTTTCTCTCTCTTATACCCCTTTATCATCTACTTTTTGATGAACTTATACATTTAATATAAGAAATTGTGGTCTATATATTGTCAGAGGAAAGTGCTTCTTTCTCCACTTACTTTGACTTTCATCATCCTTCTCCTTACTTCCACATTTAGTGGGAATCTCTCCTGAATTCCTTCTTGCTAGCAAGACTAACAGAAGCTCACTAAAGTGTCAGATTACATAGGAGTCTACGGAAGGGGAGGTGACTGATTACATAAGAGTCTAAGGAGAGTTTAGGTGTTATATTACATAGGAGTCTACGGAGAGTGGAGATGTCCTATTACATAGGAGTCCACGGAGAGGGTAGATGTCATTTTACATAGGAGTCTACAGAAGGGGAGGTGTTATATTACATAGGAGTCCACGGAGAGGGTAGATGTCATTTTACATAGGAGTCTACAGAAGGGGAGGTGTTATATTACATAGGAGTCTACGGAGAGTGGAGGGGTCATATTACGTAGCAGTCTATGCAGAGGGGAGGTGTCATATACATAGGAGTCTACAGAAGGGGGGTGTCAGATTACATGATTCTAGGAGAGTGAGGTGTCATATTACATAGGAGTCTACAGAGAGGGGAGGTGTCTTATTACATAGGAGTCTACAGAAGGGGAGGTGTCAGATTACATAGGAGTCTACAGAAGGGGAGGTGTCAGAATACATAGGAGTCTACAGAGAGGGGAGGTGTCTTATTACATAGGACTACAGAAGGGGAGGTGTCAGATTACATAGGAGTCTAGGGAGAGTGAAGGTGTCATATTACATAGGAGTCTACAGAGAGGGGAGGTGTCTTATTACATAGGAGTCTACAGAAGGGGAGGTGTCAGATTACATAGGAGTCTAGGGAGAGTGAAGGTGTCATATTACATAGAAGTCTATGGAGAGGGGAGGTGTCAGATTACATAGGAGTCTAAAGAAGGGGAGGTGTCAGATTACATAGGAGTCTATGGAGAGTGAAGGTGTCATATTACATAGAAGTCTATGGAGAGGGGAGGTGTCAGATTACATAGGAGTCTAGGGAGAGTGAAGGTGTCATTACATAGGAGTCTACGGAGAGGGGAGGTGTCAGATTACAGAGGAGTCTACGGAGAGTGAAGGGGGAGGAGTGAGTCACAGCAGCTAGGTCTCCTACTTGAGAACTGCAAATTTACAAACAGAGACTACAGAGGGGAACAAGTCACATACTGACCAGAATCCATACACTGGAATCCTGATTTCTCTAAAGTTTTCTGAAAAGTAAGGAAATAATTGTCATTTTGCAGGAATTTCTGCAGCTAATCTGCAGTGTGTGACTGCGGTGTATGATGGATTATGATGTGATGAAGGTTTACAGTACCGTAGACGCGGCGGCTCATCACATATTGGCGGCTTTTATGTCCGCCTGATGAGATCCCGCCTCTTCTCATTTTTTGCTTGTCTGTCTTTTACATTTTCCAACCTATTAACTTTCCTCGCAGACTCCGCGAATCTGTCTGAGCAAATTGTTTAACTCCTACGGAGTTCTCCCCTCGCTGGCATTGCCATCAATATAAAGCTGCCAGAAGCTTCTGCGGGGTTTTCTCTTCCATTAAAAACATATTAGCGGATGCAGTAACCATGACACAAATGTGCAGCCGTAGAGTTCTGCCTATGTCGGTGTTGCTAGGCATTCTGGGAACAAAGGACTCTGCCGGGTTACATTGACGCTGATACGGGCCGTAGTGTATATCAACAAAATTTTTGGTCTCTTTGTAAATTTTCTTTGATTGCGCCACAAACAAATCTATTATCTTCTAATGCAATGTACAGACACTGAAGCAGCAGGGGGTGCCGGGAGATGTAAGATCAGCCTGAGAGATAACAGAAGACTAGGATGGACTGGATAGCAGATGACGTGACATAACTCAAAAATATGACAAGCAGCTTATATATGCAGCAGAGCTGAGTTTGTCATGCAGAAAAGCTTATGAATGCTATAATCTCTGGTATGATATATGAAAGCAGGAAAATCTTCTGCATTGTCTCATTCCAAAATCTCATTTCAGCTCCATTCATTTGGACCGCAACAACAACTGACCCCCATTGTTATCATCTACAAGGGTCCAAACACTGGGGCCCAAATAATCAGCAAGTTATCACTTAGCCTGCTCCTCTATTATTTCCCATAGAAATTTAGGAATAATTTGGGTGTCACTAGTTGGAGGTCGTGTCCCGAGTCCAAAACTGTACAAACAGTGCTGTCTGAGTTAGGACACACCCTTTTGACTAAGTGAAATAGTAACACTCAGTTGTCAATTTATTTGTGAATATTTTTGAAAGGGGATAGGTGTCATTTAGATTTTTTAGGGGGGGATTGAGGGCCTTCCTGAATTCCAGTATTAGAAACAATACTATTTGTATCCATTAGCTGTGTCTAGTTTTCAAAGGAACACTCCAGTCTAAGCTAATTCATTGAATAATAAATGGTGCAGGGTCTGAAGGGAGGAGTAGGACTCATTTTCATGGTATTCCTGGAACCTTGGTAGAACCTAGAGTCCTGCTCCTCCCTTCAGGCTTTACACAAGGTATAATTCGATGGATCAGCTTTGAATGGAGTGTTCCTTTAAGCTAGTTTCCATTGAGGATGCAGTACAATGTACAACCACTAGGCAAGAGTGGTGCTGTTTTGGGGGAAAAGAAGTTTTACTGTTTGTGAAGCTTTACCCAAAGCCAACATTTATAAGTCACATCAAAAGTTCTAGGAGTCTTCAGAAAAAAGTTCTAGGAGTTTTCAGTAACAAGTTCTAGGAGCCTTCAGAAAAAAGTTCTAGGAGTCTTCAGTAACAAGTTCTAGGAGCCTTTAGTAACAAGTTCTAGGAGTCTTTAGTAACAAGTTCTAGGAGTCTTCAGTAACAAGTTCTAGGAGCCTTCAGTAACAAGTTCTAGGAGCCTTCAGTAACAAGTTCTAGGAGTCTTCAGTAACAAGTTCTAGAGCCTTTAGTAACAAGTTCTATGGTCTTCAGTAACAGTTCTAGAGTATTCAGTAACAAGTTCTAGGGAGTATTCAGTAACAAGTCCTTGGAGTCTTCATATAACAGTTCTAGAGTCTTCAGTAACAAGTTCAAGGGCCTAGTAACAACTTCTCGGAGCCTTCAGTAACAGTTCTAGGAGTCTTCAGTAACAAGTTCTAGGAGTCTTCAGTAACAAGTTCTAGGAGCCTTCAGTAACAACTTCTGAGCCTTCGTACAGTTCTAGGAGTCTCAGTAACAGTTCTAGGAGTCTTCAGTAACAAGTTCTAGGAGCCTTCAGTAACAGTTCTAGGAGCCTTCAGTAAACAAGTTCTAGGAGCCTTCAGTAACAAGTTCTAGGAGCCTTCAGTAACAAGTTCCAGGAGCCTCAGTACAACTTTCGAGCGCCTTCAGTAACAAGTTCTAGGAGTCTTCAGTAACAAGTTCTAGGAGCCTTCAGTAACAAGTTCTAGGAGTCTTTCAGTAACAAGTTCTAGGAGTCTTCAGTAACAAGTTCTAGGAGTCTTCAGTAACAAGTTCTAGGAGTCTTCAGTAACAAGTTCTAGGAGTCTTCAGTAACAGTTCTAGAGTCTTCAGTAACATTTCTCGGATCTTCAGTAACAAGTTCTAGGAGCCTTCATTAACAAAGCTCTAGGAGTCTTCATAACAACTCTCGGAGCCTTTAGTAACAAGTTCTAGGGCCTTCTTCAGTAACAAGTTCTAGGAGTCTTCAGTAACAAGTTCTAGGAGTCTCACAGTAACAGTTCTCGAGCCTTCAACAAGTCAGGAGCCTTCAGTAAAAGTTCTAGGAGCCTTCAGATAACAAGTCTAGGACTTCAGTAACAATTCTCGAGCCTCTAGTAACAAGTTCTAGGAAGTCCTTCTTCAGTAACAAGTTCTAGGAGTCTTCATACAAGTTCTAGGAGTCT